>OZ019953.1:4368116-4968116 GCA_963970385.1 Theonella swinhoei
AGATCGATAGACAGACACACACACACACACACACATGCACACACACATCACAATAATTCTGCCATGTGACTTGACTTTGTGTTCTGTAGCAAATTAATACTCAAAGCTAAAACCAATATACATGCACAACCGTGTGAGGCAGCCATTGTGCTAATAACTTTTTCAACTGTATACAGTAGGTCAGTCTATCTGCTTTCATTGCTAAAATGTTTTTTGTGTATGTGTTTTTGTTTAATGGTGACAATTGCCTGTAACCCTGCAAATAATATTGTCCGCTTACATTTTATCACTGCTCACTCATTGCACAACTGGGCAGTGGCTATAGTGGATATTAGAAGACTCGCGTGTGTATTATATTGAATAACTTTTTTTAATGCCAATACATGCATGTTGTGTTGCCATAATCATACACTCAGCATAATGTGTCAGAAAAATATAAGCACTAGGCTACAGGATTTACATGTATGTAAGCTTCATTTGCACACATTTCTATGTCTGCTGTTGTGTGGGAGGTATTGCTACTTGGATGAGCTGGAGCTGATTGTACATGAGTATTGAGGGTAACTTCATCATAGTAGTGTGGTGATGAGGTGTGCTCTTTCTTTGCCACTGTCCTGCAGCTGAAGGATATAGTGTGCGATGAAATAAAGCCCCTATCACACATCTGATGATACACACAGCAATGGTAGTGGAGATGGATATAGTGACAATTGTTGAAACTGGTATATCATTAAAATCTCCATTCTCAGCACCTGGGTTGTATATAATGTGAACATTACCACAACAAAAAAAATTTGGGCAGGGCATTAAAGAACACAACACATGGCATTAAAAATTATGCCTATGGATGCTGAAGGGAGAGACCCTGGAAACCTATATAATTACAAGTAAATAAAAAAATTTAGGAAATTTGAAGTGTAATATAGGAATTGCATAAAAATGAACAGAGACAAGATTGGGACACAGACATGCTATGTACATCAACATACCTTTTAGTACATTGATGTATATAGCATGTCTGTGTCCCAATCTTGTCTCTGTTCATTTTTATGCAATTCCTATATTACACTTCAAATTTCCTAAATTTTTTTATTTACTTGTCTCTTGTCATTTTTTTACTATTGTAAGCAATAATTTTCTCTAGCATGTGCTCTCCATATCCATAAACATCTGACCAAGTGTTGAGCTACTGTATAAATGCGTGATTAGTATTGAGGGGCGTGGTTTGGTTGCAAGCAGCAGCTGCGTACACTTTGGTCTATAAGCAAACCTGCTAGCAACGTACTATCAGTCACCAGCGCTTTGGCTTGGTGGTATATAGTATCGTGGTAGAATAGTGTGCCGTTCCTCCAGCAGACGGTATATAAGCATATATACTATATGGTATCTATGATATAAGCTTACCGTGGTACATACGTAGAGGCAGAGCCAACACACTGTACGCGTGTGCAGTGTTCTGACGGTAAGAGTAGCACAAGAATCGTCAACACATCTCTGTTTTGCTTATGTAGTACTAAGTGCTAGTTGCTATACAAATCGTCAACACGTTCTCTATCAGCCAGTTCACTCCATGCCTAGTTGTTACGCGCTAGTTGCTAAGCTTTTGCGCATGCGCGGCTGGTGTAAATGACGTCATTTATGAGTATTGTCTCATGACGTAATCGCTTTATTGTATGACGCAAGCTAACTATATACGTAAAACGTATGTAATATGCACGTACATTCAAAATGAATTACGTCATCACATATATATATGTACATGTATTGCATTGAGAGGAGTGTTAACATCATTATTACAAGAATCACAAGGGTTAATAACATATGCTTTTGTTATGTTGCTATTAGCGATGATATCTCTACACATGCTAACTTTCAGGTTGATGGTTACCATGGTTGCTGAGTTTTGCTCATTAGTTATCCTCATTCATAATACATTGCTGGGAGAGATAACGATCAGTAGTACATAAACTACAAGGGTTAACGAAAAAATTATACCTCTATTCCCCAGTACGTAATGATACATTTCCACATGCAAAGATTCAACTTCATTGACTTTATGGTTATTGAGTTACGCTTCTTCAAGAATAATAATAATAAGAAGAAGAAGAAGAAGAAGATGAAGAACATGGGCAAAAATGTGAATAGCACTTTTTTGATATTACGCATATCTTACATCACAGATCAACCAATTTTTGTTTCATGGTTATTTTTCACACATTCTTCACCTTGATACCATTAAAAGTGGAATCAACTTCAAATTGAAAGTGAAAATGAAGAATATCCTTATATATGGTTTTCAATGGAGATAGACCATAGCAATCCCTATATACACAGTACTACCGTACTGTGTGATAGTGGAAGAGTGTATGTACCTAGTATAGTAGGAGTACTTGTGGAGTTTAGGTGGAATTGACACTGAGGGACTTGCCCACTCCATAAGCCATCCTGACCACACTCTCTAGTACTGTCTCCATGAAGAATATAATCCTTATTGCAGACATACACTGCTACTGCACCTGGCAAGTGACCATTGTAGCAGACCAGACCATTTGGTATTTCAAGACAGAGTTGGTTTAGGAGTGTTATCACATCCTTATTTGGGATAAAATCACACAGGCAACAACCTGCAAGGAAATAAAACACTATCCCTGCAGTGCAAGCTACATAGAGTATCCTCAATTGAATACCTGTTGAAAACATTCCCTTGTTAATAAATCTAAACTCAGACACTTGTACTGTACATGATACATTGTAGTCATACATCACTCCAACAATTAATGTTCATGGATACTTGAAGATGAGCTCTGAGAGTGGTATTAGCTCCATATGTGAGGTGACACTCTTTCCTCTTGTGATGTGGCAGGAATGAAATCACAATTAGTCCATTGTGAGTCAGTCCAATAGTGTAATGATGTTAGTGCTATTTGTGTGATGTCTCATGTAAACACTTAGTATTCAGACTTGCATCCTGGTGGTTTTTACCCCGGTAAGCTGATCCATACTAAGTTTTTGTTCAGCATGTTTATCATGCTTTAGTCACTACATTGTTCCATTATTATTCTTTTACAATGATTCATGATGGCGTCAATTAGGGGGCAGCCACTAGCCTGGGGATACCAAGGTGGTGCACCATCAGTCAGGGTGCATAAAGGCAGACTTGACTGGGTTGAAGGGTACAAACAGCTGTTATGATACTATGACCTCAAAGCCTGTTAAAGGAAGGGGTATAGTTGAAGAATACTGGTATTAATTGTTTTTGGATTGTAAATAATTCACAACAGGTGCTTAGTAGTATTTTAAGAGTAAATACCGAATCAAAAGCAAAACATATTGATACTTTTGATTTTGCTACTTTATATACTAACATACTGCACAACTCCTTAAAATCCAACCTACGTATGCTCATTGAAGAGGCCTTTAAAGTTAGAGGAGCTAAATACTTACTTGGGCATGGGTCAGCATATTGGTTGTTAGAAACTGGTTCTGACATTAGTATAGATAAATATACATTGATTGAGATGTTGGAATATTTGATAGATAATATATTTATCATTGTTGGTAATAGGATGTTTAGACAGCATATTGGAATTCCCATGGGTACCGATTGTGCTCCGTTACTTGCTAATCTATACTTATTCTTTTATGAGTATAGATACATTAAGGGGCTGATGAAGGATAGTTTTCAAACAGCTAAAATGTTTAAAAATACTATGAGGTATATAGACGATTTATTAGTATTAAATAATCCTGGGTTTTCCAGTTCAATTTCACAAATATATCCCCCTGAGTTGGTGCTAAAATGTACTACTGTTAGCCCTGTTTGTACTTCTTATTTAGATATCGATATTAGTATTTGTAATAATAGGTTTTTTACTACTGTTTTTGATAAGAGAGATAATTTTAATTTTGATATTGTAAATTGTAAAATCTTAAGTAGTAATATTCCCACTTCTCCAGCATATGGGGTGTACATCTCACAATTAGTAAGGATCGGTAGGATATGCGAAAAATACTCTGATTTTGTGCAGAGACATATATTAACATCTAGACTTATTAGACAAGGATTTCTATATTCCAAATTATATAGGGCATTCAAATGCTTCAGTCGTAAATATGGTCACTTGTTGGGAAAATACAATGTCTCTATCAGGAACCACATACATGACGGCATCTGTTTGCCTCTGTGTGCTGTAAGAGCCCTGAATAAACATGTTACTTGTAGACATGTTTCCCTCAGACATGTGTCTTGACATAAGATACATACCTATATATGACTAGCCCTCTTCCTATCTTTACTTTCTCTGCGCCTCCTTGCTGTTCTATTTTCTTCAGTCTTTCCTTGTAAAGTACATGTGTACTATTGTGTTAGTGGTTCTGATAGTTAAGAGCAGTGTAAGTGGGTAGAGTTTACTAGTTGTAAAAGGTGTCTTAAACCCACCAGTCTAGGTTCTCAAGGCCTAGTACTCTGCTCTTGCTGTCTGTTGGTTTTATTGTTGGATGCTTGGATGGTTTGCTCCTCCTCTCTCTGTGTTTTCTGGTGAAGTGATATGTCTATTCATCTAAACATGCCTATACTTATTGTACACATCACTATTTTTCTACTCAGATATACCCTTTATTTTTATATGGACCTTCTATTATATTTTCCTAAGTCAGATGTTCTATTTTCCTAATTCAGATGTTGTATATATATTTTTTAATATGATACCTCCTAGTACAATCCTATTATCACTATACCTATATATGTTGTCTTATTGTTTAATGTGTTTGTGTTTAGCCCCTGCATCTGTGGTGCGGTATGTTATACAAGTAAGCCCTTGTGAGCCCTTGTGCACGTCCATTGTGAGTTAGTCCAATAGTGTAATGATGTTAGTGCTATGTGTGTGATGTCTCATGTGGCCCAGTTATTGAGTCCACACTCACTGGACTTATTACATCTGCACACAGAACAGAGCAGGAGATTAGGCTATTGATATACTCACAATGCTCTTTTGTCTTCTTGGCTATAGTGAAATTACACACAATGTTGATTCTTGATACAGTTTAACATTGTAGATACATATAATGAATGCAGAATCCTCGTGCGCGAATCCTTGAACACGCACGCGCTATTGAAATGCGCATGCGTGGTTTCCAAAATGCACGGATAACCTACCATGCAGGAAGTGATGTATCTCTGCAACGGAGCGGTTCAGAGAACTCCCCACAAATATATATTTTGACCTTCGTTGCCCGTTGAGTACGTGGTATCGTTTTCAGGACGAACAGACGCTCCAAAGGTGAGTTGTTGACTAACGGGCACACACACAGAGGGAGGACCAACCCTCGCAGCGCATGCGCGCTGAGGGTTAATTATACATGTAGCTTGGAGCTTTGCCTGGAATGTGAGTGTTGTGGATTCAAATAGAAAGACAGAGCAACCCAACATGACTTGCCTGAAGCAGTCATTTTCAAAGAAAAAGTAGCTGCCTCAGGTGGAATTTTATGTTTCTATGCATCAGATCTCTATGCGTGTAGTGTACAGGAGAAAGCAGACAGCTCACCAATGAGTTGGAGATTACATAGTGCTGGTTGACTCACACCAACTGGATTATGTGCTGTGATTCTAAAAGGTTGAATTGGAGAGAAGAGGGTATGGTAACAGCCATCACCATTACATGAGGTATTGGCAAGCAGTATGATATGAGGTGTGATTGCTGGATCAATTGTATAAAACTCCACTCTTGAGAGGGCATTATACTCCTGTGTTTGATATAATAGTTGTTTCATTTCCTTGTTCTTTATCAGTTGTTTGCTATTGGGGAAAACTATATTTGCTGTGGGAAAGTAATACAACTACTAATTGTTTTATCTTAATCCCAAAGAGGATGTCACCTCTATACAGTGACCACACTTGACAGGTTGGAATACTTGGAGCTGAAGTAAACAGATGACAGAGTCATTAGTGTGGAGCAATATCAAGAGTGTAACCATCCATGTATGTGCTTAGGAGCATACATAGAGGGACCTTACCTTTATTTCCCCGGAATTTATGCATATCTCTGTATGTTCATTCTTAGGCAATCCACATTTCAAATCGAATTTTTGAAAACTGTCACATCAACCATGCATGTGGGCATGCATTTGCACTTGCAATTGATTGACATGAAGATAGCTAGGTATACAGAAACTATAACTACACACCAACCATGTAGAGTATGTGACTCAGTAAGTGCTAACACAAGTTGGATATAGGATGCAGACACACAGGTGATATACAATCATACAGGCATGGATTATCAGAGCTCCACTTGTCCATATGCAGTGTTGGGTGAAGTGGGAATAGTCTCTCTGTAGGCATAGGCCTCATTGGTATTGAGCTGAATCTTTTGTGTACTAGTGACTTCTCCTGACACATCCACCTCCTCATAGGTGGCTGCTGGGGGGACAGGAGGGGGAGAGGAGGAGGGAGGGAGGGACAACTTGCCCCTGACTCTCAGTAGGAGGTAGACACTCACTGCTCCCAGTAGAACTCCAGTGACCAGAAATACTAGACAGCATGCCACTCCAATAATGGTAGCAGTGCTTTCACTATCACTACTACTACTGCTGCTACAGCTGCAATCTGCAGATCAGAAAACTGAGTGCTAAAGCAAACTAATTTATGATGAACACAGCCATCAAACCTGCAATATAGATAGTTGGTAGGTATATCCAGCCATTTTTTCGACACATAGTCTGAAACAACTGTCCACCACTGACAAAGTAATCTCCATGTGTAGTGTATGTGGCAGTAGAGCCTTCAGATATGCCATCAAATGTCACATTTCCTCCATTAAAGGAGTGGCCAGGTTGCCCAGACGTCAGGGGTGACCAGGTACCAGATGGGAGGTCAACTAGCAAGTCTTCTGGATCACACACTATATGAAATATGAAAATATGAGTATTAGAATCAATATGTAGGGATGGCACCAACATGCCCATTAGCCTTAACAAATATAACGGCTCAGAACTCTCAAACATGGCATCCATATGCTCTTTTAGAAACATAACATGACTTATACGGGCGTTTCTATACACAATAAGACTCTCAAAGGTGGTAAAATACACCACTACAATGACATACATGAAATTGCTAAAACCTGGCCCGATTTCTCCTTCTAATTCTTCTTCAAATGGCCTAGCACAAAATTGGTACAGCTATTTACCCTAATTATTGTATCAAATGGTTTTTATTCCTGTGTGCAGTGCCTTTCATCAACAGAATCTTTGTAGGGCCCCTCTTGGATGAGTAAGGCTATGATATACTAGTACTTCCGTGTAGTTGAACGCCACTTCCTCCTTATTAGATACTCCTGTGTGGTTTCACGTGCCAAAGGGCATGCAAAGCGCATTGAATTTGCAAGTGTGCAAAGAAAAACCAGTGAAACAACATTTTCATTAAAATGTTAAAGGGATGACAGCCAAACAAGTGCAGTATATATACATATGGCAAGACAGGGGACGGGGGCATACAACAATCATAATCCCTCCCTACATCTGGTTAGACATCTTATTATTGTTGCATGCCCCCGTCCCCTGTCTTGCTGCATATATACTGCCCTCATCCCTTGTTTGGCCGCATATATACTGCACTTGTTTCTCTGATTTTTGGCACCATCATCCCTACATCCTTAACATTTTAATGAAATGTTTTCACTTTTTCTACATATATGTACCGAAGTGGCTGTTATTCGTAGAGTCTTATGCCTTCAATACAAGTGTACAAACATGTGCTATACATGTTTGCCACTACAAACATGTGCTATACATGTTTGCCACTTAGGATTGGTAGTATCAGAAAGGATTTACTCACAACAGTTACCGATAGTTTTGGTACATTCAGTTCTGTCAGTGACACATCCCACAACCTCCACAGCCACAGAGTATGAGTCAGTAATACCATCAGATGAGAAGCTGTAACTACAGGAGTCACCAGTACAGTTGAACATCAAAGGATCATTAAACACCATCTCATTTCCAGATCCTGGAATGATCACTACTCTGTAGTTGGCCTCTGCATTTAGAACCTACAGAACATATCAGGTGGTCAGGAATAATGTTTCTACACATCAGGAAAGAGTTATATGCTTTGCTTCCATATACAAACACAAGTATATACATGTACATGCATTTACTTACATCAACTCTCTGCCAGGTGATGGTAACTTTCTTTATTTCACGACTACTAATGCTGTATATATAGCTGTAATCACAGGTTGTAATGATTCCTGGTACATAGATACAAACCAGGAATGTCACCATAATGCAGTTGGGTACAAGCTAAGTATAATTATGAGCATGCATTCCTTGTACATATCAAAAGACAGTCTTTGTGTAGATTCAACTCCAGATAATGGGAAAGGGGTGATTCCCCCTGCCTCTCATATTAAGCCTGCCCCCAGAAAAAGTAATCAATAGCATCCCCAATAGAAAATCCTATGTTATGAAACAAGGACTTTTATACCTTCAATATATAAAATGTAATCAGCAGTTTCTCCAATATTTCCACAGCTATTAATAACACCAATATTGAGGCTGTATGTCTGATCTGCTGTCACAGTCAGTTTGTATTGTGTCTCATTAGTCATGAACTCTGACCCTGAGTTATCATATCCAGACGGGCAGTCAGAAGTGGGAGGAGTCACAGACAACACGTAGTGAGACACAGAACCTCCACAACTGACAAATGGTTCACTCCATCTCACATTTACCATACAAGCAGTATTATCACAAAGGTCTGGTACTGAGACACTGGAATTGATGGAATCCAATGATGTATCATCTGTGAATGGGGTTGTTAATTGTTATGAGTAATTGTGAACTGTCTCTGACTAATGCTATGTCAATATTACATGCTTGCAAGCATAAACAATGTAGCAAACAACTTCATTTTCAATTTACCTGCAATCCTTCTCTCATTTATTTTCTGCATACAGCAGAACGTAGTGACCAAATGCATAGTATCAGAGCAACGCTGCTTGTTTCTATAACTTTTGGCACTACATCCTTCAATATATTACTCTTGTAATAGTATATTATAACTGAACGATAAGTTCACTGTATATATATATACATATATAGCAACACTGCACACTTTCTTTTTTGTGTATGTTGAAGTACAGTGCATAACCACTCCATATACTATGGGGTTATGCATGTTATTTTTGTTGCATGCCGTCATCCCCTGTCTTGCTGCTTATATACTGTACTTGTTTTCACTGATTTTTGGCACTGTCATCCCTACATCTTTTAACATTATGTTTTACTCTTGTATTAATAAAAACTACATTCAATGGATATCTGTATAAACACGAAGTTTCAAGTTTGTTGCTTTACGGTTACTGAGGTATGCTTCTACAAGTGGAAAACATGGTAAAAATATATGAAATTCATTACTTATTTTCACATGTTCTTCACCTTGGCATTGTTATATCAACTTCAAATTGAAAGGAAAAAGTGGGAATTTTCATATATGGTTTTCAATGGAGATAGACCATAGCAATATTATACTTCGGTTTTATTCTTGTAGTAAAGTATTGCCTGAGGATATATTTGTTGCAGGATTTATATACAGGGACAGAAATGGTCATGGTATTATGTTGGTACATAGTACAATGTTGATTATTGGGGGATTAAACTCAAATATCTTGCAATATTTCACATTTAGTGGAGCTTTCATTAGAATTGTGTAGCCAGCCCCAATATAATACATGGCCTGAGGCTATTTTTGTTTAGAACTACAATGTTATAACAATGCATGCATATTCCAAAATGAAACTACATCACTTTACAATGTTCTATGCTTACATGTGTTGCTATTAGTTAGTTACAATAGCTGAGGCAGAAGAAAAAGAATTAAGAAAAAGGACAACAACAACAACGAGATGAAGAATTAGTGAAAAGGACTTTCTAATAATTAACACCTTTCTCGGATTATGCTAGTTTCTCAGAAGTCCAGTAGGCAGCAAACTGAAAATAAAGGTAATGATCATAAAATACATGGTTTTCCATGGGAATAGGACCATACTACACAGTACTATGTATTCTGTGTGATAATGATTGTAGCACCTGAAATACATAACTTGCCTATAATACAAATATTCTCTTTGCCAACATCCACAGCTGTATCTTCACATTCTACTTTAGTCCTATTGAGATCATCAGATATTGACTCCACTCTCAGAGTAGATGTGTAGTTGTCTGCACTCTGGTTAGTAAAAGATGATGTGAACAGTTGTCCAGGTCCACAGGTTTCAACTTCATTTGGTTTGTTGTGTCTCAGAACACAATCTCGTTCTCCTCCATCAGGTGTGACTATCCAGCTAGTGAAACCATAACCACCTGGGTCCACTACTACACATGTGAATGTGACATTATCTCCAGGACATATCTCATCAGGAGATGATGAGAATGACTGACATAGTACACCTGAGGGAAAACAAACATACATGTAGGCCCTTTCTCCAAACTAAAAACAAGTCTTATATATCACCTACAAGTAGCAACATGTACAATGCATACAAGTGTATCTTTCCATCCCTGCTGATTACCGTTTTACTTTAGTCAAATATTGCCATCGGACAAAATTATATAGGTTCTGTACATGATGATCACCTACCTAAAATCTAACAACAGCTTGTTAGCCTGCCTCAATCCGTATACAAAGTAAGCTCACAGTGCATGCTATCCTATACACATGAACATGCAGTCCACGCTATAACAAACAACGCAGTCTGAGTTTTCTTACACTCCTGTGCGTCTCTGGCGCTATGGTTAAGGGGAAGTAAAACTCACATGAACCGCAAAGCAGAAACAACTTGGTCAAATAGACCTTCAAACACGTCAACGTGTTCATGTCAAAAACCTTCACTATTCAAGGCTAGTCTCTCTTGAAAAGCGGAAGAGGGTCTGGCCACAGGCAGTCAAAATTTTGGCGTGACCAATCAGATTCGTTGATTAATTGGGGCGAGCGTGAGCGAGCCCCTACCTTGATGATGTCAATGGCATCCGTCCGTCCGATCACGTACGTCATCATGTTTGCGCATGCGCGAAATCATGTGACTAAGCAAGATCACCTGATATCTATTTTAAAATCTGTCTCTTGAGTCATGATGGAGCAAGCAGAGGCTGGAACGAAGAAGACAACGGGAACGGAAGAGACGTGCCAGAGAACCACCTGAAGAGAGAGACAGAAGACGGAACCTACGAAATCAGAGAGACCGGGAAAGAAGACAGCAAAATACGCATGTGCAGAATTCGCGCGTATGCGCTGCATATAAGCGCTCTGTATTGCCTGCTGCGTATACAACCGTTTTGTATATAATGACACTTAAAAGACACTCACACTCGCCCCACAATGACTTACATTTCACTAGTACGTGACGTCACGTAAGTAAGTCATTTTACAGCAATGGCTAGTGTCGGACATATAGCGCATGATTCGTTTGAACCGCGATCAAACGGCACTGAATGCGTACAACTGCAAAGGCTTACACCAGAGGGTGCTATGCTACTGCCTTTTGTTGAAAATTAGGCACACGCGTAATATACGGTAATAGGCATCAGTATACTAGAGTAAGCCACCAATTATCAGCCGCCATTGAAAATCGGCCACTATGGTGGAAAGGCAGTACATGCAATGGAGTCAGATTTTGTTGCAAACTACAAGGCATGGAATGATGTCCTTGCAGACCAAACTAGAAGTCAAGGCATTGCGGAGTATTTGTACTAGAGCCGATTAACCAAAACGGCCGATAGCACGTGCTATCGGCCGTTTGCGTGTATCATCGGCACAGCGATCTCCTTCCAACTAGAATAGACTGTGACCAGTCTTGATTGTATGTAGTAATAGCCTAACACTTTCAGAAACCACAGGATAAATTTTGTACCTGCTGGTTCAGTGGTTGGAGAGCTAGACCGGCCAGTTTGTGAGGTACTCACGTGATCATACATCGGCCACGTACGCTGTATCATTTAATTTAGGCATGCATAGGCTTCAAATAAATGGGTGTTACGGAAGAGAAAAATATCATCTAGAGCATGTCCATTTCTTGCTTTTGCATTTCTTGTTAAAAATACTGTCTGAGATTTCTAAGCAATCTTGATGATGACACTGTTTGCAGCTATCACATTCCACCACGTGCAACTTGCCATCTTGAATAGTGCTTTGAGTTAGAGAGAATGTCACGATTCCCTAGGGCCTCTGGCCGCTTGTATATAAGAAGAAAATATACAAGGAGATTGAGGTCAAGGTGTATTGCATATGCAGATATCCTGATGTAGTTTGGGCACATGGAATGTGATAGCTGCAAACAGTGGTATCATCAAGATTGCTTAGAAATTCCAGACAGTATTTTTAACAAGAAATGCAAAAGCAAGAAATGGACATGCTCTAGATGTGAATTTTAATATTTTTCTCTTCTGTAACACACGCCTAAATTAATGATACAGCGTAAGTGGCCGATGTATGATCACGTGAGTACCTCACAAACTGGCCGGTCTGGCTCTCTAACCACTGTGCCAACAGGTACAGAATTTATCCTGTGTTTTCTACAAGTGTTGTGCTATCACTACAAGCAATCAAGACTGATCACAGTCTCTTCTAGTTGGAAGGAGATCGCTGTGCCGATGATACACGCAAACGGCCGATAGCACGTGCTATCGGCCGTTTTGGTTAATCGGCTCTAGTACAAATACTCCGCAATGCCTTGACTTCTAGTTTGGTCTGCAAGGACATCATTCCATGCCTTGTAGTTTGCAACAAAATCTGACTCCATTGCATGTACTGCCTTTCCACCATAGTGGCCGATTTTCAATGGCGGCTGATGATTGGTGGCTTACTCTAGTATTTATGTTCCTAGATGTTTGCGCACCGTGAGAAATCGCTACCCGGTCGTGAAACCGTGAGTCTCACGGTCAAATCGTGAGAGTTGAGAGGTCTGCCTTCACGTAAACGAGATGAGGAACCCGTTCGCCGACTGCTGCCAAAGATCTTACAGCACAAGTTGTTGACTCAGTAACAAACAGATTTTCCCCAGTACATAGCATTTATCACGCTAAGACTAGATACACATACCCGGCATAGCTATAAAGTGTAAAAACATTTTCACTAAAATGTTGAAGGATGTAGGGAGAAGTGCCAAAAACTATAGAAACAAGGTCAAAGTTCAGCATGCATGCAGACAAAGGCAGGGGATGATAGCATGCAACAATCATAACATGCGTACAGTGTAGAGGAAAGTATCATGATTAACGTTTCTATGATTATCTCTGTATTACTGCCACTAAGGTCTTTGGTAGTGAGAAACACAATTAATGTTGAGTAATTATGCATGTTCAACACTGAAAGACGCTTGTACATTAGCTATAATTAAGTGACTCACTACAAGTGGGGAAACCATATCAAGGACATCTGGAATAACTTTTCATATAATTATATGGTTAAACCCAACTAATATTGACCCCTAACAAACATGTGCAGAACTAGAACAAAGGCTTGTATGTGGACCAGTTTATTCAAAATTGGAAGGCAGAATTTCTTGCCACCAGTGGAAAGCTGAGATCAAGAATCCAAATGTGAATGATATTTGGAACTTCTCTCATATCTCAGAGTCCCAGTGGCAAGATTGAGAACCAGCTTAATGTCACATCACCTACAAATTGAAACAGGTCGTATAGACTGCCTTCACCAATCCCTGCTGAAGAACGAGATTGTGTTAGTTCTGTGAGGATGGGTCAATCGAGGATGAGTTATACACTTTCTTTTTGACTGCAAAAATTAAAAGTTTTGGGAAGGAACTAGAATTTAAGAGGTATTTGCATGGGGTTGGTGATACAGGAACTATTTAAGTTCCTGTCAGGAACATATGGCTTGAATGAGGAGTTAGGCAGCATAGAGGTATATAGAGAAGGCAAATTACAATGTGCATTGTGTGGTGCTGAGTGTGAGAGTATGGTTGACGTGTTGTGGGAGTGTTCAGCCTATAAGTATAGAGGCAATGGAAGCAAATTTCAATTGGTCCAATCGTAGCAATGAGGGCGGGAGCTGTATGAACAAGCTGCTCTTGAGAAGGAACAAGCTGCTCTTGTGAGAGAGATGGAATTAGAGAGTGAAGAAGACAGAGAAAGTAATGAGTCTGGAAGTATTGAAAGTGTCCCAACTTATGGAATATGAGAAAGATGCTATGCAATTTTCACAGTACAGTTTTCTTTTCAAGTGCTTGATGTATATTATGCTGTAACATAAATGTACATGTATATTATAGCAGAAACCCAAAAAGTACAGTAACGTATACCTTCAGTATATCCTTATGTAACATATACACAATTTATGGAGATTTTCTACATAAATTAAATGTCATATACTGAATATGTGTAGCTGTTAACATTGTGAATTTCATCCAATACATCGCATGCAATGGCTGAACTGATTTCAAAGTAATAGTGAGCATGTCATGTGCCATTTTCACCTATATCATCATTACAGTTGTATAGTCCTCCATACAAGTGAGTGTAAGAAAGAGCAAACAGCAGAAGTGAGAGGAAAGTATACAGCGCATATCACATGAAATATCATATACATAGCACACCACAATATTTACACTAGGACTTGCATACTGTTATGGCTTACCAAAGCCCAGGCTCTTATTGCGAGGGGAGGAGAAAGAGCCTGGTACACACTGTTTAAGTGCACGCTCAATTTAAATGTTAATTTCACACCAACTGAAGTTTGCAATGGTATCGACTGCTCCCTCTCTACCTCCCTCCTTCTCTCCTCCACACCAACTGAAGGTTGCAATAGTATAGACTGCTCCCTTCTCACCTTCCTTCCCTCCTCCACACCAACTGAAGGTTGCAATAGTATAGACTGCTCCCTTCTCACCTTCCTTCCCTCCTCCACACCAACTGAAGATTGCAATGGTATCGACTGCTCCCTCTCTACCTCACTCCTTCCCTCCTCCACACCAACTGAAGATTGCAATGGTATCGACTGCTCCCTCTCTACCTTCCTCCTTCAATCCTCCTCCACACCAACTGAAGATTGCAATGGTATTGACTGCTCCCTCCCTACCTCCATCCTTCCCTTCTCCACACCAATTGAATGTTGCAGTGGAACCAACTATTCACCTGATATTGAGACCACTTCATCTTCTGATCTTACTGGAGGAATTGTGGTAACCATTTTCATTCCAGTAGTTGCAATTGCTGTAGTAATGATTGTAACAATACTATTGATAATTTTATATCAAAGAAATAAGAAAAAGTAAGTGACAATTTTTCTATAGTACATGTGTTTATAATATGCAGGACCCCTCAAGAACTATCAGAAATAGAAGATTACAACTCCAGGTGAGAGGAAGTAAAAAATGTTTATCCATCTTGTGGTTATTCACTGGTGATGAGACAGTCCAGGCTCTGAGCTTAAGGCTATTTTCCACCTAATATCTAGTGTGTATCTACCAAGCTCACCATAGCATGTTAAGTTTCAAGTTTGATGTAGTTCTTGTGGAACACCTCGGGCAAAATTTGAAAAAAAACACTGTGGATGATTTCAAGTTTTTCTGCTTTTGTATGCTCCTGTATTTCACAACCATATTCTGCAACAGGTCTATAAGAGCAGACTTGGCTTTGGGAATGATAGTTTGGCAGCTCCTCTCATCAAGGTGAAAAGGACTTTTCTAGTTTGATTTGCCAGAATAGTGACAGCAGGATTGAGGGAACCATTTGCTGAGAGTATGATTCCAAGAAAGTTTTATTGTGTATATATCTGGTATTTTCTTGGATAATTGAATATCACAACCTTTTTTGACATTTATCTTTAATTCTCTTTCTTGGCAAAACTCATCCAGGTGATCCATTGAATTTTTTAATCCAGCTTGCAAGTCTGCCAGTAAAACTAGAGTTATGCTTCCTGCATCTGTAGATTGAAGGTTTGATTCAATTATCATTAGTGATCGTAGTAAAGGCAACCTCTGAAAACCTGTCAGGATTTTCTGATATTGTAACTGTGGTAGTGGGTAAGATCAAGGGAAATATACAAAGCCAAGGGTTTGGGCTCTATTATTTTGAGTGTAACATAGTGTGTCAATGATAAAGAGATCTGCATTTTTAAATTAAATCTGTGTGAAAAGAGAATTCAAATTAGCTAATCCTCTCAGAAGAGTACGTACGAAAAACATTGTACATTTAATATAGGACACACTTGACAGGAGTACCACATTCCCCTTTAGCGTATACCAGGCAGATATGGGGTTCTTGATCAACATTACACAAAAAGTATTATACTGATTCAACCATTGTTATATTTTTGTAAAGATGATGATACCAAAAAGATACAACATACAATACGTAGAATACATGCAATCCATCTTTTGAGTGCAGCAATTTTAGTCTACTCAATCCTATTCAGTCGTACAACACCTATGCTCAGCTCAGCTATGAATACTACTAGTATTATACTGATTCACCCATTGTTACATTTTCGTTGAGATGCAAAGGTGGCGATAGATACAACATAGAACACATGCAATCCACCTTTTGAGTGCAGCAATTTGTTAGTCTACTAAATCTTATTGCGTTGTAGCTACCATTGTGGAGAAAAGATATCGATTAGGTTGTATATTATGCCTATATCTTGCCTACATACTGTATCATTTCTAGGATTTTTACACTTTTGTCTTCCCTATACACTTCTGCATTTAGACTCCATTACAGAAGAGGATTTCTTTTCTGAAGGTAGCGATGAACTGTTAGCATAATAGTAGGTGTGGTCTCTTCCATCGTCACTGTATGTGTGAGAGTGATGTAAGAATAGCACATATCCATCAGTTCAAGCTACCATCTGAGATACCTATCTACAGGACACACCATAAGTGAGTCTAGTATTTGAGAGAAATGGACTGCAGACTAAGGATGACTGTGGGGAACTTCAGCCATCACCTGTGGCACACAGTACTTTAATAGTAGGTAAGATAGTAGAGTTTTGTTGTGTAAATTAAAACTGTTATCTGTATATACACAAATACCTGCCGCTAGATGGAATATCTCTGCGCCTTAAAAGAGACTGCGCATGCGTAAGCGACGCAAAGGCGCATGCGTAAGTCGCGGGAGAAACGGAAAGAAATGTCAAAGGTGAGTTCTTACACTAGACCCGCTATTTAGCGAATGTCTATAGTGTGAGATTTTGAACGTCGTCGTACATTAGCAGAAGGTGATACAAGAAGCTGCCAAGGATTTTGTGGCCTTTGTGAATCGAAGCCCCTCCCCGTATCATGGTAAGTAGGCAAGCATAGATAATGTATATGAGGCAGGAGTCCATGCAGACAGCTAAGGTATTCAAAGTGTATATGAAAGTGCTAAGTTGGTAAGGTGTTCAAGTAGTACCTGGGTTCTTATTTTCATGACTTGGCCTCCAGTTTGAGAGGAGTAATATTCATTGCCCCCTAGTATTGGAACTAATCAACACCCCAAGGACGTATTTTGAGCTATGAATACTGCACTAGTTTATGTCCTAGTTTATGTCCTAGTTTATGTCCTAGTTTATGTCCTCTCTACCTCCCATTAGTGAGGGGCAATATTCATATTACTAGGGTATATACCAGCTGTCAGTTATCGATCTCCAACGATATGATACTATGAAGCCATCAACACATTATCGAGCCTCACAGCAAAGAATATATGACATGTAAAAACATTTACTCTCCGTGTGCACATTCAAATCAAATACGGTATATATGTGACATAGTATCAAAGGGTTGCTGGTTTGCGGCCAGCGTACCATCAATGCCAATGCCAGTTTATCAATACGAAGTATTGGTATTGCCCACCACTACCCCCCAGATACCTAATGTAGATCTAAATCATAATGTATTGGTCCTGTTGTATAGCTACTCCTCAGTAATGTGAGTTACATGTGTACTTGTACATACAGTGGTGGCTGAATGTAAAAGGAGGTTGACTGCTGCAGGCTTCTCGGAGCTCAACATGAAAGAAAGTTGGAAGGTCCAACCTTCTGGAAAGGTAAACATGACCCAGGTAATAACTCTGACCTTACACTTGTTATTTGTATTCTCAGTATTTTGTCATCAACAACTTCTCCACCATCATTGCCTTTGCTGTGGGTGGCTGCTACAAGCCAGGAAATGGATTTTCCATCGTTGGAGCTCACACAGACAGCCCTTGTTTCAGGGTACTATACATTTACATGTATGTGCACTTCTCCTAATGTAGTAGGTTTACATTTACGTGAAGCCCAAGGCAATTAAATGTACTTGGAAAAAAGTGCCTGCCTTGGGAAGAGTTCAACATCATGCATTTGAGAATGTGAATGTACCGGTTTTGCATGTGTAGCAGCAACTTACGTGTACATGTGTGGTTGATTTTATTCAGGTGAAGCCAAAGAGTTGCCGTGATCGGGTGGGTTATGTTGGAGTGGGTGTAGAGCCATATGGTGGGGGCATTTGGCACACCTGGTTTGATCGTGATCTGAAACTGGCAGGACGGGTTATTTTGAAGGTTAGCCATAATAGTGTGTACCTATTAGTAGTCAACACATTCTGTTTTCCCTTCCTGGATAACACCCCAATACACATCTACAATGTACATGAACATGACAGGAGAAATATTGCCGGGGGGGAGCGAACAGCACATAAGATAATTCATGGGGGGGAGGGGGGGAACACATGTGGCTGTATATGACATTGAAAAAGGTCTGTTAACTGGCTGACTTAAGATTTGCTGACTGTTGCTATATTAGTAATAAAACTTGTGACTTGGGGGGGGGGGGCAAAACTTTTAAGGGGGGGGACAAATGACCCCCACCCCACTAAAAGAAACCCTGCATGTACTAGATATACATGTAGTCTCTAGGTTAACCATCTCTGGCTCCATAACAAGTTCCTGACGATAAGGTGTCCCCTTTGTTTTTGAGAGCAATAACTTACATGTGCATACGGTCTATTATGTATTTGTATAATGTACTTAAGCCAAGAGGCTCACAACACAACACAATTCCACTCACCCAAGACAAACTGCTTCAGGCAGGACCCAAACCTGTGTTCTAGGTGGATGCTACCAACTGAGCTACTAGCTGGCTGGGCCAAATCACACATAGAAAGCGATACAACTAATACGTACATGTGTAATATGTACATGTTGTCATTTGTGTCTATGTTTGTGTACATGGATGTGTGAGCTTAGTCCACTTGGGTGTGTGGGGAGAGTTGGCTAGCTGCAAAAGATCTTTAACCCACCGTCCCAGTTCTCAAGGCTGGGCATCCACGTGTCCTATGTTTTGTGTGTAAGTATATATACATATATGTATGTATGTCTATATATATGTATGTATGTGTGGGGTGTCTATGTTACTGTGTTGGGTCCCTTTCTTTCTTTTTTCGCTCTTTTCTATATGCTATCTACTAGTGTGCTATATACATGCATTTTCATGTGTGTTTATTTATGTACTCACTGCAGAGTGTGAGTGGCTTGGTACACCGCCTGGTACACATCGAGGAGCCCATTCTGAGGATCCCCAACATCTGCATACACTTGGCTAGAGCTGATGTCCACAATGCCTTTGCTCCCAACAAAGAAGTCCACACGTATGTACTTTTGAAGGTTTGACATTTGTAAGTCATATCTCCCACTGAATTACATTTCCAGGCAACATATCCACACATGTAATGCCCATTGTGGAGATAGTGTTTCTCTATTGTCCATAAAGTATTTTCATTAAGGATGTGAGCATGAAAGTACCAAAAACACAGTTTTAGCAAATTTGTGCAGGTTTACCTACTTTGATAGTTTTATCGTGTATAGAAACACTCCTATACCACGTTATGTGTCTAAAAGGCTTATATAAACAGCATTCCTGAGTTCTGAGTTGTTTTATTTGGTTGGTATTTGGTTGGCTGATGGGTGTGCCCCTGCCATCTCTACATAGAGAGTCTACCCTCTGATACATGCCTTGTATGTGTGTCCTTGTACATGTAATGGAAATGTTGGTGTACTTGTCTCTTATATGGGCCTTAGGTATGCATGTACATTATGTCTACTTTTGCAAGCTTAGAACGTTGCATGTCATTGTAATTAGGTTCAGATACGTGTACATGGTGTACATGATGTATCAGAGGTTTATCTGGTTTGTGATGCTTGAGTTGCTTTGGTTGCTTTGTATTGTATATGTGATTCGAGCCCAGCCAACTGAGCTGCCTCGGTAGCTCAGTTGGTAAGAGCTACGCCTAGCAAGCGGACGGTCGTGGGTTCGAATCCCACCCGAGGCAGTTTTTTCTTTGAAAAATAACTGCCTTGGGCGAGTTGTGTTGTGTTGCTTTGTCTTTCTGTTGTGTTCTGTTGTTGCCTTGTCTTTCTCTCTAAGCATCTCATTGATAATTAAGTCATGTATATACTTGGTTTGGTGTTTGGTGTCTTTGCTGGTTTCATTATCGCGGCCTTCGCCTTCAAACTGAGTTTGAGTTCACCAGTTTATCTGGTTTGTGATGCTTGAGTTGCTTTGGTTGCTTTGTATTGTATATGTGATTCGAGCCCAGCCAACTGAGCTGCCTCGGTAGCTCAGTTGGTAAGAGCTACGCCTAGCAAGCGGACGGTCGTGGGTTCGAATCCCACCCGAGGCAGTTTTTTCTTTGAAAAATAACTGCCTTGGGCGAGTTGTGTTGTGTTGCTGTGTCTTTCTGTTGTGTTCTGTTGTTGCCTTGTCTTTCTCTCTAAGCATCTCATGGATAATTAAGTCATGAAAAAAACCATATCTGGTGGGGCCAGACAAGCTATATAAGTGATCCCTGGACAGTGCTGTTTTGGGCTTATTAGCTCTCATCAGCAGGTAATATGCGTCTAGCACACCACCGGCTAATATACACAAGGCGCACCAGAAAACTAGTGGATCAGTGGTTTCAGAACTAATGAGATTCATCCACCACATCATTACCTACGTAATGCCTGCCATGCCCAGAGCAATAAACTGGGCAAGGCCCTCTTATTCAAAAACCATCATTCACAGGTTGGGCCGGGGCAATGAAGCCACCAAAGACACCCATACCCACTGGGGTACATCTACATGAAAAAAACATACATGTACAGATGTAATCCAATACCGCACATGCATGTGAAGTAATCAAATAGCCTAAATGATGGAAACACTGTCAACCAAACATCAATACCAAGTCATTATGAAAGATCCTGAAAAAAACTCAGGATCCAGCTGGGATTCGAACCCAGGACCTTCTGATTACTAGTCAGACACTCTTACCACTGAGCCACTGGATCTCTTGTGGCAGAGGAGTGTACACACGCATGTACAGTGAGGGTTTTTGTACTTGGTGCGTGTGTGTGTGTGTGTGTGTGTGTGTGTGTGTGTGTGTGTGTGTGTGTGCGTGTGCATGCGCATGCGTGTGTGTGTGTGTTGCAGTAAGCTTACATATTGATAGGAAGGTACCAACACCAATGCAATCCAGAGCTTGTTCCTTCAATGACATAGGTTTTATAAAGTTGTTCAAAAGCCTAAATAAAGTGGCACTAAACGCTACCTGGAATGTGAGTAAATGTAATGCAGTGAGCTTCTCTGTGGTTGGGGCTGGGCTTTTTCCATATATTTTCATTATGGATGGGAGGTGGGGCTCCAATGTAAATGTCATACTCATGCACATAGTTGTCATAATTTGGTGGCACTGAGGGTTTGCACTTTAGTGCTTGCATGCCATCATCCCCTGCTTTGTTACATACATGTAGATGCTTCCTTGTTCTTGTCTTTTATTCCAACATTTGATATGTAAACATTTTTTTTTTCATTGTGCAAAGTTATTTCTGTGCATGTACAAGTCCGACCCCCGTCCACTTAAGCCCAACCTTTATACATATTGCAGCACACGTGCATGGAAAATGGCTTAGAACAAATGAGGAACTTTCTCAATACACAGTTGCGCATGAAGATACTAGTATTTTGCTCATCAAGGATCACGCACACAAGGAAAAGGAGCCATCTCACTTGCATACATATGAACTGCATGTACGTATTTGCACATCAGAATATTATATATGCTATATACAACAACTATATGTATCTGAGCAATATAAACCTGCTAAAATATACATGTATAAGCACTCAAACTATAGTTTTAGGTGTGTAAGTACATGTAAGTCAGTTTATGTCCAGTTTCTGGTTGTTTTCAGTAACCATGAAGAGCTTCCTGTATATCTCTTAAAAACTTTTTATACTTGTTCTTCGGGACTTGAAACCATTCTCCATGGATCCGGTCATAGTGCTCTTCAAGTGCTTCATGAGCAGCCCTTTCAGCTCCTACTGCATCACTTACAGGATATTTTTCAGCAATTCGAAGCTCTCGGGGATTGCCTGTTTGTAGGTCGTCACGGCGTTTGTCCACATTAGTGGAGCGACCCACTTTGCAATTGTAAGTCTCAGCACCTGGGTCTGGTTTCTCCGTGGCTACATATATCTCAGGTTCACCACCATCAGTGTCATCTCCTTCATTGTAGATAGGGAGATCCTCCCATTGAATGGGGTCAGTTTCTGCAGCCATTTCCTTGTTAGTTTTAACTTCTACACATACAGTCCAGTGAATTGAACCTACTTTCTTTTATACTGAGATATAGCTAGGGAAATTCCCAGGGAAATCACTCCTCGGGGATCACCACAGGGAAACTCCCAGGTAGCCCCCCTTATAGAAGTAATGATTTTACCTATACTGGTGGCTGCATCGTCATAATATTGTTGTAGTGGTGGTGAACTATGTGTATGAACATATGTTATTTTTACATGCAGATACTTCTATTTTTGTCATGGCACACCCTAGCGTCTCTCCAAGTCTGTGTTTACCTGTTTATCTGTTATGGTCACTTGTTATTATCCTAACTGTTACCTCACATATGACTTGTAAATGTGGCACCTGTTCCTGCACAGTATATAAAGCCCTTGTAAAACTTGCCATATGTACGCTTAGCCTTGTCCCCAGGCTCTATGGGTTCAAAGGTCGTTCGCTGTACGCTCGCAGGGGAGAGCCTGGGGACGAGGCTAATGTATGCTATGGTCCTATGTTCATGCCAAGTTCAATTGTTTGCGGAGTGCATCAGAGAATTGGCGACTCACTACATTGTCATTGATAACAAGCATCAAACTCTTCTGTTGAGTTACAGGAATCATTATTCATGGGCGCACCCTGCATTTCTAGTTAGGGGTGTAGGATGTGCATGCACTGCTGGTGTCTTCACTGTTGGTGTTCTCGGTTTCTGGTTTGTTTGCATTTTGTGATGTTACTATCATCAAAACGTTATGTATCTACGTACTATACATACGTACGTAATTTCATTTTCAGCACTCTACATAGCATATATGAACATTAGTAGCAGCACATGTAAGGCACTAGTGATACTTCTTAACAACTCGAGTAAAGGTCGCTTTCAGGTTTTCAACCTGATTTGAATACAGTCTGAGAGTATAGTTGGAGGTGGAAGCTAAACACTCTCTTGCTCTGCCAGTGATGTGGCAGTGATTGGCAATGACGTGTAAAATGCAGTGCTGTGATGCAAGTAGTTTTTAGTTACCACACATGCACTATATACCTGCATTATTAGTGTTGAGGCCTCAGAGACTCCAAAGACAGCTAAGTACCAAAGCACTAGATAAAGTGTGAAAAATATTAAAATGTGAAAGGATGTAGCGATGATAATGCTAAAAAGTACAGGAACAATATGCAGTATATGCAGGCAAAACCAGTGATGATGGCATGAGAAATAAGGAGCAGCATGAAGGCAAAGGCAAGGGATGAGCATGCAACAATCATGCATGGTATGATTGTTGCATGCCCATCCCTTGCCTTGTTTACTGAAGAAGAAGATGCTGGAGAAAGTGGGTTTTGGCAATTTCACATACGTCATTGTAACAGTGTACTTTACCACATTTGAAAGTGTTATCGTGTATAGAAACACTCATAGGCCATGTGATGTTTCTAAGAGGGCTTATACTGCTGTGTTCGAGAGTTCTGAGCCGTTACATTAAGGCTTAATGGGCATGTCGGCACCATCCCTACATAGAGAGTCTACCAACTCTCTGATACAGTATGAGAGGGCAATCCTTGGGAAACACAACCTAGTGTTTATTTCTAGTTTTAGGGTGTGTGGTACGCATGTACATAATGTTATCAATAAGATGGTGTATAGACTATTAGATCTTTATCTGTGTAGTCAGAGTCACAAACTTCATGTTAGTTACAGTATACACCAGTTAGGGTTACAGTACTTGGTTTGTCTGTCTGTCTGTCTGTCTGTCTGTCTGTCTCGCCATATTTCTACAATGGCTTCAGCATAACATAGTGCAGATTATTGCATTTGCTATAGCTACTTCATTCAATGGTTTATTTATTGCGCTAGACACATCAATGGCAGAGCCTTCTAAAAGGCTAAAAGACTAACAATAAGCTAAACGCCACTTGCATTTTTGCCTATAAATCTGTTAAATGCATTTCAATAGCATGTGCGCATTCTTAAGAATCACTCACGCACATGCCCCGTTATATGTGTGTTGAAGGGTGTAGCATTTTAGTGCTGGAGATCGTCATAGAAGAGCTTGCACATGCACATGTACTGCAGACACTTGCTGGCAATGGTTCACTAGTTCTGACACATTTTTCAGATGCATGAACATGATATATATGTGTATGTGTATGTGTGTGTGTCCATTTAGAGTGCCAGTACTGGCCACTGCTCTGAAGGAGAAATTAGAGAGCTCTCCATTAGTACTCAAGACTGGATGTCATGTGAGCAGAATACCACTAATAATACTCAATTAGCTGCCCTACATTGACCACACATACACTAGGCGGAGGTGGAGCCAAAATCCAATACGTTTGGTGTTCGGTGTTGGCTTTATTAATTGACTAGAAAGAAAAAAGAATGACATATTCAGTACACTGACCAATACATGTATTTGCATACAGTTCTGTTGTAATGTACCTGCGATCTGTAACTCAAGATACACGTACCTCTACCCTACCACAAATGATATACATGTATAGGACCACATATCTCAGTGCAATAGTGCAGGATACCTTGTATTCTCATAGGCCTTCAATCACCAGCCCCTCCTTATATCATTGCTGAGCAAAAAGCTGGGATGTGACCCTGACAACATCATGGACTTTGAACTCTATCTGTCGGATGTGCAGCCAGCTGTGAGTTCATCTGTTGTTGTGTTAACACAAATTTGCATGGACATAATTTAGCTGGGATCTATTCACTCACTCTCTCTACATAGACTATTGGTGGTGTTCTCGAGGAGTTCATCTTTGCTCCACGCATTGATAACCAGCTGAACTGCTATGCAGGGTTGGAGGTGAGAGAGCAGTATAGGCATGTACATATACATGTATGTGACATGTGAATGAGGGGGTGTGGGCAATCATGTAGTGTTGTGCTAATAATGTGCATGAAATAATCAAACCAAGAGACTCGCAAAGCAATACAATACAACACAACTCACCCAAGACAGTTATTTTCAAAGAAAAAAACTGCCTCAGGCGGGACTCGAACCCGCGACATACTGCGTACCAGGCAGATGCTCTACCAACTGAGCTACCGAGGCAGCTCAGCTGGCTGGGGACAAATCACACACACAAAGCAACACAACTCAAGGCAAAGCATCTCAACCTGATGAACAGGCTAACTCAAACTTAGTATAATATCAAAAACATGAAGGTTGCACTTGTGAAAGAATGCATGCACTTGTGTTTCTAGGGTTTGTTGAATAGTCTTGATACACTGTCCGAAGACGGCAATGTGAGGATGCTAGCTCTATTTGACAATGAAGAGGTAATTTAGTACACTATTCAAGTACATATACATGTATATACCTTCATGTTTTTGATGCTATTCCTGTAGTTAGTTTTCTGTGTTCCTAAACCATCATACACAATGTACTGTATGTGCAGTCACTACGGGTTGAGTGGGAGCTACATAGCCCTCATTGTCATAAAGCTGGTTATATCCACCCACTCTGTAGTTTGGCATCATTTTACATTGATGTTTTGTCATCCTTTGTATACACACAATGTTTTTAATCTTGAAGCCATGCAACTAGATAGATTTGCTCCCACTTTCCTGTCATGTATATAGTATATGTTTATATGTATGCATAATATGCAAGATACATCTTACAAGTTTACAAACTTCTTTTTGTAATAACAGTGTACCTGTACATATTCATGTAGGTTGGGTCTGAAAGTGCTCAAGGAGCTAACTCCTGCTATTTGGAGTTTCTGTTGAGGAGGATCAGTGCTGGTGAGTCATGTAGTTACATGTATGTTGCCTCATTCTAACACTCAGAGGCAACCCATGCCTACATGTACATGTACATTGTACTCTATATTCAACTGAACAGGAGATATACACATAGTTTGCTGTAGATGGATGCTGTTGTACATAAGTCACTGACAACTTATTCAGTTGACCACGGCCTTTATTGTGTAGCTACATGTAGTCCAAGACCTAGCCCACATATAAATGAAGACATAAAATCCCATCTCTACATTGCATGAACATGTACACAAACATATATTATGTTTATTAGGTGGAGAATCAAGTGTGGCATTTGAAGAGTCCATGCCTAAGTCCTATGTCATCAGTGCAGACCAGGCTCATGCTATTCATCCCAACTATCCGTATGTGCTGTACTCCTCTCTTACATGTTTGTATATACTAATATCTAGTACCTACATGTATATAAGTATTTGCCCTTACTATAGCTTTATGTATATGCATACAAGGTGGCTCAGTGGTACTCTTCAGTTGACCTTATATGTACATGTACATGTATGTATAGAGTGACCTTGGATACTACATGTATGCTGTGAGGCTATGTATTAGTCTCTGTATGTACACATTCTTGAAGTGGATCTGCACTTTTCAGGAACAAGCATGAGCAGAATCATCGTCCAATGTTTCACGAAGTAAGTACAGAATATTTCTAAAGCCATGTACATACACCTGTACCTGTACGTGTGCAAAGAGAACACAAAATGTTCACTGGCTAACCAGGCTGGGATCAACCCACTAATAATGTGGGGATATTTCCTTGTGGTGCAGGGACCTGTACTGAAGTTCAATGGTAACCAGAGGTATGCTACCACAGCCATCACTGCCTCCATAATGAGGGAGGTTGCACTAAGAGGCAACATTCCACTGCAGGTACAGTACTTAGAGGTATCACATGAACATAATTAGGAATGAATTTTTGCAATTGCACACAAAGGTTTTCCCTCGGCACGCATGCGCAGGAGGGTTACTGTAGTTGTCCGTGTCTGTCTGTGTGTGTGTGTGTGTGTCTGTGTGGGTCTGTTAAGTCACATCTCACCTCTGGAGCGTCTGTTCATCCTGAAAATATTGTCACGTACTCAGTGGGCAATGGAGGTCAAAACATTTGTGGGGTTTTCCCTGAAACCGCTCCGTTGCAGAGATCCAGTACTGCTCCATTGAATACGGTCGGCGATTTTCCTGCAGAAAGCATGCATGCGCATTATAGACGATACCACGTAAAGTGGTCATTCTTCCTCTGTTGAGTTTCGTGAGTTGCCATTGGTCATGCCTCCAAGCAAAGTCTGTGGCATGAACTCATGGCACCGAGGGCTCTGCCTTTAGTGCATTCATTCTACATATATATATGTAAAATCTGCATAATTATCTGATCTCCACAAGATGTTAACGGGATCCAGACATAATATATTATTTTTACTGAGCAAGATCCTGAAAAAAGAGACTAGACTAAGTAACCTGTTATCACTTTGTAGTAGCAGAAACTGCAAGAAGAATTCCACACGTTTATTCATAACCCCTAGTAATACTGAATGAGATGAGATGTGGCCTTTGTGCCTGTGTATTTGTAATGTAGGAGGTGGTAGTTGCGAACGACAGTCCGTGTGGTAGTACAATTGGACCTATGATGTCTGCTAAGCTGGGGGTGAGGACTGTGGATATAGGAGGGCCTACTCTCAGTATGCACTCCATCCGAGAGATGTGCTGCACTACTAGTGTGTACCAGTGTTCCACACTTTTTAAGGTGGAGTTTAACGTACATGTACATGTACATTACATGTACATGACAGTGTTTCATCCAGACATTCTGGCAGGGGGGCAAAGTAGAGTTTTGGGAATGTGAGGTGGGGGGCATGTGTGCAGCAATGAATTTTTCAAATCCTAAGGGTGGGCACGTAGGATCCAAGGGGGAGCAATGCCTCCCACTATATACCCCCCCTAAATGAAACCCTGCACTGTTTATAAATGCAAGAGTGCTAGTTCAGTATGTACAATGTACAGCTGTGTGTCTCATGGTTTGAATATTTGTGATAATAGTACTTAGTTTTGGAGTGAGCCCATGTAGTCATGTAGTATGTTATATTGCATATTATGTTGTCGCCAAGTACCAAGTTTTCCAGCTGTACTACACATGTATATTTATAAATATAGGTGGGTTCACTTCCACTTGCCCACATATTAATGCTGAGCACTCAAGGGATGGTCAACCTTTGAGAGGCCAATATTGTTTCTCTCTACTGTAGGAGTTTTACAAGAGTTTTCCACAAATAGACAAAGGATTCCAAGCGGAATAGACAGCATCATACAAAATTTGTTTGGTGACTACAAAGTGCATATATACGTACAAGTGTGTTTACATGCACAATACTTTTCTCATAGCTACATATGCATTTGCAGAGTGACACATACATGCTAATGTGCATATAACATATATGTGTACATACTGTATATATAAGTACATACATGTAAATGTCTGTGATGTGACTTTGCATGTAAAAAAATGTAAGAAAAGTTTATTCGTTGATAAGTTTAAGCCGTAGAATTGATACGGTAAATTGTTCTTGCTCTTCTGGCTTCTTGAGCCAAGTACCGTAACCTTTCTTACGGAGAAGTTCAAATAACTTGGATTTTGTCTGTTGATATTTCAACGCAGATTGTTTAACATCACTGTATGTGGTTTTGTCATTAATTTCACTGTGTTCACTTGTCTTGCAGAGGGTGATAAACAGGGAGAAGAAACTAGCTTTACTGATCCTAGGTGGGGTGTTAGGTGCATGTTTACTAGTCACTACTAGTCTACCATTCGTTCCATCTGTCAGTTCCGCTTTGTCATCTCCCAGTGCCCAGTTAAGGCTGAAGTTGCTTGTTTTATTATCAGTGTGACGTTCCATTACATCTCCACCCCGGGTCCTCCCTAAGGATGGATGATTGACAGTAAAGTCAGCTGGGTTGCTCCCATCAGGTCCCATTGCCCGACAGCACACGGCTCTTGAGAGGTGGCCATGGTGGTGCAAGGATCCCAGTGTAAGTGAGCTCATATAGACTGGCTCCATGAAATGGCTAAGTAGAGCACCTTGCAGGCCTAGCACATTCCATCGCATGATCTTGTCACTGCAGGACATGGTACGCAGACGCCCTCCATGCAGAATTCCATCCCATGTTTGCTGCACCCCTTCTTCCATTGGAACGGTTCCTTCCCCACGCTCTATCTTGGTACGGAGTATCCCTTGCTTTTTATTTTGCATAGTAGGCAGGTGTTGGTCATCCGATGGAGGCTCGCGATTCTCATTATTCTCCCTAGAAAATATTGCTCCATCTCCACACGGTGCAGTACTGATATACAAGTGAAACTTCAGTGTGTCACGTAGTCGAGCAAGCTTGGAACTGTCACTCTTGATAAAGATAGCACTCTCTTGTGTTAATAGTTCCTTGTAAAAGAAACGCATTAGTGATCGCCTAGCTACAACCTCGGCATGGGAATCATTCACCACAAGACCCTCACTACTCATGTTGTCACCAGTAATACATTGAGTACCACTTCCAATGGAAACGACCTCCATGTGCTTGGTCTCTGTATTCTCCTTGATAAACGCAGCTATAATTTGCCTTCCAGGCTGTGGGTGCCCAAGTTTCTGTTGTTGTTGCAGGTAGCAGTCATGGCTCAATTTAGCGATCTGATCACAAAAGCTGAGAGGCTGAGAGGGTACTTGTGCTGCTTGCCCTGCTTGTCTAGGTGGTCCAGGTAGTTGGCTACCAGGCACTGTATTTGTGGGGACACTAGCTCTGATAGACTGCAGGGCAAGGTCGGCAGCCTTATGCTTTGCTTCCTTCTTGGTGGAAGACTGTGCCTTGAATTGCCAGGTACCAAATTTTGCAGCAATGACAAATGTTTTTCGATGTGGAGGACCATACTCTTCCACAACAGGAAAGGAAAGATCAATCTTTTCGCCTTGACAATACTCATTCAGTGCACTCACTGGAGTAAGGTCACTGACAGAGCCTGTGACCACAGCCCTAGACCCTGTAGCCCCATGTGGTCCAGGTAGTGGGCTACCGGGCACTGTAGTTGTGAGGACACTAGCCCTGATAGACTGCAGGGCAAGGTCGGCAGCCCTACGCTTTGCTTCCTTCTTGGTGGAAGACTGTGCCTTGAATTGCCAGGTACCAAATTTTGCAGCAACAACAAATGTTTTTCGATGTGGAGGACCATACTCTTCCACAACAGGAAAGGAGAGATCAAGCCTTTTGCCTTGACAATACTCATTCAGTGCACTCACTGGGTTCCTAGCAAGGTCACTAACAAAGCCTGTGGCCACAGCACTAGACCCTGTAGCCACAGCACTGGAAAGAGGCATTGTTTGTTTATTTGGCACTACAGATGTATGGTTACCATGTGGTATAGTCCACTGAGGGGCTCCCTGGCATTCAACGTGGGTAATCAAGCCATCCTTGGCCATGGCATACAGGTGTGGGTTAATACATCTTTTGAAGCCTATGGCCTCAGCAATCTCGAGAGCAGTACATGGTCTGGACGTTCTGGAGAGGAACCCCAATACCTGCCCCTCAACTCCACTCCCTACTGGTGCAGGTGGTGCCTGTGGAGGTGCTGTGGTGTCTTGCTTGGGCCCTTGGCGTTTTCGTGAATGAGTAGCCAGGGACCACATTGCTGGAGTGTCACTTACTTTTCGGATTTTACCCTGTCTTTCCAGAGCATAAAGAGTTGGATAGATCTCCTTTTTGGTCTGTAATCCGACAGCATGTGCTAGTTTCAGTGCTGACAGAGACCTGCTAGCCTCCCTGAGGGACTCTAATACACGGCTGCTGAGTGCCTCTGATATCATAAATGAGCTGCAAACAACAGGTAAATGCAGTCAAAGTTGGAAACTATGTTAGTGATGCATATAACAATACTGTACACACAAGGAATCGGTATAATTATTATAGACTATGTAGGGATGGCGCTGACATGCCCATTAACCCTTAATAATATAAGGAGTCGCTCAGAACTCCCAAACCTGGCAGTTACAAGCCCTTCTAGACACAATCATATACTCTATGAGTGTTCCTGTACCTGCTAAGACCCTCAAAGTATGTAAAACGTACTGCTACAATGACATACAGAGATTGGCCAAACCAATTTGTTCAGCTGCTTATATTGTGTGCTACTCTCACCATCAGGGCATTCTAGTAACTACACACTTACAGTGTGTCCCTCAAAGTATGTAAAATCTACCACTACAATGACATACAGAAATTGGCCAAACCACCAATTTGTTCAGCTACTTATTCTTCTAATTGTTGCTACTCCACCATCAGGACGTTCTAGTAACTGCACACTTACAGTGTGTGCGTCTCTGCCAGGCCCCTATTCTATATACCATCTACATACTGCTGCTTATTTTGCATAGTAGGCAGGTGTTTGTCATCCAATGGAGGCTCGCAATTCTCATTATCCTCTGTAGAAAACATTGTTCCATCTCCACATGGTGCAGTACTGATATACAAGTGAAACTGCGGTCTTAGTTTTGATAACTCTATGACTGACCAGGGTTGCCATGCAACGCAGCAAGAAGCCTATCTCGGACATTTTCCACTGGAAGATTGTACATACATGTACTTGTCTGTGGCTCTGGTAATGCTGACCCTCCTGACTCTGGTGCAGGGAAAGGAGGAGCTACAGATTTAGGATTTAGGACTACCACATGGTATAGTCCACCGAGGGGTCCCCTGGCATTCAACATGGGTAATCAAGCCATCCTTGGCCATGGCATACAGGTGTGGGTTAACGTCTTTACGTGTTCTGTAGCCTATAGCCTTAGCAATCTCGAGAGCAGTACATAGTCAGGACATTCTGGAGAGGAATCCCAATACCTGTCCCTCAACTCCACTCCCTACTGGTGCAGGTGGTGTAGCTGTGGAGGTACTGTGGTGTCTTGCTTGGGCTCTTGGTTCACTTACATTACCTTGTTTTTCCAGAGCATAAAGAGTTGGATTGACCTGCTTTCTGGTCAGCAATCTGACAGCACGTATAGTTCCAGTACTGAGAGTTATTCACTAGCCTCTCTGAGGGAATCTAACACACAGATGCTGAGTGCCTCTGATATCATAACTGAGCTGCATTGACAATGCAGTCAAAGTTGGAGACTACGTTAGTGATGCTTAAAACAATACTGTACACACTATTCCATATATGCATGGTACAACCACAAATTTACATTACACTACACAAAAGATGCAGGGATGGGGTTAAGCATGTCAAACAGTTTGCTATCTCTCCTTTGGCTGCATGGGTAAACTATGACACCTTTTAATGATCTGGACACAGACAGTCATCATACATCATTCAACACTAACAAAAAGGTGTTTGCTATTTTTTCACTGCATGTACAGTATGTGTGCATAACGTAAATGAATGAAAGTCCACAAGTCTTGCACACATGAAAGGACAGGACAGGGATCTTCTTTCCTACAAGTAGTGTGCTGTGCAAAGCTGTTGTTGGTCAGTGAGTGGTACTGGTTGTTAACAGCCTGGAACCTCTCTAATCTGGACACCCTACGGAGAATTAAGAAATGGTCCAGATGTCCAGTGAAGTGTCCTGATTTTAGGGATTTAGAAGTACACAAACTTGGTATTTGGGACAGCAAAGATTTTCCATTTCAAGGGTCTAGATTAGAGGGATTCCACTGTATACAGTAAGAATAGTGTGCTTTGTTTTGCTCTCCTGGCTGGGTGCTGCCACTTGAGTATGTGGAGATGTGGTGTCCAATATGTAAAGATGTATTGCTTACTGACATTCAGAACAAGTATAATGATAATTTGCAAAAGAGAGAAAGTTATTAGTAAAAATATTAATGGAAGGTGAGTACTTATCATTTTGATGTAGATCTTAAAGTACATATAGTGCATATACATGTAGTATGTATGTGACTATAGAGCTGTAGTTAGACAGAACAAAAGACCAAGTTACAGTGCCGAGGGCTTAAAACTTCATCGGTTAAAGGTTTTAATGTAAAACCTAATGGTTATGTGAATAATGGGCATTTCGATGTCGTCCCTACATGGAGTCTGACTTGGATATATACCACACTAAGTGTTAACCATTTGATTTTCCCAGGAGTTACTTCAATGGAAGTTCAGAAATCCAAAAAACATAGTGATGTGCTGAATCTCAAACTTTCTGCAACTAGACAAGTCTATGATCCTCAAGGGGAAAATTATGTGTACCGCGTCACGTGGTGGGGCAAATATACCCCAACGGCTAAACGAGACTACACATATTTGTTCATTGTTACCTGGCGTATTTACATGTTTAAAACATTTAACTTACCTCCAGGCGGCCAACTGACGAGTCGCGACGTACTGACAAGCGGCGGAGATGGTCGGTAGTTTACGGAGACCCAGATCTGTAAGTCTTAGTTCACGGAGACCCGGATATCCGCCAACGCGTTTCATAGGACCGATGGGGCAGTGAGGGAACTGCACGTCACGAGGTTTAGGGCCATGATCTCACAGAGAGGGTATAAAAATGACTTACCTGTAAGATAAGCCTCATTATATTTATTGGCAAGTTACAGCCAGAGGCCCAATAGTCAGAAAGCGTATATGTATATATATATATCTATATATGGAAAAACCACAAAGACATGCAACCATAAAATAACTAAGTAATATCATCTTCCAACTCTGCTTGTCTTGTCTTAAAGGTCATTTTGATGAATCTTGCTGATGATGAATTATATGACTGGCACATTAACAAAGCACATTAACAATTATATGACTGGCATCTTGCTGATGATGAATTATATGACATATGGACCTGAGTGGGGCTCTGCCCCCCTACAAAGTATTGGGGTATCCACTTTCCTATGCATCTGTACAAGATAGCAGAGCTGGTGGGTTGGAAGAAGCTAATAAGCACTTGGTACAAAGAACCTTGTGAGTGTTCGCACAAATCACACATCAAGCAAAGTCAATGTGCAATGGTATCCCTCTCTGAATATCAGTTCCTGGGAAACTCATGACCTCTCTGTTTTCCATGGACTCTTAATTAATTTTTATCAGCAGTCAGAAAAATAAGTAGCCAATACGTCACATGAGTATACTCATGTGATTGGTACTGTTCTTTGCATACTGATAGCTATGTGCCTAGATTGCAGCAGGTCACAAATGATATGTCATTGTGGAATACTCATCAAATGATGGAGCCTCTACATCAAAATACGTCACCCACATAAGGGTAAATAGAGCAAAAGCAGATAGTCACATCTTGTCACTCCTGTCAGTGATTTTTGTGGGAATAGTGGAGTCGCGATACATATATCGGCCTCGTAGAGAGTGGGCGGGGTCTAGGAATGCTGCTCGGGTGTATGAGGTCTATGCGGACATGGCGCTGATACGCCTATTAACCTTAAGCAGATCCGAACACAGGCCCGTACGCAGCTCACAAAATTGGAGGGTTCGCACTCATGCGTGACCGAACATAAGGCCATCCCCCTGGTGTATCATTCTTACACTTGTATGGCTAGCCTAATATATAGCAAAACCATGATATCACATAGAATATAGTGAATGTTTAAGCGTTTTAAGTGAGCAAGATCAAGCCAGGTTTACATTTGCACATTTTGTGATCTCACGCTATGTATACCTATGTACATAGTATATACAGCTCGCATGCTTCGCTCACTCAATTATGCGTGCGACCAGTGCGGTGAGGTTGCAATGCACCAAGGGGCCCGGGGTTCCATCAAACCCCTGGAACCACTCCTGGGTACAGACGTGGAACATTCACGAAGTCTACAGTATATATAGACGCCTAGGAGAGTTTCCATAAATAGACCACTACCCAGCTACACACACAAATTTGCTAAATCCCTTGCTTTCTCCATCTTGGTCGGGAGCAAAATCAGAACAAGGATTTACCTGCATATACCAAATAGTTTTACATTACCATGAGCAGTGCCTTTCACCAACAGAATATTTGTAGACTATTCTGCACGAGTAAAGGTGTACGATACGCACTATAGCACTTCGGTGTTGATTTCCGTGTCCGCTTCTTCGGGCATTGGATCTACCTAAAGAAATAGCCTACTCAGTGGCTGTCCTTTGCACATCAAACACTAGCTACAGGGTGTTTTTCGGGCTCGACAGACGCGTTTCTTTAGAGTGTTGTGATCTGATTTTAGGTTTAAAATAGAGGGATTCACCACTTAATACACTGACCCCCCCCCCCCCCCCCCCCACACTAGCTACAGGGTGTTTTTCGGGTTCGACAGACGCGTTTCTTTAGAGTGTTGCAATCTGATTTTAAGTTTAAAATAAAGGATTCACCACTTAATACACTGACCCCCCCCCCCTCCCACACACACACACACTGCCCCACAGTGGTGAAAAAGCGTACATGTTTTACGGAAATCCCTTACCAAGTTTCTTGAAAGTCATCCTTTGAAATCACACCTTTCAACTCTTCAAGTGAACATCTGTGCAAAATTGGAGTATACAATGCTTTGCTTTGCAACTCTGTCAAATGGGTCAAATGTGCATGTGCAAAACTGCCACTAGCATAATATGGGGCATGCTCCCGCACAGAGTTAACAACTATAGTGCTATTCCTAACAAACCTAGGAATTTCCTCTTCTGGCTTCACAGGTAGGACAGTAGTTCCAGGTTCAAGATCACTTGAGACAAGAATACTACATGATGGTAAGAAGATCATATAATATACCTCTCACACAGAATCTCTGTATATATAGTGCACACAAACCGTGGAGAAATCATGGTAGGCATTTCCTTCTTGGAAGATAGTGTCGTAGGCAATGCTAATACTCGTGGTACCTGTAATAAGATTACTACCATCAGAATCAGTGGCAAGTGAATATCAGTGAAATAAACATTAGAACAAGCACATTTGTTTCCATGATTGATATTATAATATTTAAACACTTAATACAATAATACAAGACGTAAGGTAGAATGGTACCTCAGAAGTCAGGTCATCCTCATAGATACATTCTCCCTGAAACTCCAGCTTAACCATCATGATTGTACGGAACTTACTCCTCTCAAGAGTGGATGTCACTTGTAGCACATGCTCTGCTGCTGACTTTGGAATGAGCCAAACTATCTTTATGGAGCCAGGTAACACATCATTCAACATTAGTGCACAGTCATCAAATTTGTATGTGTTGTTCAATTCCACACGAACCCTTTCAACTTCCTTCAACAACGAATCTTTTGAGAACTTGTGAATTGAAATAAGTGTTTGAAAACCATCAGGTATCTTTAAATCCAGCTTCTTTTCTACATTAGCAAAAACTCCTAGAGGTGTTGTTTCTTTGAACCGGTCAACCTCAGCTTTGAATTCATCCATTCGTTTCCTTAAGTCTTCGGATGAGTACTGACAAATTACATGTTCCAGCAAATGGTAACTGAGGTAGCCCCAGTAGAAGTTTAGGCGGCCAAACACAACAGCAACATTAGAACAACTGTAAAGGTTCTCTACCCGTTCTTCAAGAAAAATGCTCATGGACTTATCATTCTGTAGGCAGTACAAGGATGTAATTGTGTCACAGAGATTTTCAACGCTAACAGGTTTCTCTTTCAACTGCTCCAATGCTCCATTTTTCAACCACTTAAAACACTCTTTTAATAGCTTGATTCTGGCTTGCACATGTTCAAGTCCTATAGTAAATGAATACACTCTAAAGTGCAGAACCCTCGGCGCTACGCGTGCGCGAATCCGCTAATAACGCGCATGCGCTGTTTCCCCTACAATGCAGGAAGCAGTTTATCTCTGCAACTGAGCAGCTTCAGAGAAATCCACACAAAGTTTTGACCTTCGTTGCTTGTTGAGTACGTGATAGCCTTTTCAGGACGAACGGACGCTCCTGAGCCGAGGTGAGATTTCGATTTATAACGGAAAGAGAACTATAGTAACCCTCACTGCGCAGGCGCGCCGAGGGTTAATCAGTAAAGGAGTATTAGAGACAGTACACTTAGAGTACCAATATTAATGGTTGAGGTGTAGAACTCACCTACAGCAGGACAGCAACCTAAGACAAAAGAAGTTGTATAATCATGGCATATAATTATATTAACAGTACGCTATATACATACTTGCTGGTTGAAATGTCCTCTCCACTTTATCTGGTAGTTGTCCTTCATTCACATTGAGATGTTTCAGCACTACAGCTAACACACAGGTTGTAGCTGGATCACAGTCTGGAGGTTTGTCACGTCTCAGCCACTTGGCCAGCATTTCATGTAAACACTGCATAGGCCCTCCAACAATACACACCAACTTCTGGCCTATGACATTGAGGGTGTGGTCAGAAAAATGAAGACCACCTCCGATTGATCTCCATTTGGTGGCTACATTTGCTAGTAGAAACAGGAGACCATGTAGATCCCAAATGCTCAGCTTCTTCTCATCACCCACTTCATGGCCCAGAAAATGAAGTTTTAGATGTAGATGATGTCATTAAACCATGCGCACTACATATTATGGTCACAGACCTTCAGTCACTGATCCTGCCTCTCCCATTTCAGCTGATGTATCGGTGGGAGCTGGAGTTACATGTGTATGTGTGAATACATATATCTCAAGAGAAAGAGGATGTGCATACAATGAGTTGTTCTAGTAACAGGATAATCAGATTCATCCATAGGAACAGCCCGTTGTATGCACATTCACCAGACCCTCTCAGATTGGGGGTGTGGCTTGCAAGACTAACCTTCAGAATGATGTTGACTGACTGCTCCTGTATCTTCCATGTCAGTTGGACTGTCTGTGTGGACATCAGTTGATTCCTCTGTGTGGATGTGTTCTATAGTGTGTGTATGTATGTACATGTATTCATATATACAGCAAAAATTTAGTAATATGAACCCCACCTATTGCAGTTAATTAACTAATAAATGGAATTCCCCTTTGGCTAAAGCCTAAGCAAAGTATCCAGCCATTTTAAAGGTTACAACCCATTTCGCCTCTTCCATGTGAGTTACTCATCTGCTATGCTGACGTTCCGCCCCGCCTACTTCAGGCCTGTCACGCCGTCGATGGTCCCCCGCCAAAATTAACAACTACGGCGGCCATGATTGGTCTCCCCCCTTGCCATGCATGGTCCCTCACTGAACTCTACATGCATTAGTATTCCGACGGGATATGGTCTTCCAGCAGTTCATCAGTGTGTTTTCTACCGCAGACCATAACTTACGTGGCCGATCAATGGTGTATAAGGCCAACTGTGCTTGCTCCACATTGTGTGCTACTGTAACTCGACTGTAACAGTAGCGATACTCGTACGTATCACGCATTGAGCCTTACTAGATATATCAGCGACACTACAGCTAGCGGCTAAAAGTGCAGTGCAGCAGCATAACTTGTTCGAGACTCAGAGATACCGGCGTAGCTAAGGCAAGACCAGGATAGTAAGGGGGGCCGTCAACGGCAAAGGGGGACCGAGTTTTCTGCCGCTGACCGTCCCAGTTCCGGGGGGCCGATTTTTTGGGGGGGGAACAGTTATCGTTCGACAGGCCTATATACCTCTTTGGCTAGAAGTATATAGAATAGTTAGCTATATAGAACTCATTCCTAGTTCTTGTGGTTTGTTGTAGGTCACGTCGACTTACCTGTGGATTTCTCCCTCGTCCGTAACATGGCTTTAACATTGTCCACCAGCTCCATGTTGGGTATGGCAGTCGCTGCAGAGATGAAGGATCGGTAGGTGGCTGCGTTACCTTTAATCTCCTTCCATTTGCGCAGGGCTTCGCGTTTCTGCTCATCATAATCTCTACTGTATGTTTCTTTAATCTCCGTTTCCTGTTGAGGCGTCAGCCTCAGTTCGGGCGACAATTTCTCCCATTTCCTCAAGTATTTTGCGGCAATTTTGGAGAGGTCTTGATCGCTGACTGGAGTGTCTAATAGCTTTGCAGAGATACTGCTGTCACTCATCCTTGCCCTTTATGGGTGCGGAGATAGGCTGAGCTAAATGGGTGTAACCGACCAGCCTACCTACCAAGCTGTCCGCACTAGACAATGTTCGGAATTGGCGTGAGCTACTGCTACCTGTCAGCTGACAGAGATGGGAGTTATTCTATATGCCTCAGTCTATTCTCCAGCTGCAGTGGATTGAGTTAATGGTCAGGGGCCTACTCTGTGTTCTGACCAGTTTATTTCAGGGTAGGGACAAGGGGAACATTTAGAATTGTCTTGCCCCCTCCCCAGGTTACCATACCTTATCAGATATAATACTTATAATACATACTGTATACAGTATTACGTGCCCAACATTTTGTTAGGTCACAACCAGCTCATTGTACACCTACATATATACTGTATACTATAAATGTGTACATATTTTTACACATATATTATACTTCCTCCCAATTCTCCCTAATATACTCACCCCAGCCGAACTGAAGTATGCACAATTGGACAAGGAGGCACTTAGCATTGTGTTTGGTGTAAGCACTTCCACCAATACTTGTTCGGTCACAGATTCACAATACTCTCTGACCATACACCACTGCAATACCTGCTATAGGAGAGACCGGAGGCATTCCACCGATTGCACCTGCTCGTATTCAACGTTGGGCACTGATGCTCAGCGCCTATATACCATTACAAGAGCCTGGTGCAGACCACACTTGAATTCGAACTAACCCTGCCCACTACATGTAGTCATAATTAGAGGGTCCACCCACTACACAGTAAACTGTGTACATGTGCATGTACATGTATGTTCTTTGTGTCTTTTTTGATCCTCAGATGCTGCAGCAAGGGGCCTGCAGTGAGATCTAGATTGTATGAGGGGGTGATAGTGAAGACATCACGGTATGTTTAGTCTTAATTCCCGCCCACTGACAGCAAGTTCAAAGGTTAATCACTTCTCACGTGATCCTTTTTGGCACCGTAACCTAGGATACCCTTCTGGAATGTAGTCAGTCTTCTTTCTTGTAATTTCTGATGTCAGAGGACAGTGATGTACTTCTATGACAATATTGGGTGGGACACACCGTGATGTCTTCACTATCACCCCCTCATACAATCTAGATCTCACTGCAAGTCCTTCAGACCCTGGTGAGATCATCAATTGTACTTTGGAGCTAGGCTCTAGTTCTGACATAACAGTATGTTGTTCAAAGTATACTTTCTCATTCCAATCTGATGGTTAGCTATATAAATAATATTTATGACAGCATGAGTAAATCCAGTACTGGTCAGAGCACTGTTAGATGGTTTGTAATAATGTCTTTTAAAGACTGAATCCAGTGTCCAGTCAGCAGTTTTCATTATATGAAATTGAGACACCTTTGTCAAAGGCTGCAGACACTACTGTAGATCGAGTTGAATGTGCATAGAAATTTTCAGCTACCTCTGCTCATCTTAAGACCTCCTTTAGCCATTGTGCAATAGTGGCTGGAGTGACTGGATGGTGTGGCTTGTTAATAGACAGGAATACCTGGTTCTTGTCTGTGCCATCCCTCCATGTAGCTGAACGTCAGTTTCAAATTGCTTACGGGACATAAACTTTCATCCTCCAAGCAGCTGTAGAATGATGTAATTTGTCTGTCTGGCCTTGCAGACATAGTCAAAGCTGCTAGCTGACAACTTGCACCTTCCTTATGTCGAGTGCACACAAATCAGATGCTCTATTAGCATTGGATAGTGCCGTTAGCATTGCTAGCTTGTGGGTTACATCCCTTAAGGACTTCTCCCCTTTTGATTTCAGATAAATTAGAACTTCTTTGACATCCCACCTTCCAGTGTATCTAGGTTGTGGTGGACAAAGGTGAAAGGCACCTTTTATTAGTCAAGATACAAGAGGATGTTTCCCAATTTGAAACCCATCCACTGCCATGTGAGTGGAAGAGATAGCGGATCGATAAGAGTTCAGAGTCCCGTATTTCAATATAGTTGCACAAAGGGGATTGACACCCTTCTGGATGCACCACTTCTTCCAGACTCTCCAACAACTATAGAGTAAGAGGATTCTGTATTGCTCCTCCATGATGCACACAACAGTGTGATAGCTCTCTCTCTGACAGGCCTCTGCTCTGGAAGGAATTCCTGATAGAGTCCAAGCGACTAGTTGAAGATGGCCTTGTAGGACCAAAGGGTGCAACATCCCTTCTGGGTTCCTGAGAAGTCTGTTGTTGGTGGGGAGAAGAACTGGTAATTCCACTGACATTCCTGGGAGGAGTGGAAACCAAGTTTGTGATCTCCATTAAAGGGGTGATCAGTAGGACCCAATGGATCCCTTCTGATCTGGTAGAAAGGCATACCCCTTCACCGTCTTTCAGGGCTGTTTGAGAGCATTCACTGCTGTTGCTCCCAGGTGAGATCTCCAGCTGTAGTATGTTGGTATAGCTTCACTGAAAGGTGCGAGGCAAAAAGATCCACTGTGCATGGACCTCTGATGTCCATTAGTTTCTAGAACTGCATGCCCAGAGCCCATTCTGAGGAATCTGATATTATTCTGGATTCCTTGTCTGCTAGTTGGTTCATAGAACCTGGTAGGTACCTGGTAGGTGTTCGGCCGAGATCGTTAGATCTTGGCATAGGCACCAATTCCACACCTCCAGTGCCAGGCTGCAGAGGTGCTTGGAGTGGACTCCCCCCATCTTGTTTATATGGGCTACAGCTGTTGTATTGTCTATTTTGAGATGTACATGTGTATTTCTCGAAGCATAGCATTGCAGGCCTAACCAGGCTGCTAGGAGCTCTTTTCAATTGATGTGTAGTGACATCTCTTGCTTTCCCCAAACACCCCCTGTCGAGGTGTTCCATTTAAGACACGCTGCTCCCCAGCTGAGATTGGATGCATCAGATTCCGGTGTTAGTTGGGGTTTCTGTGGTAGGATATCCCACGATTTCCATTCCAGATCAGATCCTACCTAGAGCTCTGTATCAGCATAATTAGAGCATTGTATGAGTGGTGGAGCTCAGAGCGATGTTTTTCAACTCTTGGAGGGCTCTGTAGTGAAGGAGCTGGTAGGATTGCTCATTTCATCTAGGTCATTACACTAATTATGTGAGCAAGTTATCGAATCGTGGTCTGTTGGGCACCCAAGAGCCTCTTGCATTGTGCATGATATTAGAGACCTCAGTTTCTTTTCTGTCACTGATAGTGTCATTTGTTTGGAGTCAATGAGGAAACCCAGAAATTCTAATTCCTGTGTTGGGCCCCTGGGGAGGATTTCTCTAAGACTAACACTTGTAAGGCAGAGTTTGATGGCATTGGAAGAAGTTTGTGCATCAAGGATCATGTATGCTCCAAGATAAACGATTCTCGTGAAAGAATTAGAGCGATTACTAACGCCAGTTTCGCGGTAGGTCGTTTGAACTTTAATTAGAAGAATACAGGGATTTGTAACGTTTTTGCACATCGACGCGACGTAATCGAGTGCGAGGAATTGCTTTTTTTTACTTTGTATGAAACGAGTACAGAAATGACAGGACAACATGCAAAAACAAGACAGGACAAAACACCAAACGAGTGCGAGGAACGGGGTGCGCATGCGCACGCAATTGATATATAGAGTGTTTGTCGTCACCGTAGCAGCGCAGACATTCGGTGGAGTGTCACGCAAAAAGTGGACCGGACGAAAACTGGACCGGGGGTCCAATTATGGCAACCAAAAGTGGACCGGGCTAGGGCTAAGGCTAAGGTTAGGGTTAAGGCTAGGGCTAGGGTTAGGGCTAGGGCTAGGGTTAGGGCTAGGGCTACGGCTAGGGCACAGACAATGCCTATTCGCCTAGCACTGCAAGCTTTTGTACGAGCGGACCACTTTTCGCAGGCAAAAATTGGACCGGGGGTCCACTTTTTACCCCGGACCCAATATCGCGTGACAGGAGGATGGTGTGGCAGTGCCAAGGTCTTTGAATATAGTCATTCACACGTAGTTGAGAACCTTTCAGTAAGCAGGTCAACAGTCTCCAGGACATTGAAACTATTCCACTGGCTTTGTCTACAAGAAGACATACCCAAACAAAGGCAGAGAACCTGATGGGTTTGAACCCCCCACTTTTTGATAAGGAGGCTGAGCCCCCCTCCCCCAAAATTGGAAATTGTCATGAAGAACGTATTAAATAGTAATAACCTATGCCAGATGTATTCAGAATTGAGGTATCACATGAATATATATAATTAGGAATGAATTTTTGCACTTGCACACACAGGTTTCCCCTCCTTTATTCTACATGTATATACGTAAAATCTGCATTATTATCTGATCTCCACAAGATGTCAACTGGATCCAGACATAATATATTGAGAAAGAGTCTGGAAAAAGAGACTAGACTAAGTAACTTGTTGATCACTTTGTAGTAGCAGAAAATGCAAGTAAAATTCCACACATTTATTCATAACCCCTAGTAATACTGAATGAGATGAGATGTGGCCTTTGTGCCTGTGTATTTGTAATGTAGGAGGTGGTAGTTGCAAACAACAGTCCATGTGGTAGTACAATTGGACCTATGATGTCTGCTAAGCTGGGGGTGAGGACTGGATATAGGAGGGCCTACTCTCAGTATGCACTCCATTCGAGAGATGTGCTGCACTACTGGTATGTACTAGTTTTCCACACTTTTTAAGGTGGAGTTTAACATACATGTACATGACAGTGTTTCATCCAGACATTATTACAAGGTTTTTTTTGGAATGTGAGGTGGTGGACGTGTGTGCAGCAATGAATTTTTTTGAATACCAAGCAGATGGGGCACTTAGGATCCAAAGGGGAGCAATGCCCCACCCACCCCTAAATGAAAGCCTGCACTGTTTATAAATGCAAGAGTGCTGGTTCGGTATGTACAATGTACAGATGCATGTGTGTCTCATGGTTTGAATATTTGATGTAATCGTACTTAGTTTTGGAGTGAACCAAATATATATATATATGTATGCAAAATATAAATATCATACTATATGACTACATGGGTTCACTCCAAAACTAAGTACGATTACATCAAATATTCAAACCATATATATATTGCTATATATGTTGTCGCCAAGTACACAGCTGTACTACACATGTATTTATTTGACGAGCAGGAGCGAGCCAACCTATAGCTAGTCGTGTCAACGGACCGATTTCTAACCCGCACTGTACATACCGTATATGTGCGAATCCAAATCAGTTGGGTCGCTCCCACTAGTAACTGTAGGTGGGTTCACTTCCACTTGCCCACATATTAATGCTGAGCACTCAAGGGATAGTCAACTTGAGAGGCCAATATTGTTTCTCTCTACTGTAGGAGTTTTACAACAAGTTTTCCGCAGATAGACGAAGGATTCCAAGCAGATCTAGAGTAGACAGCATCATACAGAATTTGTTTGGTGACTACAAAATGCATGAGTACAAGTGTGTTATACGTGCACAGTAATTTTCTCGCTACATTTGCATTTTCAGGGGGTGGTAATCCCTGGACAGTATACGTACTGCCAGAGTTACTTTGGCATACACGAATACTCTGACAAGGGGGGTAGGGGGTTGGTGGTAATCCCTGGACAGTACACGTACTGCCAGAGTTACTCTGGCATACACAGATACTCTGACAATGTGGGTAGGGGGTTGGTGGTAATCCCTGGACAGTTCTCGTACTGCCAGAGTTACGCTGGCATACATGGATACTCTGCCAAGGGGGGTAGGGGTTTGGTGGTAATCCCTGGACAGTACACGTACTGCCATAGTTACAATGTACTCTGGCAAATATTCATGGATACTCTGACAAGGGGGGTAGGGGGTAGGACGTACAATGCACAGATACTCTGACAAGGGGAGGGGAGGGGGGGAGTAGGATAGATCGAGCTGAAATCCATGGCCAGTACAGGTACTGTCATGGCCATTACATGATGCATGTCATAGTATCTATGGATTCCACTTTGGATAGCTGACTGAACACGGCATCATTGGACATGTGTGGACACATACATTGGACATGTGTGGAGACATACATGTTATTGTGCATATAACATTTGTGTACATACTGTATATATAAGTACACACTTAACATACACGTAAATGTCTGTGATGTGACTTTGCATGTAAACATGTAAGAAAAGTTTATTCGTTGATAAGTTTAAGTCGTAGAAGAATTGATACAGTAAATTGTTCTTGCTCTTCTGGCTTCTTGAGCCAAGTGCCATAACCTTTCTTACGGAGAAGTTCAAATAACTTGGATTTTTTCTGTTGATATTTCAACGCAGATTGTTTAACATCACTGTATGTGGTTTTGTCATTTATTTCACTGTGTTCACTTGTCTTGCAGAGGGTGATAAACAGGGAGAAGAGACTAGCTTTACTAATCCTAGGTGGGCATATTGTGGTGTTAGGTGCACGTTTATCTGTCACTACTAGTCTACCGTTCGTTCCATCTGTCAGTTCTGCTTTGTCATCTCCCAGTGCCCAGTTAAGGCTGAAGTTGCTTGTTTTATCAGTGTGACGTTTCATTACATCTCCACCCTGGGTCCTTCCTAAGGATGGATGATTGACAGTAAAGTCAGATGGGTTGCTCCCATCAGGTCCCATTGCACGACAGCACACAGCTCTTGAGAGGTGGCCATGGTGGTGCAAGGATCCCAGTGTCAGTGAGCTCATATAGACTGGCTCCATGAAATGGCTAAGTAGAGCACCTTGCAGGCCTAGCACATTCCATCGCATGATCTTGTCACTGCAGGACATGGTACGCAGACGCTTTCCATGCAGAATTCCATCCCATGTTTGCTGCACCCCTTCTTCCATTGGAATGGTTCCTTCCCCACCCTCTATCTTGGTACGCAACACCCCTTGCTTCTTATTTTGCATAGTAGGCAGGTGTTTATCATCTGATGGAGGCTCGCAATTCTCATTATCCTCTCTAGAAAATATTGCTCCATCTCCACACGGTGCAGTACTGATATACAAGTGAAACTTCAGTGTGTCACGTAGTCGAGCAAGCTTGGAACTGTCACTCTTGATAAAGATAGCACTCTCTTGTGTTAATAATTCCTTGTAAAGGAAATGCATTAGTGATCGCCTAGCTACAACCTCGGCATGGGAATCATTCACCACAAGACCCTCACTACTCATGTTGTCACCAGTAATACATTGAGTACCACTTCCAATGGAAACGACCTCCATGTGCTTGGTCTCTGTATTCTCCTTGATAAACGCAGCTATAACCTTCCTTCCAGGCTGTGGGTGACCAACTTTCTGTTGTTGGTACAGGTAGCAGTCGTGGCTCAATTTAGCGATCTGATCACAAAAGCTGAGAGGCTGAGAGGGTACTTGTGCCGCTTGCCCTGCTTGTCCAGGTAGTCCTGGTACTTGGATACCTGGTACTGTAGTTGTGGGGACATCAGCTCTGATAGACTGCAAGGCAAGGTCAGCAGCCATTCGCTTTGCTTCTTTCTTGTTGGAAGACTGTGCCTTGAATTGCCAGGTACCAAATTTTGCAGCAATGACAAATGTTTTTCGATGTGGAGGGCCATACTCTTCCACAACAGGAAAGGAAAGATCAATTTTTTCGCCTTGACAATACTCACTTAGTGCACTCACTGGGTTCCTAGCAAGGTCACTGACAGAGCCTGTGGCCACAGCACTGGAAAGAGGCATTGTTTGTGGGGAGGCTGTATCAGCTATTAACCACTGCTTTGGTTGTGTAGCTAGTGACCTAACTTTGGCTTGCCTTTGAAGATTTTCCATGCACAAGTTGACCTGACCCCGTGTGGCATTCATTCCAATAGACTTAGCTACTTCTAGCGATGTTTGACCCACTCCAGGTTTAGTTCTAAGTGCTGCCAATACACGATCTTCCATACTGACTCCAGCAGCCACTGGTAAGTGGTTTGTATTGACGTTGGATGTTCCCATAGAATCTCCAACAGACCATTGGACAGGAACAGAAGACGATGCCTTCACTTTGCCCTCACGTTGGAGCTGCTGCAAGTGTGTAATAACTGCCTGGCGACCCAGTGCACACCCACTTAGTTTTGATAACTCAAGGCCAGTGTATGACTGACCAGGGTTGTCATGTAACACAGCAAGAAGCCTATCTCGGACATTTTCCACTGGAAGATTGTCAGAAGGTGTTAACATACATGTACTTGTCTGTGGTTCTGGTAATGCTGACCCTCCTGACTCTGGTGTAAAGAGAGGAGGAGGAGCTACAGATTTAGTACTACCATGTGGTATAGTCCACTGAGGGGCCCCCTGGCATTCAACATGGGTAATCAAGCCATCCTTGGCCATGGCATACAGGTGTGGGTTAACTTCTTTACGTGTTTTGTAACCTATAGCCTTAGCAATCTCGAGAGCAGTACATGGTCTAGACGTTCTAGAGAGAAATCCCAATATCTGCCCCTCAACTCCACTCCCTACTGGTGCAGGTGGTGCCTGTGGAGGTGCTGTGGTGTCTTGCTTGGGCTCTTGGTGTATTGGTGAATGAGCAGCCAGGGACCACATTGCTGGAGTGTCACTTACTTTTCGGATTTTACCCTGTTTTTCCAGAGCATAAAGAGTTGGATTGACCTGCTTTCTTGTCTGCAATCCAACAGCACGTGCTAGTTCCAGTGCTGACAGAGATCCGCTAGCCTCCCTGAGGGAATCTAACACACGGATGCTGAGTGCCTCTGACATCGTAACTGAGCTGCATTGAAACAACAGGTAAATGCAGTCAAAGTTGGAGACTACATTAGTGATGCTTAAAACAATATTGTACACACTACTCCATCTATGCATGGTCCAATTTACAGTACACTACACAAAAAAGTAGCAGGGATGGGGTTAAGCAGGTCAAATAATGGGCATTTTGACATCACCCCTATATGGAGTCTAACTTGGATACATACAACACCAAGTGTTAACCATTTGAGCTTCCCACGTGTTACTTCAATCGAAGTCCAGAAATCCCCAAAAACATAGTGAAACACCTTGATGTGCTGAATCTCAAACTTTCTGCAACTAGACAACCCATGATCCCCAAGGAGGGGATAAAATTTGGTACCAAAAATTTGAGGTCACGTAGGTGGGGCAAATGTACCCAATGGCTAAACGAGACTACACATATTTGTTCATTGTTATCTGGCGTATTAACATTGTAACATCAACATCAACTCACCTCCAAGCTTGTAAAACGACCAACTGAGGAGTCGCTGCGCGTGTTCAGTGACCTCTGAACCGACAAGCGACGGGGATGGTCGGTAGTTTACGGAACCCGGATCTCGGATTTTCGGAAATGGATTATGTTGCTGGCTTGTTGGGAGAGGATACATGTAATGCGGTAATAGACTGATTTCTTTCTTGACTGAGGTGGAGTTAGTAATAGACTGATTTCTTTCTTGACTGAGGTGGAGTTAGCGGTTTGTAATGGTATAGAGAAGCTTGGTATTGGAGCATGAATGGACCAGAGTTAGGCCTACTTTAAAAAAGGTGTCTATAAAAACATTTCATTATGTGTTTTTGCTGTAGTGTCATGTGATAGAGTAATGCAATGAGCCTAGAAATGCAAGCTTAGGACAAAGAAAAGTCATCTGTCAGCCAGTGGCGTAGGCAGGAAATGCTTAATGGCGGTAGGTAGGGTTGCTAAAGTGAAATATCGATTTTCAAATTCTCAACCAATGATCATTGTAACATGCTTACCTGTGCTGCGCAACATGATATCTTTCATAAAATCCGCACTTCGAACACTTTTTGCAGCGTTGCAAGCCGTAAAGCGTATTCGCGTACACCGGGTTAAACGAAAATTACCTCTAATTAAACAGAAACTGCAAAATTCTTCTCCGGGTTGTGTGAGACGGTTTGCTAGTGAGCGGTTCTAAGGTGAGTGCTCCAACTCTGCAAGTTTTTCTATTGTAATGCTTTAGTGGCCTCTAAAGTAGGGCAGGTACCCCAGAAGTACACGATCACAGGTACGTAATGTGATCCAAGTGTCTGGGAAGTTGAACTACCCACGTCCCTCACACCATGTATGTGTAGGGGAATGGTCATTCAGTCCACACGCATAGTTTGAACCGAAGTCGTTGTTTCCTTCCATCTGGCTGAAAGGCATGGATTGGGACTACCTACTGTGTGTATACTGAATGAAGTTAAACATGTTTACTACCTGTCTGAATATTACTTTTCAGGTGATTCTAGTGCAGAGTATGGCCAATTCAACCAGATCAGGTGGGTGGTTTAGATTTAGTTGTGGTTATGTGCATGTGTTAGGTTGTCAGATGGAAAATATTGTCATTAGTGTATTTGTGACATGCCTATGCGCAATGTCTTTATGCAGCTGTTAGAAAACCAACTTATGGTGAACTAATTGATATATTTGAAGAGGTTGAACGTGAATGCTGCAATAATGAAGACTTGTTATGTTCTAAGTTTAGAGCGTTATACCCCAAGATTTATATTGGACATCCTAGACGATTTTATGAGACTGTTATGCGTATTGTAGCCCCAACAAAGCCATCTCTGAGGGGTGAAAGTAGACTCACCGGGTCTTCACTGGCTTCCTATAGGAAGAGGATTTGGGAACCTCGTGTACGGAACCCATCTGCAATAGCAGGTTAGAAATATGGTCACTTACAACCATGCAATGAGTGACTATTTGCACAGCATACTTTACATTCAATCCATAGATATGCTCTCTCATTCTGTCTTCAGGTTCCTGTGTATCATTTCCTGATGAGCTCTGTAGTTACGGATTGAATGAAGAGCTATTAGCTTCAGTATTTCATCAAGTTGAAAGTGGAAAGACAACCCTTAAATGGTGTTTAAAAGGTGTTCCTAACATTCTTTTTTACCAGAAGTTGCACACATTTTTGAAGAAGTGGCCTGTCACATGTCAAAGCACAAAAGTGGCCATAGGGAAATTTTATATCGCAATCGATAAGAATCTTAGGGAAAGAGGGAGTCGGCCAGACAATGTATACAGATTTGTCGAAAGAGTTGCAAAGTCGTCAGAGTCGGATAAATTGATGACATATGACAAGGGTGCATGTATTACTGAATTAAAAACCATGCGATCTGAGCTGAAACATTGCACTGATCATGTAACCAGTTTAAATAGAGAAGTCAATGAATTGAAGCAACAGTTAGAAGAGTCAAGAAAACAGTTACACTCTGCACAAGATGCTTTGCGTGATGTTACCAACAACAAACTGAGGCTAAAGAAACAGAGAGATATAGCTGAAAGGAAGGCATCTAAACTGCGTGATCAATATTTGTCATTAGAGCAAGAAGTTGCCCAACTCATAGATGAAAATACTGACTTGTCAGTGGCCATCTCAGAAGTAGAAAGTGAATTAATTGGTGCAGATGCATGTATATTGGGAGATAGAGAATATACCATTCAAACGAAACATGGAAGGAGGTACTCTCCTGCAATTCGAAAGCTCTACTACACCCTCTTATCCAATCAGATCCCTACTTCCAAAATCACAGATATAATTAAGGTGGTTGTGAAGTGTTTCAACCCTTCAATAGACGTCCAGCATCTCAAGCTACCTAAGCGAGCTTGTGCTAGTTACATGCGGAAGGACGAATTGAAAACAGTTAGTAACGCCCATAAAGCGACAGTCCTCTGTGAGCATGCTTCAGGGAACAAAGGATTTTGGATGAATACAGATGGAACTACTAAAGCACAGAAAAAGCTAGGAGCAGTAGGCATCAATGGTATGGTGGTATCAGTAAATGAATTACCTGATGGAACTGCTAAGAGTGTAATTTCAGATGTATCAAGAGAACTTGAGAAGCTCCGTGAGACAGCTCATGCTCTAAATATGCCAGATGCAGATAGTATTAATTGGACTCTCATCGTTTCGTCAACATCAGATTCTGCATCTACCCAAAAGCGATTCAATAAACTAATTGAAGAATGCAGGGAATCTGATGAGAAAAGGTTTGGACCTGCTACATTTAAAGCGGCAGCTCTTATTGAAAACTTTTGTTCCATGCACGTTGGCATTAATTTACGCAAGGCTTTTCTCTGTGGGATTGCATGTGATGATGCAAGTAGCACTTCCAGTGAGAGAATGCATCATCCAGTAGACACACTGGTTCATGAATTTTGCAAAGTATTTGGCAAACACGGCACACCGGAATATGGTTGTGGGGTGCTAAATTTTCAGGATTTTTTGACATTAATATTCACTGATGCTAGCCTTAGCAAAGGTTCCCAAGAATACTACCAGTCTTGTGCTCGTGTTAATCTGGATCGCCAGATTGGAAGTCGCTACTTCGTAACAGCTGCAAATGCAACAAAGATTGTTTTTCTGAGAGAGGCTGCGGTACACTTTTTGAAATATACTGGTCGAGATGCAGGAAACAAATTGGAAAGAGATCTGTATGCCAAATTGCTCGATACCACTGAAGTCGCTCAGCTGAAAGCAGATGGCCTAATGTTCTACCATGTTTATGGAGACCTTGTAATGTTGTCAAAATCAAATGATTTAGGTAAATCTGCGTTGGACATGAACGAACATTACCTTGAATTGAAGATCTATTTACAAGAAATTGAGCACCGTCCAGAACTAGTAATGGAAAAAGATTATGTGGTCTTTAGATCTGAAAAGGAGCTTTACGGAGATAACAAAAGAATTAACCATCGTCTGCATTTAACGTCCCAAGCTGTGTATGAGAAATTGTTTGAAGAAAATGAACAGGAACTTGATATGCTATATCCAATGTTGGTTGCTGGGGCTGCTAGAATGAGAGAGAAGCTTTGCACATATGCACAAGACCACCTCCCTGGAGGAAAGTACTGGAATCCTGATGACCCAGATGTGAAGAAGGTTCTCTCGGAACTGAAGCCAAGTAATGACTTTTGTGAGTCAATGCTCGGTCTAAACGATTATTTGACCACAGCAATTCCCAATTTACATCCAATGGCACGCTCCAATCTGGTTGAATTAAAAAAGAACAAAACTATGAGGTGGTTAAATGAGCTTACAGATGATCAACAAGGAAAAGTGATGGATTTAGCTATTGAGAGCAGACAGAAAGTGTGTAAGGAATACAAAGACGAAGAAGAGGAGAGAGCTATGGAAAGAAGAAAACATATGGCCCAAGCTCACATAAGAAGAGAAGCATTAAAGCTAAAAGCACATCAGGAGAGAAATGCGCTTTCACAATTGCACTTAATCACGACCTCAGAAGAGCTCCAACAAGCAATTTCAGACATAGATAATAAAAGCCTTAGTGCTGCAAAGAAAACGGCAGAAAAACGCTCCCTTTTAAGTACACAAATAAAGATAAGGAAAAAAGTCTTGGGGCAAAACATTCGTATTACATTCACTCATTTGAGAAAGCAAAGACCTACAAGTGAAATTCTGAAGGAACTGTCACAGTATATTGACGAACATCCCATTGAATGTTCTGAACTTATTCAGGATCCAAGTGTGTTAGTTGGAAAGCACATAAGTCACAAGTTTGAGATAGCCGGCTCAAGGGAGATCGGATGGTTTGGTGGCACTGTAGTTGGGTATGACATGGCTACAAAAACACATGAAATTGTGTATGAAGGAGAGGAAGAACATTGCTTTTTTGACCTTATACTGGACATGTTGAATGGAGATTTAAAAATAATTACTTAATTGGTCTGTACATTTGTATACATTTCTCGTCTTGCATTCCAAACAGCATATCATTAGTATAACGTATACGAACATACATGAACATGAGTGTATTCACAATGAACTCAATACAAGTAATTTTATCGCCAGTTTCCTCAATAAGTGGACAACAGTTTCATAGTTATTTCAGTTAGAGTAGATCGTGTAGTGTCAACTTCTTTGCGAGCTGCTTCAATGTCTTTTTTAATTTCATTGAATTCTCTACTCAATTTTTCTACCTGCTCAGTACAATGCTTCATCTCACTGCGTAAGGCTTGTGCTTCCAACATATAAGCAGTATTCTGATCTCGAGGATGATGTATATACATCAGGAGACAAAACAAAGGCATCTGTAAAAAATAAATGATCATGTGTGACAAACACAGTGTTTCCCTTATGTATTGCTGGGACAGTTCCACAAATTTACCACACACCAGCATGCCATTAGCAACCAAACACATGCAAATATTCATATACCATTCCTTAAACAATTCCTATTCGAAAATATTACACATGTATGCTCTAACATATACACAAAACCACAACTAAATCTAAACCACCCACCTGATCTGGTTGAATTGGCCATACTCTGCACTAGAATCACCTGAAAAGTAATATTCAGACAGGTAGTAAACATGTTTAACTTCATTCAGTATACACACAGTAGGTAGTCCCAATCCATGCCTTTCAGCCAGATGGAAGGAAACAACGACTTCGGTTCAAACTATGCGTGTGGACTGAATGACCATTCCCCTACACATACATGGTGTGAGGGACTTGGGTAGTTCAACTTCCCAGACACTTGGATCACATTACGTACCTGTGATCGTGTACTTCTGGGGTACCTGCCCTACTTTAGAGGCCACTAAAGCATTACAATAGAAAAACTTGCAGAGTTGGAGCACTCACCTTAGAACCGCTCACTAGCAAACCGTGTCACACAACCCGGAGAAGAATTTTGCAGTTTCTGTTAATTAGAGGTAATTTTCGTTTAACCCGGTGTACGCGAATACGCTTTACGGCTTGCAACGCTGCAAAAAGTGTTCGAAGTGCGGATTTTATGAAAGATATCATGTTGCGCAGCACAGGTAAGCATGTTACAATGATCATTGGTTGAGAATTTGAAAATCGATTTTTCACTTTAGCAACCCTACGGTAGGGCACGTCATAGCAAACTTTGTGCGGGCGCGGAAAGCATGCTCCGGAGCTAGGCCTTGTTCCCCCAGGAAAATTTGAATTTCAGGCCTTCTGAGATTTTTTGGTGCATTCTAGGCAGTAAACAACGCTTTTGTGTCCTCTGCTAGCTCCCAGCTCCTACAAACGCCTCGAACTTAACGCTTTGACTACGCGCGTGGCGGCTCATTGATGTTTTTTTTTGATCAATGCTCTATTCCTGTGCCCTTCCAGGCCCTACCGTAACTACGCCACTGTGTCAGCACCAATCACACTGTACACAGCATACTACTGCACTCTGTGTTTGACAAATAACTTTTTCGTCCTATTACAGCTATTACAATACAGTTAGCTACGTATGCTGTAAAATTGCTCTGCTGCGTATCTTGATCTTTTCGACCTGTGTAAGTTAACATCAAAATATATTAAATATATCAGTTACCATGTCAACTAAGATCATTTAATAATCATTCAAGTTATTCTTCAAACATTATTGTAAACACAATCCTCGTTGTCATATATAGCTAATCACAAAGCACAGCAACAAAAGCATGACGACTTGTGTCTGTCTCAGCATCGCTATAAAACCAAGTATCTCTTCCAAGAGCATGCATCTTTATTGGTAAGCCATTAGCAGAACTCCATAGTTGGGGTCTCCATTCTTCCAATTGTGCATTGCTTCAGTGATGTCAAATGACCAAGAAACCTGGTGGTGTGAGGCATCAAAATAGAAAATCGTATATAGTACCTGCAATGAAGAAAGCATACACATGGAGAACTTACCTTTCAGTGTAGAGTGTGACTGGCTCACAGAGGAGGCCGTTAGGGTCTGCATCACTGCCATATAGAGCTAGCCACTTTTTACTCTATGCCTGTCTTCTTACACGGAACTTGCCATTGCCTCAGACTCTAACCACATTTTCTTTACCTATCAGTATGTACAGGAAGTTTTGTACCTAGCAGTTATCTTACTTGATGCATTCACAGGGGCAGAGACGGCATGTCAAAAGTGGGGGGGCTCGGTGTTCATAAAGTAGGTAGTTTACACACATCCGTCCTGAATACATCCTGCATAGTCTATTAGCTATCACATAGTATTTACATTTGACCATTGACATCTCCAATTTTGGGGGGGGCTCAGCCCCCCCCTGTTCAAAAAGTGGGGGGCTCAAGCCCCCCCTGCCCCCCCAGGTTCTCTGCCTCTGATTCAGTAACGTAAGTGTATCTCCCACACACTGCAGAAGATATATACATGAATGCACCATACTTGGTGTATTTGCAGTGGTCGAGAGATCTTCAATGTAAGGTGATTTTGTCACCGAATGCCAACCAACCTTATGTGAATATGCAAAGTACAAATACATCTTTGCCCAGTGCAGTTGGAATGAAGATCTTCAAGCTGTAGCAGAGATCGCTTAAGAGGAAAAGTCAGGGTGGGTGCATGGCCACCATAAGGAAGTTAAGATAGTTGTAATTGCTTCTACTTCTCTCAAGTGACACATCCTGAAATGCAATATTTAGCACAATAAAGGCCTTGAAGTTCACTAGCTATACTCATGAATTACGGAAAATCAGAACTATTATGATAAATATAAACTTGTTATATCTATGGCTCCATGGATAGGTATTGGTCTCTGTGAAGATGTAACACTCTGAAATGAGTTGCATTTAAGAATTAAGTATACCTGCGTTACTGGAAGTTTGTAAATATAGCCGACTTCAGTGTCTACTTGAGCCTCTACATCAAAATAGATTACCCACATAAGGGTAAATATAGCAAAAGCAGAATGTCGCATCTTGTCACTCCTGTCGCGGTAATATTTGTGGGAATAGCGGAGTACATATATCGGCCTCGCACTCGCAGAGAGTGGGCGGGATCTGGGAACGCGCGTATGAGATTTATGTGCTGACACGCCTATTAACCGTAACAGCTCCGAACAGGGGTTCTGGGTTTCGCGCATGCGTGACCGAACGTAAGCTCATCCCCCTGATGTAATATATAGTGCTTTCACTCGTATGGCTAACCAAGACCATGATACCACATAGAATCTAGTGAATGTTTCAGCATTGTAAGCGAGCGGTATCAAGCCATCTTTACGTTTGCACATTGTGATCACACGCTATGTATATACAAAGTCCGCCTATGCAAGGCTGTAGACAAGTGAGTGCTTGGGGGTGCAGTACCCCCAAATATTTCAGAGCTAAGGTAGTTACAACAGCATCAGAGGGTGTTTTGTAGCGGGCATACTTGTGTACGCTAGCAAAACATATTGTCTAAGCACCCCCAACGAAATTGTCTACAGCCTTGCTCTGTGCGACTAGTGCAGCGAGGTCGCAACGCTCCAAGGGGGTTCGATCGAACCCCTCGAACCACTCCTGGGTACGGGCGTGGAACACTCACGAAGTCTACAGTTATAGATCTATAGACGCCTAGGAGAGTTTCCATAAATAGACCGCTACGAATATATAAAAATTTGGTCTAGCGCCAAACTTGATCAGAACAAGGATTTACCTATATAAAGCGAATAGTTTTTATTCCCACTAGCAATTCCTTTCACCAAAAGAATATTTGTAGACTCCTCTGCACGAGTAAAGGTCTGCGATACACACTAGACTATAGCACTTCAGTGTCGATTTCGTTGCGTCCGTGTCCGCTTCTTTGGGCATGGGATCTGCCTGAAGAAATAGCCTACTCAGTGGCTGTCCTTTGTCACATCACACACTAGCTAGCTACGGGGTGTTTTTTTCGGGATCGTCAGACGCGTTTCTGCGCTGGAACTGTCGCCCTACGGAATCCCGCACGCCCGCTCCACGAATTTCGTGAACGCCATTTTCTTGTATTGCGCGCGCGCGCGTGTATAGTTTCACTAGCAATCGGTGAACCCGCTCAGTATAGCGCGATTTGTAGGTGTAGGAACTACACACAGTAGATCTATACGTAATAACGACACGTTCTGTACCGTACTCATGCGTACATTCCGCCGCCTCCCCGCTTTTGTCGCCTAACAGTACGTTGTAGGATTGTTCTCCGAATGCTACATATGTCCACAGAACACAGGCTTGTTCTATGGAACAGGTATTCTCATAACATTCATAGCTAACTTACAAGAAAAATAAATTCACCTGACAATGATTACAATTTTACCGTGAAGGTTCATCCGCGGAGTGAAGGGTGATCTAGGACCTACGATATTAGTAGCTTAGTAGCTTCGTATTAGTTCAAGTAAACAGTGCAAACGACAAATTAATTTTTGATTTCACCACTCCTGGCACATGTGTATATATCTCTCCGCAATTGTTCAAAGTTAACTGAGTTTTGCTCAGATATTAAACCTATAGAGCTAACACAGAAAGATCTAGCTATAATAGGTATTATGCAAGAGTTATGGAATGCTTTCACTTATCACTGCTGATGGTCTTTAGATCGAGAGTTAATTGTAACATGCAGTTGTCTTGCAATTTTGTACTTATTGCGCAGACCACCTATATTCTATGGCTACGTAGCTACCTTGCAGGATTGTATGGTAATTATGTAAGCTGCAATTCCATCATCCCAAAGTGCAGAATTCTATTTTGCCTGAAAATGCACTCCCTCGCGAAAGTGTGATAAATTTTGTCGCATACGTGTCAAGGAATCCGATAGAGAAGCAACTTTCAATGGCGCTTCTGATACATAAAAAGAAGCCCAAAGCCACTGACTTCAACCAGAAGAATAAATCCAAGGAAGATTTCTTTAAAGCATTCAAAATTCGTCATGCTTATCATTACACAATTTGTAATTTCTCTTTTACTCCTGTCCTCTTCCGGGCTTCCGACGCGAGGCCCCACCTCAGGGACGGGTAGCGATGGCGGAAGGACGGGAAATAGTACCCGTGACAACTGTGACATAGAACTAAATAGCAAGCAGATAGAAACACTGGTATCCACCATTCAGGAAGCCCTCAATGGACTCTTTCGCATCTTGCAAAGAGTGCAACTATGGAATTCAGCGGTAATGTGCAATTACATGTTTTCCGATAAGTCAGCGCTATTACATGTTTTTCCATGAAATTATACAGAGAGCCACCGTAGGAGTGTATGAAATTGCCGATCACAATATTCTCCGGGAGAACTCTACTACGACTCACAGCGACTATGGACGCTCCATCGCCGAAAGCGTTTCTTATCTGCAGATGTTTGTTCGACCCGTTGGTGACTTGCTTACCAACGAGACAGTGCGAGAAGTTTTCGGCAGCGAGACAGGATTTGCTACTGTATTTTCTACTGTCCGTGCTTATTTGGTGGTCGTTACAATTGGAATACATCGACTGGTAATCTAGAGATGTCCATGCTAATAACATGTATATAATTTATTGCTGCAGGTGAAAGGATCTTGGGACATTAATGAGTGTATTGTTCCAAATCTCCTCCAGCCTAATGACTCCTTTACAGTTCTCAATGCTGAACCTCCTTTTAATGTAAGCTGGCAATAGCAGTGATATTGGCTCTCAACATTAGTGCAAGTTCTTCTATGTATGCAGATCTCTGATGCTAGTTATCGAGATCTAGTAGTGGATGGAGTTGCAAATGAGCTTCAGGAGCTTACTGCTGACATCTTAATAGCCCTCACCAATTACTTTAATGATGGTGGGGAATCATGAAATAGAGAGTTGGTCAAGTATGCCTATGACATAATATTATTACAAACCTGTGACTGCACGCATAACTTGTTTTTGTACATGATCTCTTTCCTCTTTACTATATAGCAAGAAGCAATGTGTGCATGTATAATACAAACATGTCAAATATTGTACAACATGTAATGGTTTTATTGAAAGTTAACAAATCTATATGCTAGTCATTGTAAACATATGAGAATCTATGCCTCTCAATTGCAAGATACCCACTGTGAGCAAAAGATCTAATCACTGAACACATGCATATAATGGACAAATAGTGGCATATTGCTTCACACTGTCTATGGATACACATTTCATTGTCTGCAGATGACTACATTAACTAATGTAATGTTTCCTCATGTTGCAAAAAAAATATTTCAACAGAATAGCGATGATCAAGCACTTACATATATATATAATGTCATTTGTATAACGGCAATATAAAGTTTATTTCCACTCCATTCCAGTCAGATCAGTATATAACTAGGCATGCACAGTCTATTATAATAATGAAACAAACTTTGGCACAAGTGCATGTTCCAAAAATAATACTAGTGGTAGGGAAGGGCTTATATATACTAACAATTTACTCGCCTGCCATTTCTCTCAAAGTATATTCCTGACAGCATGAATTTTGCTAAATTTAACTTATTTATAAATTTGCTAGGAGTATATAGAATATTTCATTACACAACTTTGGTCCATGCTTGTACATTCACATATTGCGATAGTAACTATAATGCAAGAGTTATGGAATGCCTTCACTTATCAGTGCTGATGGCCTTTAGTGTGGAGAGATTACCAAGCGAATCCATTATTGGGAATACCTTTATTGCTGATGTATGTATGGAAAAAAGTTTTTTGTCCAACAAACAAATTAAGAATGAGTGTTTTCAGAGGGCATGCATGGAATATAGAAGTAAAGTTTAACTGTCAACTCTTAATCATAGCACACACAAGTACAATTGCAACTATATAGACCCCTCTAGCCCATAGTTAGACCAGCAGTTAAATTTGTGCTTTCTCTACAGTAAGAGTGCATGTGCAGAAAGCCATTGTAGTGAATATTTTTCAGGAGAACACTGTATATCTATTAGCTATTTGACTCATGCATGCAGAGCAACTGTGGACTCTTCATTACGAAGAATGCTTATACTTCCAGATATTTTGTTTGACATGTTATTGACTGCTTTCCCATGAGATAATTTGGTAAAAGCTATGTCATGTGCATATGTTCGCAAAAGTGCTACGGACAGATTTTTGTGTAGTGATGACCAGGCATTACCTATTACCACGTATGCATAAAGTAGACATAGAAAGTGTACCTTCAGTGCTACGTATCCAAACCACGTCAGTTAACCTGAGGTTGAGTGCACAGTGTGCCATGGTAAATTTCACCGAAAATGTATTGACAGCAGTTCAATGTAGCTAAGAAGAGTGCTATTACTGTTTAGTCTACAAACCACACAATTATCGTCAAGTGGAATAACTGCTTGTTCCAATGAAAAACAGAATTTATAACTTACATGGAGTTTTAATCAAATTCATTTGTTTGTGATTAGGTCTTGCTTAATGAGAATACATGAATACAATACAGGACATTTAGTATCTCATGCATTTTGCATCTGTACTCCCACTTCTTCATAATTCACAAACCATCTCTACATAATTATTATATAAAGTCTATTAATTACCACACCCACAGTTTGGCAGCAAAGAGGGGATTTATATACCTAGCCTTGGTTCACAAAAGAGAGGAAATTTACTGAATGTCCAAAGTGAGGTAGCAAAGATGGGAAATTGCTACCAGGCCCGACAGGAAATAGGAGGGAAGTTGAGATCTACACTATAAATGTCCACTGTTAACTGATTTGCTTCCTGGGATTTAGCTTCATGAAAAATTACAAGTATATAAGAAAGAGAGGATTTAAATGTTGGGCTTTTATAATATCAAAGAGTCGGTAGTCGGTAGACTCTTATTACGTATGGCGCCGATACGCCCATTAAGGCCCTTAACATCGAACGCTGCAGTTATATACACATAACGCGGCACTATAACACTCTCAGAGAAGGTAAAATATATACGTGTGTAGAGAGCTACTACTACATACGTAAATTGCCAAAACCATAGATAATATAGACACGGTTACGTGTCTATATTATCTATGCCAAAACCCAAATTTCTCCATCTTCTTCTTTAGTAGACAAGCCTATCTCACAAGTAATTTTGCATGATATAGCTTCTTATTCCCCTGCGCAGTGCCTTTAGCCAACAGAATCTTCATAGAACCTTTCCTGCAAGAGTTATTATTATGCACGTGTGACGCAAAGGGGTGGAGTTCACGCGTAACATGCATTTGTCATAGATATTATACGTTGAATAATTCAGCTGTCAACACAGTTACAATTATATACATCACTCGATCAGCACTATTATCTAGTTAAGTATCTGGGGATATCAAAATATAAAAATTCTCTTTGATAGGTTCATCGAACTGGGGAAAGAGATGAGAGATAAAATTACTACACAATAATTATATTGAGGCAGTAGTTGTCATTTTTAATCTGGTTATATCCACTCTATTTGCCTACCATTACATATGACACTGGCATCTTCTTCATGTTCACAGTCATGGTTACTCCAACCATTAAAAGGGCACTCCTCCAGGGCAACTTCTTGTCCTCTGCAACGGACATTATCCATCCAAATAGGTCCATTTCCTTGGCCAAAATGTGCCCGACGTGGAGCTCTAATAGCTTGGCCACAGGATAGTTGAGAGCACACAATCTAGTTGTGAGTTTTGATCAATAGGATTGCTGACTCAAGAACACTGTACTTACTTGGGCATCAGTCATACCCCAGAAGTCATCACAAACAGTTCCCCACTGACCACCATGATATACTTCCACTCTACCTTCACAAGTACTGTCACCTCCCACTAGCCGCACATGTACTGTATCATACAAAGGCGAAATTATCTATAGATATGTGCACAAATAATATATTGGCATAGGAACTTGTCAGACTCAGAGGGGTGGTAATTGAGCATAATTAAAAGAGGAAGCATGCTGATATACCTAATAAAAATGTGGTGCTTATACTACATGTACTTTTATGTACATGCTATTTTGCAAGTGCACCAGCACAATTAACATTACGTAGGTTTCTGTGTATTAATGTGCTTTATTTATACATTTGCAAGTAGGTTCCTGTCCACTCCACATTCCAGTACTTGAACAAGTCCTGATTTTATCCCCAGTCAGCTGGTAGCCATTATCACAATTATAGGTAGCAGTAGAACCACTTGTTAGTCCTGTCCAGGTAACTTCTCCATTAGAAGGACTGGACAACAGTTGACACTGTCCTGCAGATGAAGTACCATTAATTTCAGCTACTTATTTGTTAATCCAAATTCTACATTCAATATTATATAGCTATAAGTAGATTTCTACTCCATGTTCAGGTCTTCAGACAAGTCCTGATCAACAATCATACATTGCAAAAAATGAAGGGAAAAAACGTTCTCAAACACTGATTTCTCTATCTTCTACATTCCTAACTATTCATTTTACCTCTGCTCTTGTGCAAAGCTATATTATCATAGAGTCGGTAGACTCTATATGTAGGGATGGCGCCGACACGCCCATTAAGCCCTAACAAAAGTAACGGCTCAGAACTGTCGAACGCAGCAGCTATGAGCCCTTTTAGACACATAACATGGACTACGAGTGTTTCTATACACGATAAGACTCTCAAAGGTGGTAAAATACACCGCTACAATGGTATATGTGAAATTGCTAAAACCCCGATTTCTCCATCTTCTCCTTCTTCTTCAAACAGCCTAGCACAAAATATGTACACGTATTTACCTTGATTTTTGTACCAAAATTCCCGTGGGCAGTGCCTTTTACCAACGGAATCTTTGTAGGACCCCTCTTCGACGAGTAAAGCTACGATATGCTAGCACTTCCGTGTAGTTGAACGCCATTTCCTCGTTATTACTCACGTGCGTTTCACATGACCACGATTAGCAAAATGGGTGGGGCTCGCACACACGCAAAGAGCATTGTATTTGCAAGCGAGTCTACAACGAAAAAGCAGTGAGACAAGGGAGTAAAAACATTTCCATTAAATGTTGAAGGATGTAGGGATGGCAGTACCAAAAAGTAGGAAAACAAGTGCAGTATATATGCAGCAAGACAGGGGATGAGGGCAGTATATATGCAGCAAGACAGGGGATGAGGGCATGCAACAATACTAACATACGTAACCCCCTACATCTTTATTATGGGGTTATGCATGTTAGTATTGTTGCATGCCCTCATCCCCTGTCTTGCTGCATATATACTGCCCTCGTCCCCTGTCTTGCTGCATATATACTGCACTTGTTTTCCTACTTTATGGTACTGCCATCCCTACATCCTTCAACATTTTAATGGAAATGTTTTTACTCCCTTTAGAGGTAGAAACTATGCACAAACTGGATACATGTTGCTAAAACACAATGAAACATAAATAAACACAATTTCATTGAAATGTTGAAAGGATGTATGGATGGCAGTGCCAAAAGTCACAAACAAGGGGCCATGATGGAGATGATAATAATATGTGTAGCTATCCTACTTCCTACCTTATGTGTATTGTTGCGTATTGTCACTTTTCTCTGAGCTTTGGTACTACCATCCCTATCCCTATATCCCTCAATAATAGCTATTTGCTGAGTTCTTATACATAGAAATTTAAACATATAGGCCATGTTACATTATAAGCATTAAGATGTTCTATAAGCTGTTTCACTTGAATGTCCGACTCATCCCTACATATTGGAGGCTACCGACTCTGATAATATTACAGATGTGCACTGACATAGCATGGTTAATTATGCTTACTGCTATCATATAATGAGTGCAAGTAATTAAAAACCACTGAACTCCTTGTGGCTCAATACCTTTACATATGACACTAGCATCTTCTTCATGTTTACAGTCATGGTTTCCCCAGCCATTAAATTTACACTGCTGTAAAGTAACTTCTTGCCCTGTGCAACGAACATTATCCATCAAGATAGGGCCATTTCCTTGGCCAAAATGTGCTAAACGTGGAGCTGCAATTGCTTGGCCACAGAATACCTGAGAGCACACAACCTGGAAGGAAAGTTCCAATTGTTCTTGTTAATGGCAATACAGTGTAGATCTACACATACTTAAGCTTACTGATGCATCAGGCATACGCCAGAAGTCATCACAAACAGTTCCCCACTGGCCATCATGATTCACTTCCACCCTACCTTCACAGCGTCCAGCACCGCCTACTAGCCTCACTGCATAAATGTACATTTCTATATGAAGGTATGTCTCAATGGACATCCATTCATCAAAGTTTACACCCTCATAAACATGGTTATGGATATGGCTAACATATGAGAGGTGTGATACAGCAGCTGAGCACCTTAGCACAAGGCTCTTGCAGTGCATTATATTAATGTTTATACACATACACATTCATGTCCACATTGTGGCATCTAAATACATCCTCTTTGTTTACAGACCAGATGAAATGCACAGGCTGAGTGCTTGGACAACACAGCCATGGGAAAAGACATTTTTTGATGCCCATACATTGTTCTACATACACACTAATATGGAGTCCATGCAACAATGAAGAAATTGAATATATGATGTTGGCAATGTATATAGTTATTCTATAAAGCTTGAGCACAGATGTAAATGTAAAAGTATTACCTGTAGGAGGACCTGGTGGTGGGATTGCTACAAAAAAATATTGCAAATTCAGTTACACATCAATAAAATATAGTAGTAATTATGTACATTAATAAACATGGTTTATGTATTGAAAGGAGAGATATCACATGTGATCATGCAAATGGCTTCGTGCAGGCAGCACATTTCAAAGTGTACCAAAACAAGTAGGTTTCTGTCCACTCCACACTCCAGTGTTCAGACAAGTCCTGATGTGATCTGTGCTCAGCTTGTATCCACTGTCACAGGTATAGGTGGCAGTAGAACCATTTGTTAGTCCAGTCAAGTTTACCTTTCCATTGTCAGGATTTGTCAATTCACTACACAGTCCTAGAGATTAAAGTAAAGCTCTGTAGCTCCTGCTTATTAAAAAGGTGTACATACATGTATGCAACACAGGCACTCTTTATACTTGTGCAAGTCGGTTCCTGTCCATTCCACACTCCAGTGCTTAGACAAGTCCTGATCTGGTCTCCAGTCAGCTGGTAGCCACTATCACAGGTATAGGTGGCAGTAGATCCATTTGTTAGTCCTGTCCAGGTAACGTCTCCATTGTCAGGATTGGACAACTCAATACACAATGCTACAGAGGAAGTAATAACAGATTTCAAATGTTTACAATGCTATGGTTCAAAATACAAATGCATTTTTCATACGTATGCAAATAGGTTCCTGTCCACTCCACACTCCAGTGTTTAGACAAGTCCTAATGTGATATCCAGTCAGCTGGTAGCCACTATCACAGGTATAGGTGGCAGTAGATCCATTTGTTAGTCCTGTCCAGGTAACGTCTCCATTGTCAGGATTGGACAACTCAATACACAATGCTACAGAGGAAGTAATAACAGATTTCAAATGTTTACAATGCTATGGTTCGAAATACAAATGCATTTTTCATACGTATGCAAATAGGTTCCTGTCCACTCCACACTCCAGTGTTTAGACAAGTCCTGATGTGATATCCAGTCAGCTGGTAGCCACTATCACAGGTATAGGTAGCAGTAGAACCATTTGTCAGTCCTGTCCAGGTAACGTCTCCATTGTCAGGATTGGACAACTCATTACACAATGCTACAGAGGAAGTAATAACAGATTTCAAATGTTTACAATGCTATGGTTCGAAATACAAATGCATTTTTCATACGTATGCAGGTAGGTTCCTGTCCACTCCACACTCCAGTGTTTGAACAAGTCCTGATCTGGTCTCCAGTCAGCTGGTAGCCACTATCACAAGTATAGGTGGCACTAGAACCATTTGTTAGTCCAGTCAAATTTACTTCTCCATTGTCAGGGTTGGACAACCTTCTACACAGTCCTAGAAATTAAGTAAATTAGCTGTGTGACTTGTCTTCTGCATATTTCAAAAGTGCATATATGCAACATGGGCACTCTTTATACTTATGCAGGTAGGTTCCTGTCCACTCCACACTCCAGTGCTTAAACAAGTCCTGATTGGAAATCCAGTCAGCTGGTAGCCACTATCACAGGTATAAGTGGCAGTAGAACCATTTGTCAGTCCTGTCCAGGTAACGTCTCCATTGTCAGGATTGGACAACTCAATACACAATGCTAGAGAGGAAGTAATAACAGATTTCAAATGTTTACAATGCTATGGTTGCATATACAAATGCATTTTCTTACGTATGCAAATAGGTTCCTGTCCACTCCACACTCCAGTGTTTAGACAAGTCCTGATGTGATCTCCGCTCAGCTGGTAGCCACTATCACAGGTATAGGTGGCAGTAGAACCATTTGTTAGTCCAGTCAAATTAACTTCTCCATTGTCAGGGTTGGACAACCTTCTACACAGTCCTAGATATTAAGTAAATTAGTTGTGTGACTCGTCTTCTGCTTATTGCAAAAATGAACATATGCAACACAGGCACTCTTTATACTTGTGCAGGTAGGTTCCTGTCCACTCCATACTCCAGTGCTTGAACAAGTCCTGGTGTTATCTCCAGTCAGCTGGTAGCCACTATCACAGGTATAAGTGGCAGTTGACCCATTTGTTAGTCCTGTCCAGGTAACGTCTCCATTGTCAGGATTGGACAACTCATTACACAACGCTACAGAGAAGGTAATAACAAATTTGAAGATGTTTACAATGATGCAGCTTTCTTACGTATGCAAATAGGTTCCTGTCCACTCCACACTCCAGTGTTTAGACAAGTCCTGATGTGATCTCCAGTCAGCTGGTAGCCACTATCACAGGTATAGGTGGCAGTAGAACCATTTGTTAATCCAGTCAAATTTACTTCTCCATTGTCAGGGTTGGACAACCTTCTACACAGTCCTAGAAATTAAGTAAATTAGCTGTGTGACTCATGTTCTGCTTATTGCAAAAATGAACATATGCAACACAGGCACTCTTTATACTTGTGCAGGTAGGTTCCTGTCCACTCCATACTCCAGTGCTTGAACAAGTCCTGGTGTTATCTCCAGTCAGCTGGTAGCCACTATCACAGGTATAGGTGGCAGTAGACCCATTTGTTAGTCCTGTCCAGGTAACGTCTCCATTGTCAGGATTGGACAACTCATTACACAACGCTACAGAGGAAGTAATAACAAATTTGAAGATGTTTACAATGATGCAGCTTTCTTACGTATGCAAATAGGTTCCTGTCCACTCCACACTCCAGTGTTTAGACAAGTCCTGTTGTGATATCCAGTCAGCTGGTAGCCACTGTCACAGGTATAGGTGGCAGTAGAACCATTTGTTTGTCCTGTCAAATTTACTTCTCCATTGATAGGATTTGTCAACCCACTACACAGTCCTAGAGAGTAAGCAAAGTGTCACATTCCAATTGCTATATGACTCCTTATCTCAAAATTGTACAAACATAGGCACTCTTTATACTTGTGCAACTAGGTTCCTGTCCACTCCACACTCCAGTGCTTGAACAAGACCGGATCTGGTCTCCAGTCAGCTGGTAGCCACTATTACAGGTATAGGTGGCACTAGAACCATTTGTTAGTCCAGTCAAATTTACTTCTCCATTGTCAGGGTTGGTCAACCTTCTACACAGTCCTAGAAATTAAGTAAATTAGCTGTGTGACTCGTCTTCTGCTTATTGCAAAATGAACATATGCAACACAGGCACTCTTTATACTTGTGCAGGTAGGTTCCTGTCCACTCCATACTCCAGTGCTTGAACAAGTCCTGGTGTTATCTCCAGTCAGCTGGTAGCCACTATCACAGGTATAAGTGGCAGTAGAACCATTTGTTAGTCCTGTCCAGGTAACGTCTCCATTGTCAGGATTGGACAACTCAATACACAATGCTAGAGAGGAAGTAATAACAAATTTGAAGATGTTTACAATGATGCAGCTTTCTTACGTATGCAAATAGGTTCCTGTCCACTCCACACTCCAGTGTTTAGACAAGTCCTGTTGTGATATCCAGTCAGCTGGTAGCCACTATCACAGGTATAGGTGGCAGTAGAACCATTTGTTAGTCCAGTCAAATTTACTTCTCCATTGTCAGGGTTGGTCAACCTTCTACACAGTCCTAGAAATTAAGTAAATTAGCTGTGTGACTCGTGTTCTGCATATTTTCAAATTGCATATATGCAACATGGGTACTCTTTATACTTATGCAGGTAGGTTCCAGTCCACTCCACACTCCAGTGCTTAAACAAGTCCTAATTGGAAATCCAGTCAGCTGGTAGCCACTATCACAGGTATAGGTAGCAGTAGAACCATTTGTCAGTCCTGTCCAGGTAACGTCTCCATTGTCAGGATTGGACAACTCAATACACAATGCTAGAGAGGAAGTAATAACAGATTTCAAATGTTTACAATGCTATGGTTGCATATAAAAATGCATTTTTCTTACGTATGCAAAGAGGTTCCTGTCCACTCCACACTCCAGTGTTTAGACAAGTCCTGATGTGATACCCAGTTAGCTGGTAGCCACTATCACAGGTATAGGTGGCACTAGAACCATTTGTTAGTCCAGTCAAATTTACTTCTCCATTGTCAGGGTTGGACAACCTTCTACACAGTCCTAGATATTAAGTAAATTAGCTGTGTGACTCGTCTTCTGCTTATTGCAAAATGAACATATGCAACACAGGCACTCCTTATACTTGTGCAGGTAGGTTCCTGTCCACTCCATACTCCAGTGCTTGAACAAGTCCTGGTGTTATCTCCAGTCAGCTGGTAGCCACTATCACAGGTATAAGTGGCAGTAGAACCATTTGTTAGTCCTGTCCAGGTAACGTCTCCATTGTCAGGATTGGACAACTCAATACACAATGCTAGAGAGGAAGTAATAACAAATTTGAAGATGTTTACAATGATGCAGCTTTCTTACGTATGCAAATAGGTTCCTGTCCACTCCACACTCCAGTGTTTAGACAAGTCCTGTTGTGATATCCAGTCAGCTGGTAGCCACTATCACAGGTATAGGTGGCAGTAGAACCATTTGTCAGTCCTGTCCAGGTAACGTCTCCATTGTCAGGATTGGACAACTCAATACACAATGCTAGAGAGGAAGTAATAACAGATTTCAAATGTTTACAATGCTGTAGTTTGAAGTACAAATACATTCTTCTTACGTATGCAAATAGGTTCCTGTCCACTCCATACTCCAGTGTTTAAACAAGTCCTGATGTGATCTCCGCTCAGCTGGTAGCCACTATCACAAGTATAGGTGGCACTAGAACCATTTGTTAGTCCAGTCAAATTTACTTCTCCATTGTCAGGGTTGGTCAACCTTCTACACAGTCCTAGAAATTAAGTAAATTAGCTGTGTAACTCGTGTTCTGCATATTTCAGAAGTGCATGTATGCAACATGGGTACTCTTTATACTTATGCAGGTAGGTTCCAGTCCACTCCACACTCCAGTGTTTAAACATGTCCTGATCTGATCTCCACTCGGCTGGTAGCCACTATCACAGGTATAGGTAGCAGTAGAACCATTTGTCAGTCCTGTCCAGGTAACGTCTCCATTGTCAGGATTGGACAACTCAATACACAATGCTAGAGAGGAAGTAATAACAAATTTGAAGATGTTTACAATGATGCAGCTTTCTTACGTATGCAAATAGGTTCCTGTCCACCCCACACTCCAGTGTTTAGACAAGTCCTGTTGTGATATCCAGTCAGCTGGTAGCCACTATCACAGGTATAGGTGGCAGTTGAACCATTTGTCAGTCCAGTCAAATTTACTTCTCCATTGATAGGATTTGTCAACCCACTACACAGTCCTAGAGAGTAAGCAAAGTGTCACATTCCAATTGCTATATGACTCCTTATCTCAAAATTGTACATATGAAACATAGGCACTCTTTATACTTGTGCAACTAGGTTCCTGTCCACTCCACACTCCAGTGCTTGAACAAGTCCTGATCTGGTCTCCAGTCAGCTGGTAGCCACTATCACAGGTATAGGTGGCAGTAGAACCATTTGTCAGTCCTGTCCAGGTAACGTTTCCATTGTCAGGATTGGACAACTCAATACACAGTGCTAGAGAGGAAATAATAACAGATTTCAAATGTTTACAATGCTGTAGTTTGAAGTACAAACACATTCTTCTTACGTATGCAAATAGGTTCCTGTCCACTCCATACTCCAGTGTTTAAACAAGTCCTGATGTGATCTCTGCTCAGCTGGTAGCCACTATCACAGGTATAGGTGGCAGTAGACCCATTTGTTAGTCCTGTCAAATTAACTTCTCCATTGTCAGGGTTGGTCAACCTTCTACACAGTCCTAGAAATTAAGTAAATTAGCTGTGTGACTCGTGTTCTGCATATTTCAGAAGTGCATATATGCAACATGGGCACTCTTTATACTTATGCAGGTAGGTTCCAGTCCACTCCACACTCCAGTGCTTAAACATGTCCTGATCTGATCTTCAGTCAGCTGGTAGCCACTATCACAGGTATAGGTAGCAGTAGAACCATTTGTCAGTCCTGTCCAGGTAACGTCTCCATTGTCAGGACTGGACAACTCAATACACAATGCTAGAGAGGAAGTAATAACAAATTTGAAGATGTTTACAATGATGCAGCTTTCTTACGTATGCAAATAGGTTCCTGTCCACTCCACACTCCAGTGTTTAGACAAGTCCTGTTGTGATATCCAGTCAGCTGGTAGCCACTGTCACAGGTATAGGTGGCAGTAGAACCATTTGTTTGTCCTGTCAAATTTACTTCTCCATTGATAGGATTTGTCAACCCACTACACAGTCCTAGAGAGTAAGCAAAGTGTCACATTCCAATTGCTATATGACTCCTTATCTCAAAATTGTACAAACATAGGCACTCTTTATACTTGTGCAACTAGGTTCCTGTCCACTCCACACTCCAGTGCTTGAACAAGACCGGATCTGGTCTCCAGTCAGCTGGTAGCCACTATTACAGGTATAGGTAGCAGTAGAACCATTTGTCAGTCCTGTCCAGGTAACGTCTCCATTGTCAGGATTGGACAACTCAATACACAGTGCTAGAGAGGAAATAATAACAGATTTCAAATGTTTACAATGCTGTAGTTTGAAGTACAAACACATTCTTCTTACGTATGCAAATAGGTTCCTGTCCACTCCATACTCCAGTGTTTAAACAAGTCCTGATGTGATCTCCGCTCAGCTGGTAGCCACTATCACAGGTATAGGTGGCAGTAGAACCATTTGTTAGTCCAGTCAAATTAACTTCTCCATTGTCAGGGCTGGGCAACCTTCTACACAGTCCTAGAAATTAAGTAAATTAGCTGTGTGACTCGTCTTCTGAAATGAACATATGCAACATAGGCACTCTTTATACTTGTGCAGGTAGGTTCCTGTCCACTCCATACTCCAGTGCTTGAACAAGTCCTGGTGTTATCTCCTGTCAGCTGGTAGCCACTATCACAGGTATAGGTGGCAGTAGACCCATTTGTTAGTCCTGTCACGGTAACGTCTCCATTGTCAGGATTGGACAACTCATTACACAACGCTACAGAGGAAGTAATAACAAATTTGAAGATGTTTACAATAATGCAGCTTTCTTACGTATGCAAATAGGTTCCTGTCCACTCCACACTCCAGTGTTTAGACAAGTCCTGATGTGATCTCCAGTCAGCTTGTAGCCACTATTACAGGTATAGGTGGCAGTAGAACCATTTGTTAGTCCAGTCAAATTGACTTCTCCATTGTCAGGGTTGGTCAACTCACTACACAGTCCTTAGAGAGTAAGTAATATATGGCATTCAATTGCTGCATGAGTGCAGGCTCTTGTTCCACTTAACACAAAAGTGTACATATGCAACATAGGAACTCTTTATACTTGTGCAAGTCGGTTCCTGTCCACTCCACACCCTCGTGATTAAACAAATCCTGATCTTATCTCCAGTCAGTTGGTAGCCACTATCACAGGTATAGCTAGCAGTAGAACCATTTGTTAGTCCTGTCCATGTGACATCTCCATTGTCAGGATTGGACAACTCAATACACAGTCCTAGAGAGTAAAATATTTAATTGTTTTGTGGCCCTATTCTACTCAAATGTGTACATATACAATGTGGGCATTCTTTGTACTTGTGCAAGTAGGTTCCTGTCCACTCCACAAACCAGTGCTCAGACAGGTCCTGGTCTGATCTGCAGTCAGCTGGTACCCACTATCACAGGTATAGGTGGCAGTAGAACCATTTGTTAGTCCTGTCCAGGTAACGTCTCCATTGTCAGGATTGGACAACTCATTACACAATGCTGCAAGTGAAGTAATACTAGATTTTAGAATTTTAATGCAAATGAAAAGTAATTTTTCATACGTAAACAGGAAGGTTCCTGTCCACTCCACACTTCAGTGCTCAAACAAGTCCTGGTCTCATCTCCTGTCAAGTAGTAACCTCTAGCACAGGTATAGGTGGCAGTAGAACCATTCGTTAGTCCAGTCAAATTAACCTCTCCATTATTGGGATTGGATAACTCAGTACAAACTGCAGATGAAGTAATATCACATTTCACTCTTTGGAAGCCTATGATTATATTATAAGTGAAGACATGCATGTATGCATACACACCTTCATCATCAATGATAGTGACTGTCATGACTGGGAAAGGGATATAGAGGTTTCTTGTAGCTTCAATTATAATTTCAAAACTTTCAAGGCGGTCTTCTCTAATGACATCATCAATGATTTCGATTTCAAATGTTGCATGACGTTCTTGTGTGTTTCCTCCAAGAAAAACCAAGTTGATTGGATTGAACACCACATAGTCATTAGAATCTGGAAGGTTGGTATCAACACTAGTCTTTTTTTGTGTGTAAACAGATAGCACAAAAATCTTACCAGCTTGAACTGGAGTAGTGGGTCTTGAGGTGAGCACTGCCTCCGACCGAACACTGAGGTCACCATATCTTGAAACATTAATCTTTATGGTGCCAATATTCTCTAAAACTTCCACATCCTCCAGAATAATCCGAGTAGCTGTGAATTTAGTAATTACATACATATACACTGACTAATACAACTTATTACATCTGTAAGTGTGTAGAATGTACAAAATATCATTGCATTTTGACATTCTTTTGCATACAACGTGAATTATTACCGGAAATTGGTATTAGCCCATATCCAATTGGCATGCCATACGAGTTCTGCTGTTGATATGCATAGTAGGAGAGACCAAGTCCAACATTCGGGTTGTCGTGATATACTCGAATTACTCCTTCAGGAACTTCAACCCGAGCGCTATATCCACACAATTCATTGTTGGAGCAGTTCAAGGGGATCCATCCATCAAGTGTTCTCACTGTAGTACCATTGATTTTGATTTTATCCTGGTCACTGAGAGAGTTGTTAAAAGAGGCAGCAGCTATGGACAGACTAATATATCTGTAAGGAAATGGACCAGATAACCCAGTCAGTGATGTCATGGTGAAATTGTTAAGGTATTGTGCCACTGGAGGAACAATGCTCATGAATGGGTCTCCATTCTCACCATTTTCTTTGCCTTGAAGACCAGCATCCAGGGAATACCCGGTGCTGTACTGTGCTACTACAACCGGTTCAGTTGCATCAAGACAACAGTGGCTTGGTTTCCAGTTCATCTTGTTTTCAGTATTTCCAGGAGTCATAAATGTTACATATTCACCCCTGTTAATAACTCCGTTATGTTCTAATGGAAGTGTCTTTGGAACATCAGTTGGTGAAGTAACACAATTCACTGTGACTTTTGTTCCATCTGTCAATGTCCCAACACGGAACATATCTCCAGACACTCTTTCAGCAAGTGGGACTAAAAAGAATGTGTTTCCAAATGCAAATCCAGGTGGCATCTGTTCCACTATATGGTCACATGCCGTCACATCCAGGGGTATCTCTCCACATTCATGCCCACTTAGCACTACAATAGGTTTATTGGACCTAACAATAGTACCTGAGAGATCATCTGGATGTGAAAGAAGAATTGTTTGTCCAGCATTTGCTCCAAAAGTAGAGGAATGGGGAGCTGTAGATTGATCCGTTGGGCCTACTTGAATTGCAGTTGGTCGTATGGGTAAATCTTCACCACTAAGAGTGATCATTTGTGATGGGTACACTGTAACCGTAGTGTCATCATCACAAGGTATGATTAGGGCCAGACTGAATTTTGGACTATCATTTTCACTAGGGTTTTGGTCTGCAGCAACAACGAAGTACTCAAAGCGTGTGAATATTTCATTTCTCATAGCATCACATGGAAGTGCAACAAAAGCATCACTAGTGCTTCTGTCATCATTGAAGCCTTGCACAGAGATCTTTTTTCCACCTTCAGTACGAATACGAATTGCTTTTGTCCTCTGTTTTCCATCTTCTACGGCCATATCCTCATGTAAAGATACAGTGAAAACCTCTCCATACGACACATTGGCAGTGAGAGGAAAGCCCTCTCTCATCTCTGCTGGAAGATTTTCATTCAGTGACACAGTGAAAGTGACTTGTTCTGGTTCATCTGTACTAATGAGGATCTGATAGACTGGCTTAGAGCCACCTGTTTGACGACCATTATTGAGAAAGGCTACATAGAAGTCAGCACCTTTACTACTGGGGCCTTCAGTATCTAAAATGAAACAAATGGAATATTATCACTTTCAACATATGAGGCATTAGATTTAGGGTTATATTTTGTTGGTTTTGTTATTAAAGACAGTTCATTAAACGTTGAAGGATGTGGGAATGTATATATCCACGCCTATTAATCACGAGCCTAGTACAGTTGTGTATGTATGCCGGCGTTGCAGCCCACAGTAGCCTCGTACCAGGCTGTCGCGGGGGCGGAAAAGACGACCTTCGTATCGACTGTTCGCTCATGCGCATAAATCTTAATTTCTAGGAAAACGCCGTAATTTTTGCTGTATCAGCAAACGGAATCAACTGCTTAGGCGTTGCTCAATCTAGCTCCTCTCAAGGGCGAATGACATACCCCGCTCGAATAGTCTATCGGCATTTACACGTCCTGGAATACCAGATACGAGGGTACACAGTACTATAGCTACTTATAGTATACGGTGTTATCCGGATTACCAGAACTCTGGTAAAGATCCGCGCATGCGCGAACTGTCGATACCGGGCCGTCTTTTCCGCCCCCGCAAACGGCCTTGAGGCAGATTGTCAGATGGGAAACGTTATTTATACATTCCTCATAAACCAGAACAGATGCGTCCGGTGAGCAGACACGGCTGTGAGGTCATACCCACACATTTGTTACGTAGCTTCACATTCCAGAGGCAACAGGTTGATTTACACAACTGTTCGCTCGTAATCAATAGCGTGGGCACACATCAACGATTCAGTGTGTCGTGGCGCGCCAGCCCCACCCTTTTACACTTCTTGTGGTGGTGCGTCATGTGCGTCCAAGTTGTCTCGGCTGTTTTGAGTCTTCTCAATGGAGATTTGTGATGCTTGTCACTTTATACTACCTAAATCGTGTTTGTACTTGATGTCTGTGTGTGATCGCGACACTGGCATTGTGGCGACAGCCGACTTTATTATCTGAGTTTAGTGGGTTGGCAGCTACACGTGGCAGCGTCCAAGGGAGTTAAGTCACTGCAATGTCTATTATCTAAAGCACGGGTCTGCAGTGTGGTGTATGGTCAAGCTACGAAGTAGATCTACGTGTTACGAAGCACTTTATGGCCTGTATGATCTGGGTTCAGTGGGTTGGCAGCTACATATAGCAAAGTTCGATGGAGTTACACATATACTGACCTATTATCCCAAAGATGCAGTGTTAGTGTAGTCAAGCTACTCAGAGTTACAAAGCTGACTGTTACTGTTGTCAGGTATTGACTGGTTAACTGTGTTTATAGGCCTACATGTGTATGTAACATGTACTTTTGTCTAAAGGCCTACATGTGTAGGTAACATGTACTTTATGCCATACCCCCCCCCCCCCCCCACCCCCGTGGGTCTGTTGCTTATATGAACCATTAAACCCTCTTTTCTGTTCATTGTCACATGAAACCAGAAGCAGTTTGTACATTTAATTTGTTGTGGATCATTAAGAAACCATTTAATTACACAATTCCTGTTTTCACAGCTGCAGTATGTTAAAATGCCTTTTCTCTTAGACCAATGGTATGTGTGCCAAAAACAACATTCCCAAAAGACAATCAGATATAGAACCATAAGCAAACATATTGTTATCAAGTGGGTAGAAATGTGGGAAGTGTAATCCAATCTGATAAATTCCATTTTAGAGACACTGCAGGCAATCACATTCCTTGCACTCTGATTATGACAGGATTTTTCCAGTGAATTTACAATATTTCAGCATCTAAGGTGGCAGGGTAAACTATATTCACAGAAGCTAAAGAAACAGATTTGGTCTTGTCTGGGTAATGTAGACCAGCATGGGCATGTGTATGGACTGTCATCACTAGTTGCATCAAGTCAGTTTCTCACCCATTGCTCCTCTAGCTGACAATATTGTTTTACATGTAATATTTGCAAACCAGTGCGATAGCACCAGACACTATCAGTTGTCTTATTTACCCAATCCTGGGTACATTATTGGAAGCATGTGCTGCATAGGGACTGCACCACTGCCCACCAATTTGCACCTTTTGTGGAGCTGAGAATGTCTCAGAGAGATGAAAACTGCGTGCAACAGCCCATACAAAAACTCCACGGTAATTGTGGAGGAAATGATGTCATACATAATTAAGTTGTTACGTCATCAGGAGATGCCCCCCTCGATGCTTCGGCGCGCGCATACGCAGCGACGGTAATCTGTCTGTCTGTTCGTGTAGTAAGTTAATTCGCGACACAACTCACCTAACGCACAATAGTGGGGTAATATTTTGTGGGATTATTTCCTGAAACTGCTCTGTGTTGCAGAGTTATAGTGAAAACCAAGTGAACAAGCCAATTGCGTTGGCTTACCTCGACCAGATTCTGCCGTTTCGTGCTCTGTGGAAGCATCAGAAGTTACACGAAGGGCGTTTTATGGGATCTACTTAGCCCTTGGACCACCCCACTTTTTCTCATAGTCCCTGCACGCTCGTAATAATACACGCATGCGTTTATACGCGCGCGTGCGTGTGGGGCAAACTATAGCACTTCTGAAACATAATGAGTGGCCTATTAATGTTTGTGTATTTGCAACTATATAAAACGCATCTAAAAATAGTATATGCAGTGGCCGTGTTTTTGTACTGTAAGACACTAGTATATACTGTTATTCTGGCTTTGCACTGATCATTATACACTACCTCCTAGGTATTGTACTACCTCCTATGTATTGTACTCTACCTCCTAGGTATTATACTCTACCTCCTGTGTAACACCACCTCCTTTGGAGGACCACTTTTGAGTATAGAATTAGCGATGTTCCAAAGAGGGTAGGGATTGATGAAATATGCTAGGATAATTTTTTGACTAATAGGTGAAGTTTCAATGCTATACTGACTAATGGACAAAGATTGCTTTAGTCTCAGCGCAAACTCTTAATCATGGAGTGTGGAAGAAGATTCTGGTGTAGTTGAAAGGGTCCTTTTGATGTTTGAGTTTTTTAAACAGCAAACCAAATTCCTTGAGTACTATATATGTCAGTAATACTTCAATATAACAATCACTAGAAAGTGTTCTTGTCAAAATATTGTTTGAATAATAATAAGTAATGATGTTTGAATAATAGGCAAATTTTCTTAGCATAAATGAATAGAATTATTAGCATATTTTGTCAATCCCTAAAAGAGGGCTTACTTTTAGGCATTAAATACTGGAAACTCACCAACTGGGTCGTTGCGCGGCGTCGAGACGGCTCCCGTAGTAATTACAACCAACGTGAAAACAGTTAGTAATGCAACACTAGCCATAGCTCTAATGAATATCAACGGAACTCAGCGTTGATGCTTCACTGCAAAACAAACGAGTTTTGTGCAGCGTTTGTGCATTTTTAAATACGCTTATCAAATGATGTGCCCCACCCTCCTAATAGGGGGATTTTGGTAACAAACTCGGCCCATGAGGTGGTAGTAAAGCTGTAATGTCCTGTCAAAATCGTACATTTAATCACAGCTACTCAGATATGTCGGAAAATTGCGGGAATGTATGTCATTCACCAACTTTTTAGCGCTAGGCCGTTTGTCTCGCCGTTTGTGTGAGAATAAGGCACTGTAGTCTCGCGAGCCAGCGTTTGCAGCGTTGGGTATACATTCCGTACTGAACCTTGAGGAACGTAATTTACGTGTTGCTGAAATCTGATTGGTCATCCCATCATTCCTAATTTCCTCACGCGCATGCGCACAGACGGCTACGAAAAAATGTTTCATTATAAGGCCAATTGATTTTTGTTATTATATTTCTTGTCCTAAGGCATGCAACCTAAAAGAAGACACTTCCATACTTAGCAGCTAGAATATACCAGCATAACTTCAGGCATAACAGGACCCCAAAGCATAGGAGCATAATGCTGGCACAATACAACTATCCATGAGCATAATAGACCATAATATAACTTGATTTCCATTGGTGTAGTTTCATCATAGTTTTCTAAAGCTGTTTATTGAAGCAAGAGAACAATGTTAACATCTCTCTATATATACAGTGTGTCATTGACATAGCTTGTGATATTCATGAGAAGTACGTATAATAGGGTTTTGATAGAGCATATGATCTGGTCCTAAGGCATGGAACCTACTAAAGAGACACTTTCAAACTAAATTAGCACCATTTTGATGCTAGGGCAAGAGGGCTTCAGCCATGATACATAGATGAAATTCAACCTTCTACTTTATAGTGCTTTAGAGTAGGCCTTAGCATAATTCCAGTCATAACCTTCTAAAGCTGTACTCTTCATTGAAGTGATTCAGGAAAGAGAACACACTCAATGTGGTTGACATAGCCACACTCCGTATTATACATTGTGTTATAGTGGCATAGTCTCAAGATATTATGAACATTGTGGATGTATAAGATTTGATATAATAGTACAGTAGGAACTTATACTTCTTCACCAAGTCTCAGCTCATTCCTAGAAAATAGTAACCATAAGGAAGTTATATATATAGAAGCTTCCCATTACACAGGATCTCATATTACACACTTCTAGTGTGCAGCAGCTGTGCATTGCTAGTAGAAACATCCACACACTTCCTTATTTGTTCCTTAGTTTATATAAAAGATATGCATTAGTGGTGACATTGAGTCTACATGGATAACAGTTGTGGTCACAAAAACGTTAACTTGATGAATTGTTAATTAGCATAAGTAGAATTCAACATTTGAAAAGAAGGGAAGCTTATAATAGAGTATACATAAGTATCATTGAGTGAAGTAGGAAACTAATTGAAATGTGAAGGTCCATCAAGTAAGCATTCATTAATTACATAGGTATTAAGTGTGAGAATGCAACTTGCAAACAATACTATGCAGAGTCTGAGATGTTGGCTGTATTTAAATTATTTGGGAGCATATATATAGTGTTTTAAATCACTGTGTGTATATTTGTGCCATTCCTAGCAATACCCTGTGCCATGATAGCGACATACACATTAGTGTGTGTAGTAAGCACCACAGCTACATATATGTGGCCCATATTGCACTACAGATGTGGGCGGTGTGGCCCACAGATGTTGTATAGTGTTATGCATACTTAGGTAGAACTAAGGAATATTTCAATAGTTACACAGGGGGAGGGATATAGGGTGCTCGGGCACCCCCACTTCTCATAGTGAGGGGGCTGAGCTCCCCCCCCCCTCCCCCCCCCCACTTTTGCAACACAGATTATATTGTAGAAGTGGGATTGAGCCCACTTAGTCGTCCAATTGGGGATCTTCTATATATACTAGTGTACTGAGTGATCGAGCTGTACATTTTGTGTACTTCTGCGCATGCTCATTGTGAAGGATTTTACAAAGCAAGAACAGCGTCCAGTTTGTTTTGGGCCCTTCAGCACTATCAGTATTCCATTAGAGCATCAATTGTTGAGCTATATATAAAACGATTGTCTCACCTTGTCTGACCTTGGCTTACACTAATCTCTTTAATAATTGGGTCTTCTTTCAACCTAGACACTTGTAGACTCAACCAGGAGCACTTATTTAGAAACATGATTCAGGCCACTGGTATAAAAAAGAGTAAAACAATTTCCATGAAAATTTTGAAGGATGTAGGGATGGTAGTACCAAATATCATAGGAACAAGGTACAGCGTGCATGCAGAGGCAGCATGCAACAACAACATGTATAACCCCTTTAATTACAGATGCAGGAATATGGGGTTACACATGTTATCATTAAAAATAAAGGAAAAATAAATTCATCACTTTCGGGTCAAACTGTCCACGTGAGTCTCCTCTACAGAGTACCTCATCTGCTAACCTCCCCCTCCCCTCTCCCCTTCCCTCCCCTCCCCTCTTATTGCAAGTCAGAATGTAGGCATGCATGCAACCTAATTTACCATCTCAATATATGCATTTTCTGAGGTGCTGTGTAGCCGTGGACTGCCCCCATTCTTTATGCCCACAACCTAGTCTCATACCCAGACCCTCTCTGAAAGCGGGAGAGGGTCTGGTAACATTCCTATAGTAGACTTGTGCAGCGTTTGCTGCATTTTTTCCAGCAACTAAGTGGCTGACAGACCACAGTTTACTCTATGAAATACAGTAGACCTGCACTTAATGCAGCTTAATTAAGTGTTTGTTATTTTACACCCACTTGAGAAGCCATAGACGCTGCACAAGTCTATGTTACCAGACCCTCTCCCGCATTTAGAGAGGGTCTGGATACGAGACTACCCACAACCAACAAATAAGTTAGCGCAAGTTATACTCTCTTACTTCCAGAGGAAGTCTAAATGTGGTTTGAACATCTGAAAACAACACTGGAAAAGTTCTGTATTTGTGGTGAAGAATACCCACGTATGCATAGAGCTTATAAACAGTAGAACTGGATTGGATAGTAGTTGGTGTGGTGGTGAAATAATGCTACACCAAAACTGAAATTTCCTCCTATGAAATCAATGAATTATTGCTAACTTCCTCCAAGTATTAGGATACTGTGGCCTAACTTCCTCTACAATTTCCTGGGTATTATAAGTAGCCAACCTTCAGTATAGACTAAAACAACTACTACAATTGCCCACATAATTATTAGGACACCCCGACCTATACTTTCCTTGACACTTCTTCACAGCAACCTAGCACATGTCCTTGAAACAAGACAATTTGGATATTTTTCCATGAGCATAGGGTATGTATGTATATATCCTAATCTCAATGTCTGATGTCTGTGTTTACTTGTTTATCTGTTCCATGTAATGTTAATTATGGCAATATGCATCAAACTTGTAATGTGGCATATACTGCACAGTTACTACATAGTACACTGTCAAATGCATGCTGTGATCTTGGTGCACATGTGCAGCAAGGGTTTCCTGACAGTTAGTTACACACACACACACACACACACACACACACACACACACACACACACACACACACACACACACACACACACACACACACACACACACACACACACACACACACACACACACACACACACACACACACACACACACACACACACACACACACACACACACACAATCTAGCATCTTTCACCATAGCAACTCCATGCAATAGTTCAGAGTTCAGAGTTCACACTACTAATTCATGTATGCAGAGTATGAGACAAGGGATAATTGCATGCAACAATAACAACATGCATAACCCCTCCCTACATTTTATTTTGTGGGGTTACGCATGTTGTTATTGTTGCATGCAATTATCCCTTGTCTGCATACATGAATTAGTAGTGTGAACTCTGAACTCCGAACTATTTTTGTCCCAGGAGGGAACCACCCAAGGTAATCCGCTAGCAATGGGAATGTCTGCCTTGGAAATCCTTCCTTTGATCAAACAACTTGATCTGGTCAAACAAGTATATATGGTTGGTGACAATGCTTCAGCAGGGGGGATAGCATAGCTACGAGAGGGTCTCGCCAGCCAGACTCTCTTGGGGGAAGGAGAGAGTTTAGTACATTACTAAAAAGGGGTAAATTTTAGATAGCCATATTTAGTAAGTAAAGCATGCTGCAATGGATTTGGGAATAGTAGGGTGCAGTTAGCCAGAGTACAAAAGAGCTGGGCGTTGGAGTAATTGAAAGACAACAAGTCCAGGCTGTGGAAGTGATCCTTGAAGGCTCTGATGTTGTCTTCTGTGGTCCGTAGCGGAGGAACATAAACAACAGAATGGAGAATTCATTTCGAATGATAGCACCCTAGCTATATATACTGATGCTAGCAACAGTTGCTATACGTGATAAGAGGTTGTAATATATACATATAATATTTATATATACACCATTACAATGAAATATCACACTACAAGCACACTACAATACTTTGGAGTTACTACCGTATAATATCTGCATCCTTTCCAATTGCACACAATGACATAGTGATACGTTGAATTACGATATCTCCATCATCATCTTCCTCTTCTTCAAACAGCCTAGCACAAAATTTGGTCAAGTATTTACCTTGATTTTTGTATCAAAAGGCTTCTTATTCCCGTGCGCAGTGCCTTTCACCAACAGAATCTCCTCTTGGACAAGTAAAGCTACGATATACTAGCACTTCCGTGTAGTTGAACGCCATTTTCTATTATATACCCACGTGAATTTCACATGACCAAGAGCAGCAAAATGGGGTGGGGCTCGCACACACGCAAAAAGCATTGTATTTGCAAGTGAGTATACAACGAAAAACCAGTGAAACAAGATTTCCATTAAAATGTTGAAGGATGTATGGATGACAGTGCCAAAAAGTAGGGAAAAAAGTGCAGTATATATGTATGTAGGCAGCAGCACACTTGTTTCCCTACTTTTTGTACTGTCATCCCTACATCCTTCAACATATATACACACTGAAGGTTTGCTTCGATCAACTGATGAAGTTCAGCCTTAACTTTGAGGACAGCAAACTGTTTTGCCATTGCAGATATCATTGCTGGCCTTTCTTTAATACCAATAGTATCTACCACATAGTGCAATCCCCAAATTGTACTCCTCTTTCTGTAACAATTCCTCAGTTGTAGATGCATCCTGAAGGACACAAACACACACATGACTTGATAACAACAACAGACTCATGAACAACACCAACCCCTTTTGCAGAGATTGCCTGATTATGGAGTGAGGAATATCACCTATTGTTGCCTTCACCCCCTGAACACGGCAAGCATGTGTGCATGCATCACAGCAAAAATTGAACACTCTAAATGGTTACCTCAGTTGCATGTTTCATAGAAAAGATCAGTTAGTGTTCTTTATAGTTCCACTATACACATGAATGTCTGTGCATGTGGGATTTCCACTAAGGAATTATTGCAATGACATAATATGACATAATATGTTATATTCCTCATCATTTCTAATTGTTTATGGAATGAATTAGCGAACTGTAGCCATTACAAGTGGAACAACGGGACATAGTGATTCTACTCACCCATGTAATTTTCTCTTCATACTTGGGTATGCATGCAGTTAATCACTTATTGCACCATTTACATACTGGACCACATCTAATTAGCACATTCCTTACTGAAGATACATGCAAAACATAATGCAACTGACATAATCATGCTGGTGGTCAAAATAACCACCCATTTTTACAGTGGCACAAACTATGTATAATTAGCAACAGCCAGGGAGAAAAACTGAGGTGCTGGACCACCATGAACAAGTGAAAGAGCAATAAAGGTTAGTCTCTCCAACTCTACGATGTGATGATTCATTGTACAGGGAGAGTCTGGCCCACAAAGTAAAGTATTGTTTATTGCTATTGCAACCAGCACTAAACGGAAACATTCCCTTAGAGGCCCTCCCTGGTCCACTGCAGAGGCTCATTAACAAACATTATGCAAATATTCTCTATAATAACTCAGGTGAGGGGGACTTTCAATTACACACGTACAGAGCTGAGACTTTCATGAACACATAAAAATTTTGTCCCGTTTTCTTTTTTTCAGAGGTTGAGACGGTTGGAAAATCGTCGCCATAGTCTGGGTAATTGGAACCACCATGGCTACTACTAGTTTCCTTCTCGTTTGCTATCTTGCTCAAAGCTGAAGTAACGGTACCTGACACTGCCCTTGCGATCTCGATCTCCTCCATAGGAACGTTCTCCATTTCACGAACTTGAGCAATGCATGCATGACCAGACGAAATCCGCCTTTTGCTCATGCGCCATAATTTAGCCGACTCGGAAACATGATTCTTAGCCATCAAGATTAGGTTTTGCATGGGTTCAAAACGATGTAGCATACGCAGTATCACAATCTACTGATAGCCATGCAGTCTAAAACAGTTAAATATGCTACAGCTCATGTTTAATCTTAGTAGATCACGAAAGGCTGCGCTGCACAATTAAGAGATTATAGATCTACAGTCGCAAGCTGGGCATTCACATTGATGTTATCGGATCCGCCCTCTAGGGCTTTTGAGACGCTCTTCTCAAACTTGAGGTTCACGCCTGGCTGGAAAATGAGGCAGTGCGTTGAACCGCCGAAGTGGAACATTCCAATTTCCTCGCCTTTCTTCACTGTGGGCTTTGGCTTCCCCTCGATTGGAATGAGGTCAGATCTTATTTCGCAGGTGGACACTTCGGCCATTCCAACGGCCATGAAGCATATGAGCCCGATTGCCGTGTTTCTTGCCTTGATGAATATCAGAGCGCGAGCAGCGACATGGCAAATGTATCCCTGCGATTTGTCCGGCGAAGCCTGGTCTGGCCCAGCCGAAAGCGTGGCCGAATAATAGGTCCCCGGGATTTTATAGGCTTTCACAATCGTACCGTCCACGGGGCTATGCCAGCGATGATAACTCAGCGCACTGAGATACCCTTGGTAAACAGTTCCTCCATCAAACTCTAGGGTGAGTGGGTCGTCAGCTAACATGTGTAAGAGCGAGTATTTTTGCTCCTTGATCCAAAACTCGTCCATAAGTTTCACATGGTGTTGGATATCGTACGGGTAGGACTCGCATGCGTTGGCAATTACATTATCACCTTCGGCAATCGGACGAACGCCATCCCGAAATTGGCGGACGAAAAAGTCATCCCAGGACGTAAACCCATAATGCTTTGCTGTTGGGTCACATACGAATTCCTTGGCAAAGTGAGGCATAGCAGCCATCGCGCCCTCGGAAAACCACCCCCACGGTTTGTCATCAACCAAAACGTAGCAGGACCTCTCGGACTTGAGAAACTCCCCCCATTGATCGAGAACTTTCTTCCATTGTTTGTTCGCTTCCTCGTTTAAGAACGCGGCGTAACCATTCGTAGTTCCCATGGCCCAGGTCAAGATAGCGTTGATGGGAAAGCCGACCAGTCCGTAGTCGTTGTACTCGGGGGCGCATGATGTCATGATGTAGTTGACGAGGCGAAACATTTCATCGTAGTTTTTGACCTGAGGTTGTCCAGTCGGGGTCAGGTGTTGTGTCACCTCAGTGAACATTTGTGTGTATTGCATGTGCAGGGTGGCGTTTTTCTCTACAATGCTTTTAAATTCTTGTATGATTGGGTGCAGTTTTAATTGCTGAAGTTCAGCCTTAGCTAAAATATCGTTCGGCCATTTTTCATTGGTTTTCTGATTTTGCGGAAGCCAGCTGCATTGGCCGATGCGAGATGGATATTGGCAGGGTTTCTTGATCTTGGTAGATTGTTGACGCGAAGTCATTGTTAGAAGAGGGCATAGAGTATGGCTAGCACTCTCGCAAGAAAACTAATGTTCTACTGGCGCCCGCAACTTTATATATGGCGCGTTACGTCAAACTGCAATTTACGTTAGCTACGTCACATCGGTGTATCAGAGGAGGTTGCGTACATTAAACATTTCTGGCGTGATGCAATTATATATAATGGTGCACAACCTCCTCTGCTGATGATACAAAGTGCCTAAGTCACATTAATAATTTAGGGATTCCTTATCTCTACAAGATGACTTAAATCTTCTGACTTCCTGGAGTAATCATTGGAAGCTCATCTTCAATACATTAAAGTGTGTTGTTCTTAGATTCTCTCCAAACTTAAGTCTATCAATCTCAGCCCCTAGTCCGACTTACTACATCTCTGGCCATCCTGTTTTACAAAGGGAATTTCACAAAGATCTGGGTATTGTTATGTCTCATGACCTCTCGTGGGATAATCATTACAAATATATTTTGTCAAATGCATACAAGATGCTTGGGCTTCTCAGACATACATTCCCAAAGGTGGATTGTGTTCAAGCCATAAAGGCTCTCTATCTCTCTCTTGTAAGATCTAAACTTACTTACTGTTCACCTATATGGAGGCCTCATTTTCTACTGTTATATTTTGTATCATGAGATCATGCTCTTTGTTTTTCCCTTCCTTTTAGTTCATGTACTGTAAAGCAATAAAAAAGTCTCTCAAATGGCCTGGGCATAACATGGCCTGCAGAGTATAGCGTGGACAGCAGAAAGGGGTTCCAAGAAGGCAGCATATGAATCAATGCGCAGGATAAAGGAAAGATGTATGGCTGGTCGGCAGTCAGCATGCACGTTGAGGTTTGCTCACCAATAATAGATAATGTTCAGTTCAGTGTTTCATGGAAGAGAGTTGGTTGGCATGGTAAGGTATCCAGATTCCTATGACTTTCAGGATTTATTTAATCTATTGTCCTGTCTCAAAAGCGCTGTCATTTTGGTGATCTCCAAAATTGTTGATTCAATACATGAATTCTAGATTAACTGATTAAACAGACAATGCAGAACACTGATTGCAAAGCAAATGTTCCCATTCTTGTGTATTCCAGAAGGAAGAAGCTAAATGCACTCGAGCTCTATCGAAGTTTACTGACTACTTGACCATGTGGTCACCATGCCATGCAGTTTACCATGTGGTTAAATTAAAGGTGCAATACCACAACGAGAAAATGACTGTTTTCATAATAGCATCTCAAGAGTACATTGAAATAATAGTAAGTCACATGAATCTCTATGAATAGATGACTTGGATGGTCAGCTCTAAAAGTAAGAAATAGCACACTGGTAGTCACTTTAATATGGAATTAGTGTAGTGCATTATAAAGGCTGTCTACAATCATGCATGCATGCATGCATGCATGCATGGACTGGACCAGTGGACTGGACTGGTGGATTGGACTGATGGATTGGCTTAAATTCTTTTTTAAACACCTTACTAGGCATAAATTCGAGTGCCCACAGTATTAGACCTAAGCAAGACAAATTTCTCGTTACTGTCTATGCTAGATCTACAAGTGAGTTTAAGCACGGACAAACAGACAGACCAACTACCGTACCCTCGCTACACATATATACCTACATGTGTACTTCATCATTTTGTACGTGTGACTGTGCATGCTGTAAATACCTTTGGCCATCAGTCATGTGTAAAGGCATTGTGGATACTCTATCAACACCCACACATGTAAGGAATAGGGAGTAGTATCACATGAGAAACTCATAAAGTTTTGTTGATTATACAGTGAAGTGGCATGATTTAAATAACTCCACTTTTGGTAACTATCTTATACACATAAACACACATGGCGCACACACACACACACACACACACACACACACACACACACACACACACACACACACACACACACACACACACACACACACTGTATTATAGCCCAGCAGCTGAGCTGTAGCGAGTATAGTTTTCTTGTCAACAGTGAGTCTTCTGTGTGGAGAGAGAGGACCTGAACGAGGCTACCAGCTAGCAGCTAGCAACCACAGCATAGTATCAGAGAAACTAAATTTCAGTTTACTATTCTCACATATATCCCGTGCATGTATAGTGCTATATTAAAATGTAATAGTCTGAGGAGTAACTCAATAGGCATCACAACATACTCTTCTACAACCTCCCAAGAGGTGCATAGGATGTCTGTCTGCATATTGTAATATGATACTTTATCTCACGAGGAAATCACATACCTAACACCACTGTAGAAAATGTAGTGGAGGATTAACTAACTGAAGAGTAAACGATGAATTTTCGGACGGATCTAACTTCGGACGCTTTTTTAGCGTCACTGAGAAGGGCTAGAGAGTGTGTAGACACCATTAATAGATAGCATCAACAGTTTTAGGGGGAAAATTGCTTTTACACGAGTTCTACAGCCGGACGCTAAATTCACCGTCCGAAGACCGCATGCCAAACTTCGGATGCATGATATTCGGACTTATCGGCCTGAGCACAGTATAGACTAGAATTCAAAGTTTACACAAAAAAGTACCACCCCTTTTGTAATACCATATAGATCTAGGTAGGATCAATTCGATTTTGCGTCTTACACACAAATGCGACGAACACAAGGACGTCACGCTCTCAATTTACGGACGACTATATATATCTTGCAGTATAAACGAAAAATAGTTCGCACTTTCCCATTATATAATGCTCTGCTTATCTCAAAAATGATAAAATGCGGCATAAGGTTGGTTTTAATATGCATGCATGGTCACATTTTAGTTCATACGTAGCTGTCACAACTCCGGCATTTTGATTGGTCAATAGCAGGTTCCTTATTTTGCATAGTGAACCTGATACCACATAGTGACCTACAAGCTACATAGTGAACCTACAAGCTACATAGTGAACCTACAAGCTACATAGTGAACCTACAAGCTACATAGTGACCTACAAGCTACATAGTGACCTACAAGCTACATAGTGAACCTACAAGCTACATAGTGAACCTACAAGCTACATAGTGAACCTACAAGCTACATAGTGACCTACAAGCTACATAGTGAACCTACAAGCTACATAGTGACCTACAAGCTACATAGCCTCGTCCCCAGGCTCCCCCCTCGCGCGGAGGTATTATAGTAGAGCAAAATCGCGGTAGGACCCGACCTAAGGACCCACGCCTATGGTGCGCTTTTCCCCTAAGTGCACACGCGCCGCGCACGCGCGCTCTCAGTCATTTTTTGCGTGCTACTGAGTAGTACTCTTTTCTTTTCATAATGTGGAATAATAATATTTAGTTAAGGCACGAACTCGAAGTGGAGCGTTAAGTTTCGAAGACCCGGTCATAACGGTACGTGAGATGTCGCACAGTTGTCACATAAATACACTTTCCAGCTATCTACCATTACCAGTCATTATAGTCAATAGGCAATAATGACAATTAGAGATGGAAAGAGCATGCAGTAATTTTACCGAGGGTTTCAATGTAACTTTAAATTGAAGAAGATAAAGGCAGTTTTACTTGACAATGCATCACATAAAATGTAAAATAAAGACTCAGCTGTATAGCCTTCAATCCACTTCTATCATGTACGTCAGTAAAACACCCACCTTGATATTACCTATTCAATAGCAATCAGGTTCTGATCACAAGAGCATTATAATAGGATATATAATAGGATTTCAAACATAAATCACTCAAGCTTCCAGGTAAAATAGTAACATGTTTACACATAAAAGGTACATGAAGAATTAACAATGAGGAATCATCCTTAAATGATGCTTTAGAGTACTCTAAAAGTGCATTGAAGAATATGAGGTACCTCAAATCCATATTCCAAGTACTTTGGATCCCTGATTGAATGAAGCCAAATCCTCTACATCTAAGACAATCTATATGCAACTCACCCGGTGAATCTAAAACATGCTTACCTATTAATTGACAATATTGAAAGGTGCATGATTTTATGATGTAAAGCCTTTAGTTTAATGCGAGGAATTCAATTAAGGACCGTGAGTACTCGGAATGTGGATTTGAGGTACCTTGTCTTCATATATGCACATTTAATCCACTCTAAAGCATTGAGTATTGTGTCTGATAATCGCATAATCATGCATTTTTCATAAGTCAATCAATAAGCAAATCTAATAATAATTTGACCCAAGGACCCACACTTGCAGTTCAAATATAGTAACTAAATGCATTGAAACTCTGTTTGTAGATTCACCAGCTAGTGGGGAAGTTACATACAGAGTTTCACTCTGCTACTCATTAACATAGATGTAGAGCATTTGGTTTAATGTCAAGCATTCAATTAGGGACCCAAAGTATTAACTTGAGGTATCTTATCTTCTTCAATGCACTTTAAATCCACTCTAAAGGTGCTGATAATCATATAATCAGCACCTTTCTTCTGTCAATCAATAAGCAAACATATGATAATTTGACCCAAGGACCCACACCTCCAGTTTGAATATAGTTTAACTAAATGCACTGAAACTCGGTTTTTAGATTCACCAGTTAGTGGGGAAGTAGAATAAAGAGTTTCACTACAGTACTCATTACTGTAGAATTAGAGCATTTGGTTTCAGGTAAAGCATTGAAATAGGGACCCAGAGCAATTGGGATATGGATTTGAGGAACCTCATCTTCTTTAACACAGTTTAAATCCACTCGAAAGCATTGTGTCAGATGATCACAAAATCATGCAATTCACATCAGTTAATCAATAAGCAATTTATCCAAGGACCCACACCTCCATTTCAAGTAATATCTATGTAAGTGCAGTAAAATTCTCATAATGCATTTAGTAAACAGCAGGTGTGGTTCCATAGCTCAATTATTGCATGTCTGCTGTTTGGTCGAATGCTGAAAGGTGCATGATCATGTGGTCGAAAGACACAATACTCAATGCTTTAGAGTGGACTTAAAGTGCATTGAACTTTGGGTGCCTAATTGAATGCCTCACATAAAACCAAATGCTCTATATCTATTGCAATGTCTAGTCAAGTAAAGTCTGTATGCAACTTTCCCATTCACTGGTGAATCTAAAACAGCATTTCAGTAAAATTCTACTCAATCTGCAGGTGTGGGCCCTTGGGTGAAATTATTATTATGTTTGCTTATTGTTTGACTGATTATGTGGTCATCAGACACAATATTCGATGCTTTAAAGTAAATTTAAAGTGCATTGAAGAAGATGAGGTACCTCAAAGCTTTCTAAGTGCTTTGGGTCCCTAATGAAATGCTCTACATCTATTGTAAGAAGTAGTTAAGTGAAACTCTGCATGCAACTTAACAACTAACTGGTGTATCTGAAAACAGAGTTTCAATGCATTCAGTTAAACTATACTCGAACTGCAGGTGTGGGTCCTTGGGTCAAATTATTACACGTTTGCTTATTGATTGACTGATGAAAAGTGCATTATTATGTGGTCATCAGACACAATATGCAATGCTTTAGAGTGGATTTAATGTGCATTGAAGAAGATGAGGTACCTCATATCCACATTCCCGGTACTTTGGGTCCTTAATGTAATGCTTCACATGAAACCAAATGCTCTACATTTATTGTAATGAGTAGTCAAGGGAAATTCTGTATGCAACTTCACTTGTAACTGGTGAATTTGAAAACAGAGTTTCAATGCATTCAGTTAAACTATACTCAAACTGTAGGTGTGGATCCTTGGGTCAAATTATTCCACGTTTACTTATTGATTGACTACGGAATGGTGCATACCTTTGTGATCATTAGTCACAATACTCAATGCTTTAGAGTGCATTGAAGAAGATAAGATACCTCAAATCTGCATTCCAGGTACTTTGGGTCCCTAATGGAATGCTTCATATGAAACAAAGTGCTCTACATCTATGGTAATGAGTAGCAGAGTGAAACAATGCATGCAACTTTCCCACTAACTGGTGAATCTAAAAACAGAATTTCAATGCGTTAAGTTAAATTATACTTCAATTGTAGGTGTGGGTCCTTGGATCAGATTATTACACGTTTGCTTAATGATTGACTGATGAAAAGTGCATTATTATGTGGTCATCAGACACAATACGCAATGCTTTATAGTGCATTGAAGAAGATGAGGTACCTCATATCCACATTCCTGGTAGTTTTGGTCCCTAATGAAATGCTTCATATGAAACCAAATGCTCTACAACTATTGTAATCGATAGTCAATTGAAATTCTCTGTGTAACTTACCCACTCACTGGTGAATCTAACAAACGGAGTTTAATACATTCAGTTAAACTATACTCGAATTGCAGGTGTGGGTTCTTTGGGTCAAATTATTCCACGTTTGCTTATTGATTGACTGATGAAAAGTACATTATTATGTGGTCATCAGACATAATACGCAATGCTTTAGAGTGGATTTAATGTGCATTGAAGAAGATGAGGTACCTCATATCTACATTCCCGGTACTTTGGGTCCTTAATATAATGCTTCACATGAAACCAAATGCTCTGCATTTATTGTAATGAGTAGTCAAGGGAAATTCTGTATGCAATTTCACTTGTAACTTGAGAATCTGAAAACAGATTTTCAATGCATTCAGTTAAACTATACTTGAACTGTGGGTGTGGGTCCTTGGGTCAAATTATTCCACGGTTACTTATTGATTGACTACGGAATGGTGCATACCTTTGTGATCATTAGACACAATACTCAATGCTTTAAAGTGCATTGAAGAAGATAAGATACCTTAAATCTGCATTCCAGGTACTTTGGGTCCCTAATGGAATGCTTCATATGAAACAAAGTGCTCTACATCTATGGTAATGAGTAGCAGAGTGAAACAATGCATGCAACTTTCCCACTAACTGGTTAATCTGAAAACAGAATTTCAATGCGTTAAGTTAAATTATACTTCAATTGTAGGTGTGGGTCCTTGGATCAGATTATTACACGTTTGCTTAATGATTGACTGATGAAGAGTGCATTATTATGTGGTCATCAGACACAATACGCAATGCTTTAGAGTGGATTTAATGTGCATTAAAGAAGATGAGGTACCTCATATCCACATTCCCGGTACTTTGGGTCCTTAATATAATGCTTCACATGAAACCAAATGCTCTACATTTATTGTAATGAGTAGTCAAGGGAAATTCTGTAGGCAACTTCACTTGTAACTGGTGAATCTGAAAACAGAGTTCCAATGCATTCAGTTAAACTATACTCGAACTGTGGGTGTGGGTCCTTAGGTCAGATTATTCCACGTTTACTTATTGATTGACTACGGAATGGTGCATACGTACTTCTGTGAACATTAGTCACAATACTCAATGCTTTAAAGTGCATTGAAGAAGATAACATATCTCAAATCACAAACCACATTTGCTTATTGATTGACGGCTGAAAAGTACATTATTATGTGGTCATCTGACACAATACGCAATGCTTTAGAGTGAATTTAAGGTACATCGAAGAAGATGAGGTACCTCAAATCTGCATTCCAGGTACTTTGGGTCCCTAATGGAATGCTTCATATGAAACAAAGTGCTCTACATCTATGGTAATGAGTAGCAGAGTGAAACAATGCATGCAACTTTCCCACTAACTGGTGAATCTAAAAACAGAATTTCAATGTGTTAAGTTAAATTATACTTCAATTGTAGGTGTGGGTCCTTGGATCAGATTATTACACGTTTGCTTAATGATTGACTGATGAAAAGTGCATTATTATGTGGCCATCAGACACAATACGCAAAGCTTTAGAGTGGATTTAATGTGCATTGAAGAAGATGAGGTACCTCATATCCACATTCCCGGTACTTTGGGTCCTTAATGTAATGCTTCACATGAAACCAAATGCTCTACATTTATTGTAATGAGTAGTCAAGGGAAATTCTGTATGCAACTTCACTTGTAACTGCTGAATTTGAAAACAGAGTTTCAATGCATTCAGTTAAACTATACTCAAACTGTAGGTGTGGGTCCTTGGGTCAAATTATTCCACGTTTACTTATTGATTGACTACGGAATGGTGCATACCTTTGTGATCGTTAGACACAATACTCAATGCTTTAAAGTGCATTGAAGAAGATAAGATACCTCAAATCTGCATTCCAGGTACTTTGGGTACCTAATGGAATGCTTAATATGAAACAAAGTGCTCTACATCTATGGTAATGAGTAGCAGAGTGAAACAATGCATGCAACTTTCCCACCAACTGGTGAATCTAAAAACAGAATTTCAATGCGTTAAGTTAAATTATACTTCAATTGTAGGTGTGGGTCCTTGGATCAGATTATTACACGTTTGCTTAATGATTGACTGATGAAAAGTACATTATTATGTGGTCATCAGACACAATACGCAATGCTTTAGAGTGGATTTAATGTGCATTGAAGAAGATGAGGTACATCATATCCACATTCCTGGTAGTTTTGGTCCCTGATGAAATGCTTCATATGAAACCAAATGCTCTACAACTATTGTAATCGATAGTCAATTGAAATTCTCTATGCAACTTACCCACTCACTGGTGAATCTAACAAACGGAGTTTAATGCATTCAGTTAAACTATACTCGAACTGCAGGTGTGGGTCCTTGGGTCAAATTATTCCACGTTTGCTTATTGATTGACTGATGAAAAGTGCATTATTATGTGGTCATCAGACACAATACGCAATGCTTTAGAGTGGATTTAATGTGCATTGAAAAAGATGAGGTACCTCATATCCACATTCCCGGTACTTTGGGTCCTTAATATAATGCTTCACATGAAACCAAATGCTCTACATTTATTGTAATGAGTAGTCAAGGGAAATTCTGTATGCAACTTCACTTGTAACTGCTGAATCTGAAAACAGAGTTTCAATGCATTCAGTTAAAGTATACTCGAACTGTGGGTGTGGGTCCTTGGGTCAAATTATTCCACGTTTACTTATTGATTGACTACGGAATGGTGCATACCTTTGTGATCATTAGACATAATACTCAATGCTTTAGAGTGCATTGAAGAAGATAAGATACCTCAAATCTGCATTCCAGGTACTTTGGGTCCCTAATGGAATGCTTAATATGAAACAAAGTGCTCTACATCTATGGTAATGAGTAGCAGAGTGAAACAATGCATGCAACTTTCCCACTAACTGGTGAATCTAAAAACAGAATTTCAATGCATTAAGTTAAATTATACTTCAATTGTAGGTGTGGGCCCTTGGAACAGATTATTACACGTTTGCTTAATGATTGACTGATGAAAAGTGCATTATTATGAGGTCATCAGACACAATATGCAATGCTTTAGAGTGGATTTAATGTGCATTGAACAAGATGAGGTACCTCATATCCACATTCCCGGTACTTTGGGTCCTTAATATAATGCTTCATATGAAACCAAATGCTCTACATTTATTGTAATGAGTAGTCAAGGGAAATTCTGTATGCAACTTCACTTGTAACTGGTGAATCTGAAAACAGAGTTTCAATGCATTCAGTTAAACTATACTCGAACTGCAGGTGTGGGTCCTTGGGTCAAATTTTTCCACGTTTACTTATTGATTGACTACGAAATGGTGCATACTTTTGTGATCATTAGACACAATACTCAATGCTTTAAAGTGCATTGAAGAAGATAACATATCTCAAATCACCAACCACGTTTGCTTATTGATTGAAGGCTGAAAAGTGCATTATTATGTGGTCATCTGACACAATACGCAATGCTTTAGAGTGAATACGCAATGCTTTAGAGTGAATTTAAGGTGCATCGAAGAAGATGAGGTACCTCAAATCTGCATTCCAGGTACTTTGGGTCCCTAATGGAATGCTTCATATGAAACAAAGTGCTCTACATCGATGGTAATGAGTAGCAGTGTGAAACTATGTATGCAACTTTCCTACTAACTGGTGAATCTAAAAACAGAATTTCAATACGTTAAGTTAAATTATACTTCAATTGTAGGTGTAGGTCCTTGGATCAGATTATTACACGTTTGCTCAATGCTTTAAATTAATGTGGATTCAGAGTGCATTGAAGAAGATAAGGTACTTCAAATCCTGCCTATTAATTGACTCTATTGAAAGGTGCATGATTATATGATGTGAAGCATTTAGTTTAATTCAATTAAGGACTGAGAGTACTCAGAATGCGGATTTGAGGTACCTCGTCTTCATATATGCACATTTAATCCACTCTAAAGCATTGAGTATTGTGTCTGATGATCACATAATCATGCATTTTCATAAGTCAATCAATAAGCAAATATAATAATAGTTTGACCCAAGGACCCACACTTGCAGTTCAAATATAATTTTACTAAATGCATTGAAACCATGTTTTTAGATTCATCAGTTAGTGGGGAAGTTGTATACAGAGTTTACTCATTACCATAAATGTAGAGTATTTGATTTAACGTCAAGCATTCTATTAGGGACCCAAAGTACAAATTTGAGGTACCTTATCTCCTTCAATGCACTTTAAATTCACACTAAAGCATTGAGTATTGCACCTTACCTCTGTCAATCAATAAGCAAACGTAATAATAATTTTACACAAGTAGAGTTTAACTGCATGCATTGAAAACTCCATTTTTAGATTCACAAGGTTATTTGGGAAGTTGCATAGAGTGTTTCACTCTGCTACTCATTACCATAGATGTAGAGCATTTCGTTTCATATGAAGCATTCCAGTAGGGACTCAAGGTACCTGGAATGCAGATTTGAGGTACGTACCTCATCTTCTTCAATGCACATTAAATCCACTCTAAAGCATTGCGTATTGTGTCAGATGACCACATAATAATGCACTTTTCATCAGTCAATCAATAAGCAAACGTGGAATAATTTGACCCAATGACCCACACCTGCAGTTCGAGCATAGTTTAACCGAATGCATTGAAACTCTGTATTTAGATTCACAATTTGATAGGAAAGAGTTTTACTCTGCAACTCATTTCCATAGATGTAGAGCATTTGGTTTCATATTAAGCATTCCATTAGGGACCCAAAGTTTGTTGAAACTCTGTTTTTTGGATTCACCAGTTAGTGGGTAAGTTGCATACAGAGTTTCACTTAACTACTCATTACAATACATGCAGAGCATTTGGTTTCAAGTGAAGCATTCAATTAGGGACCCAAAGCACTTAGAAAGTGGATTTGTGGTACCGTATCTTCTTCAATGCACTTTGAATCCACTCTAAAGCATCAAGTATTGCTTCTGATGACCACATAGTTATGCACTTTCATCAGTCAATCAATAAGCTCAATAAGCTAACGTGTAAATAATTTCACACAAGGACCCACACCTGGAGTTAGAGTATAGTTTCACTGAATGCATTGAAACTCTGTTTTTAGATTCAATAGTTACTGGGTAAGTTGCATATAGAGTTTCACTTGACTACTCATTACAATAGATGTAGAACATTTGGTTTCATGTAAAGCATTCAATTGGGGACCCAAAGTACCTGGAATACAGACCATCTTCTTCAATGCACCATCTTCTTCAATGCACTTTAAATCCATTTTTTGACTAAAGCCTTGAATACTGTGTCTGATATTCACATGTTCGTGCACTAGCTCAGTTGTCATCAATAAGCAAACACGAGCCAAGAAACCACACCTCCTTAAACTCTCATAGTTTTACTAAAACTATGAGCGTTTCAAAGCACTCAGTTAAATGCTGGTTTTAATGCAGGTGCGGATCCTTGGATAAAATTAATACATGTTTGCTTATTGATTGACTGATGAAAATTGTGATGATCTGACACAGTATTCAATGCTTTATAGTGGATTTAAAGTGCATCAAAGAAGATGAGGTACCTCATATCCACATTCCAGGTACTTTGGATCCCTAATCAATTGCTTCAAAATGTTCTACATCTATAGTCAAGTGGAACTCGGTATGCAACTTACACACTAACTGGTGAATCAAAAGACAGAGTTTCAATGCATTCAGTTAAACTATATTCGAACTGCAGGTGTCCCAGCCCCGGGTCCTTGGGTGAAATATTCCACGTTTACTTATTGATTGACTGATGAGAGTGCATTATTATGTGGTCATCAGACACAATACTCGATGCTTAAAAGCATTGAAGAAGATGAGGTACCTCAAATCCGCTTTCTAAGTGCTTTGGGTCCCTAATGAAATGCTTCAAATGAAACCAAATGCTCTATGTACATCTATTGTAAGGAGTAGTCAAGTGAAACTCTGTATGCAACTTATCCACTAAGTGGCAAATCTGAAAACAGAGTTTCAATGCATTCAGTGAAACTATACTCGAACTGCAGGTGTGGGTCCTTGGGTCAAATTATTCCACGTTTGCTTATTGATTGACTGATGAAAAGTGCATTACTATGTTGTCATCAGACACAAAACTCAATGTTTTAGAGTGAATTCAAAGTGAATGAAAGATGATGAGGTAACTCAAATCTGCATTCCAGGTACTATGGGTCCCTAATTGATTGCTTCATATGAAACAAAATGCTCTACATCTATTGTAATAGATAATCAAGTGAAACTCGGTATGCAACGTATCCACTAACTGGTGAATCAAAAGACAGAGTTTCTATGCATTCAGTTAAACTATACTAGAACCGCAGGTGTGGGTCCTAAAGTCAAATTATTCCACATTTGCTTATTGCTTGACTGATGAAAGTGCATGATTATGTGGTCATCAGACATAATACTCGATGCTTTAAAGCGAATTTAAAGTGCATTGAAGAAGATGAGGTACCCCAAATCCGCTTTCTAAGTGCTTTGGGTCCCTAATGAAATGCTCTACATCTATTGTAAGGAGTAGTTAAGTGAAACTCTGCATGCAACTTAACCACTAACTGGTGAATCTGAATCTGAAAACAGAGTTTCAATGCATTCAGTGAAACTATACTTGAACTGCAGGTGTGGGTCCTTGGGTGAAAATAATATTATGTTTGCTTATTGATTGACTGATGAAAGTACATTATTATGTGGGCATCAGACACAATACTCAATGCTTTAGAGTGAATTTAAAGCGGATTGAAGAAGATGAGTCACCTCAAATCCACTTTCTACGTGCTTTGCAAGTGTGGGTCCTTGGGTGAAAGGACCCACACTTGCAATTCGAGTAAAATTTAACTAAATGCATTGAAACTCTGTTTTTAGATTCACAAGTTAGTGGGAAAGTTGCATATAGAGTTTCACTCTGCTACTCATTAGATGTAGAGCATTTGGTTTCATATGAAGCATTCTATTAGAGACCCTAAAGTACCTGCAGATTTGAGGTACATACCTTATCTTTTTCAATGCACATTAATTCCACTCTGGAGCGTTGCATATTGTGCCTGATGACCACGTAATAATGCACTTTTCATCAGTCAATCAATAAGCAAACATGGAACAATTTCACCCAAGGACCCACACCTGCAGTTCAAGCTTAATGCATTGAAACTCTGTCATAAGATTCACCAGTTAGTGGGTAAGTTGCATACAGAGTTTTACTTAACTACTCATACAATGCATGTAGAGCATTTGGTTTCATGTGAAGCATTCAATTAGGGACCTATAGCACTTAGAAAGCGGATTTGAGGTACCCCATCTTCTTCAATGCACTTTAAATTCACATTAAAGCATCTAGTATTGTGTCTGATGACCACATAATTATGCACTTTCATCAATCAATCAATAAACTAATGTGTAATAATTTGACCCAAGGACCCGCACCTGCAGTTCGAGTATAGTTTAACTGAATGCATTGAAATTCTGTTTTCTGATTCACCAGTTAGTAGTGAAGTTGCATACAGAATTTCCCTTGACCACTCATTACAATAAATATAGAGCATTTGGTTTCATGTGAAGCATTATATTAAGGACCCAAAGTACCTGGAATGCAGATTTGAGGTACGTACCTCATCTTCTTCAATGCATTTTCAATCCATTCTTAAACTAAAGCATTGAGTACTGTGTCTGATGACCACCTATTCATGCACTAGCTCAGCAGTTAATCAATAAGCAATATATCCAATAGATGTAGAGCATTTTGTTTCATATGAAGCAATCAATTAGGGACCCAAAGTACCTGGAATGCATATTTGAGGTACGTACCTCATCTTCTTCAATGCATTTTCAATCCATTCTTAAACTAAAGCATTGAGTACTGTGTCTCATGACCACCTATTCATGCACTAGCTCAGCAGTTAATCAATAAGCAATATATCCAATAGATGTAGAGCATTTTGTTTCATATGAAGCAATCAATTAGGGACCCAAAGTACCTGGAATGCATATTTGAGGTACCTCATCACCTTTAATTCTGATTACCACATACTTTTCATCAGTCAATCAATAAGCAAACGTGGAATAATTTGACCCAAGGACCCACACCTGCAGTTCGAGTATTGTTTCATTGAATGCATTGAAACTCTGTTTTCAGATTCACCAGTTAGTGGGTAAGTTGCATACAGAGTTTCACTTATCTACTCATTACAATACATGTAGAGCATTTGCTTTCATGTGAAGCATTCAATTAGGGACCCAAAGCACTTAGAAAGCGGATTTGAGGTACCTTATCTTCTTCAATGCACTTTGAATCCACTATAAGACATCGAGCATTGTGTCTGATCACCATATAATCATGCACTTTCATCAGTCAATCAATAAGCTAACATGTAAATAATTTCACCCAAGGACCTACATTTAGAGTTCGAGTATAGTTTGCACTAAATGCATTGAAATTTATTTTTTAGATTCACTAGTTAGTGATACAGAGTTTCACTTGATGTAGAGCATTTGGTTTCACGTGAAGCATTCAATTAAGAACCCAATGTACCTGGAATGCAGATTTGAGGCACCTCATCTTCTTCAATGCACTTTAAATCCATTCTTAGACTAAAGCATTGAGTACTGTGTCTTGAGTACTGTGCACAGCAGTCAATTAATAAGCAAACATGTAGCTAAGAATTTGAGCCAAGAAACCACACCTGCAGTGTTAATATAGTTTTACTAAAACTATGAGAGATATGCAGGTGTATGGATCGTTGGATAAAATTAATACATGTTTGCTTATTGATTGACTGATGATCTGACACAGTAATCAATGTTTTAGAGTGAATTCAAAGTGAATTAAAGACAATGAGGTACCTCAAATCTGCATTCCAGGTACTTTGGGTCCCTAATCGATTGCTTCATGTGAAACAAAATGCTCTACAACTATTGTAATAGATAGTCAATTGAAATTCTCTATGCAACTTACCCACTCACTGGTGAATCAAAAGACAGAGTTTCAATGCATTCAGTTAAACTATACTCGAACTGCAGGTGTGGGTCCTTGGGTCAAATTATTCCACGTTTGCTCATTGATTGACTGATGAAAAGTGCATTATTATGTGGTCATCAGACACAATACGCAATGCTTTAGAGTGGATTTAATGTGCATTGAAGAAGATGAGGTACCTCATATCCACATTCCCTTAATATAATGCTTCACGTGAAACCAAATGCTCTACATTTATTGTAATGAGTAGTCAAGGGAAATTCTGTATGCAACTTCACTTGTAACTGGTGAACTTGAAAACAGAGTTTCAATGCATTCAGTTAAACTACGTATACTCGAACTGCAGGTGTGGATCCTTGGGTCAAATTATTCCACGTTTACTTATTGATTGACTACGGAATGGTGCATACTTTTGTGATCATTAGACACAATACTCAATGCTTTAAAGTGCATTGAAGAAGATAACATATCTCAAATCACAACCTACATTTGCTTTTTGATTGAAGGCTGAAAAGTGCATTATTATGTGGTCATCTGACACAATACGCAATGCTTTAGAGTGAATTTAAGGTGCATCGAAGAAGATGAGGTACCTCAAATCTGCATTCCAGGTACGTACTTTGGGTCCCTAATGGAATGATTCATATGAAACAAAGTACTCTACATCTATGGTAATGAGTAGCAGAGTGAAACCATGTATGCAACTTTCCCACTAACTGGTGAATCTAAAAACAGAATTTCAATGCGTTAAGTTAAATTATACTTCAATTGTAGGTGTGGGTCCTTGGATCAGATTATTACACGTTTGCTTAATGATTGACTGATGAAAAGTGCATTATTATGTGGTCATCAGACACAATACGCAGTGTGTCAGATGACCACATAATAATGCACTTTTCAGCCGTCAATTAATAAGCAAATGTGGTTTGTGATTTGAGATATGTTATCTTCTTCAATGCACTTTAAAGCATTGAGTATTGTGTCTAATGATCACAAAAGTACGTACGTATGCACCATTCCGTAGTCAATCAATAACTAAACGTGTAATAATTTGACCCAAGAACCTACACCCACAGTTTGAGTATAGTTTAACTGAATACATTGAAACTCTGTTTTCAGATTCACCTTGCATACAGAATTTCCCTTGACTACTCATTACAATAAATGTAGAGCATTTGGTTTTATGTGAAGCATTATATTAAGGACCCAAAGTACCGGGAATGTGGATATGAGGTACCTCATCTTCTTCAATGCACATTAAATCCACTCTAAAGCAGATAACATATCTCAAATCACAAACCACATTTGCTTATTGATTTGACAGCTGAAAAGTGCATTATTATGTGGTCATCTGACACACTGCGTATTGTGTCTGATGACCACATAATAATGCACTTTTCATCAGTCAATCATTAAGCAAACGTGTAATAATCTGATCCAAGGACCCACACCTACAATTGTGCATTATTATGTGGTCATCTGACACAATACGCAATGCTTTACTAAGCATTTGGTTTCATGTGAAGCATTATATTAAGGACCCAAAGTACCGGGAATGTGGATATGAGGTACCTCATCTTCTTCAATGCACATTAAATCCACTCTAAAGCATTGCGTATTGTGTCTGATGACCATATAAAAATGTACTTTTCATCAGTCAATCAATAAGTAAACGTGGAATAATTTGGCCCAAGGACCCACACCTGCAGTTCGAGTATAGTTTAACTGAATGCATTAAACTCCGTTTGTTTGATTCACCAGTGAGTGGGTAAGTTGCATAGAGAATTTCAATTGACTATCGATTACAATAGTTGTAGAGCATTTGGTTTCATATGAAGCATTTCATTAGGGACCAAAACTACCGGGAATGTGGATATAAGGTACCTCATCTTCTTCAATGCACATTAAATCCACTCTAAAGCATTTCGTATTGTGTCTGATGACTACATAATAATGCACTTTTCATCAGTCAATCATTAAGCAAACGTGTAATAATCTGATCCAAGGACCCACACCTACAATTGAAGTATAATTTAACTTAACACATTAAAATTCTGTTTTTAGATTCACCAGTTAGTGGAAAGGTGCAGGCATTGTTTCACTCTGCTACTCATTACCATAGATGTAGAGCACTTTGTTTCATATGAAGCATTCCATTAGGGACCCAAAGTACCTGGAATGCAGATTTGAGGTATCTTATCTTCTTCAATGCACTCTAAAGCATTGAGTATTGTGTCTAATGATCACAAAGTTATGCACCATTCCGTAGTCAATCAATAAGTAACCGTGGAATAATTTGACCCAAGGACCCACACCCACAGTTCGAGTATACTTTAACTGAATGCATTGAAACTCGGTTTTCAGATTCAGCAGTTACAAGTGAAGTTGCATACAGAATTTTCCTTGACTACTCATTACAATAAATGTAGAGCATTTGGTTTTATGTGAAGCATTATATTAAGGACCCAAAGTACCGGGAATGTGGATATGAGGTACCTCATCTTTTTCAATGCACATTAAATCCACTCTAAAGCATTGCGTATTGTGTCTGATGACCATATAATAATGCACTTTTCATCAGTCAATCAATAAGTAAACATGGAATAATTTGACCCAAGGACCCACACCTGCAGTTCGAGTATAGTTTAACTGAATGCATTAAACTCCGTTTGTTTGATTCACCAGTGAGTGGGTAAGTTGCATAGAGAATTTCAATTGACTATCGATTACAATAGTTGTAGAGCATTTAGTTTCATATGAAGCATTTCATTAGGGACCAAAACTACCGGGAATGTGGATATGGGGTACCTCATCTTCTTCAATGCACATTAAATCCACTCTAAAGCATTGTGTATTGTGTCTGATGACCACATAATAATGCACTTTTCAGTCAATCATTAAGCAAACGTGTAATAATCTGATCCAAGGACCCACACCTACAATTGAAGTATAATTTAACTTAACGCATTGAAATTCTGTTTTTAGATTCACCAGTTAGTGGGAAAGTTGCATACATAGTTTCACTCTGCTACTCATTACCATAGATGTAGAGTACTTTGTTTCATATGAAGCATTCCATTAGGTACCCAAAGTACCTGGAATGCAGATTTGAGGTACCTCATCTTCTTCGATGCACCTTAAATTCACTCTAAAGCATTGCGTATTGTGTCAGATGACCACATAATAATGCACTTTTCAGCCTTCAATTAATAAGCAAACGTGGTTTGTGATTTGAGATATGTTATCTTCTTCAATGCACTTTAAAGCATTGAGTATTGTGTCTAATGATCACAAAAGTATGCACCATTTCGTAGTCAATCAATAAGTAAACGTGGAAAAATTTGACCCAAGGACCCACACCCACAGTTCGAGTATACTTTAACTGAATGCATTGAAACTCTGTTTTCAGACTCACCAGTTACAAGTGAAGTTGCCTACAGAATTTCCCTTGACTACTCATTACAATAAATGTAGAGCATTTGGTTTCATGTAAAGCATTATATTAATGACCCAAAGTACCGGGAATGTGGATATGAGGTACCTCATCTTCTTCAATGCACATTAAATCCACTCTAAAGCATTGCGTATTGTGTCTGATGACCACATAATAATGTACTTTTCATCAGTCAATCAATGAGCAAACGTGGAATAATTTGACCCAAGGACCCACACCTGCAGTTCGAGTATAGTTTAACTGAATGCATTAAACTCCGTTTGTTTGATTCACCAGTGAGTGGGTAAGTTGCATAGAGAATTTCAATTGACTCTCGATTACAATAGTTGTAGAGCATTTGGTTTCATATGAAGCATTTCATTAGGGACCAAAACTACCGGGAATGTGGATATGAGGTACCTCATCTTCTTTAATGCACATTAAATCCACTCTAAAACATTGCGTATTGTGTGTGATGACCACATAATAATGCACTTTTCATCAGTCAATCATTAAGCAAACGTGTAATAATCTGATCCAAGGACCCACACCTACAATTGAAGTATAATTTAACTTAACGCATTGAAATTCTGTTTTTAGATTCACCAGTTAGTGGGAAAGTTGCAGGCATTGTTTCACTCTGCTACTCATTACCATAGATGTAGAGCACTTTGTTTCATATGAAACATTCCATTAGGGACCCAAAGTACCTGGAATGCAGATTTGAGGTATCTTATCTTCTTCAATGCACTCTAAAGCATTGAGTATTGTGTCTAATAATCACAAAGGTATGCACCATTCCGTAGTCAATCAATAAGTAACCGTGGAATAATTTGACCCAAGGACCCACACCCACAGTTCGAGTATAGTTTACCTGAATGCATTGAAACTCTGTTTTCAGATTCACCAGTTACAATTGAAGTTGCATACAGAATTTTCCTTGACTACTCATTACAATAAATGTAGAGCATTTGGTTTTATGTGAAGCATTATATTAAGGACCCAAAGTATGGGGAATGTGGATATGAGGTACCTCATCTTCTTCAATGCACATTAAATCCACTCTAAAGCATTGCGTATTGTGTCTGATGACCATATAATAATGCACTTTTAATCAGTCAATCAATGAGTAAACGTGGAATAATTTGACCCAAGGACCCACACCTGCAGTTCGAGTATAGTTTAACTGAATGCGTTTGTTTGATTCATCAGTGAGTGGGTAAGTTGCATAGAGAATTTCAATTGACTATCGATTACAATCTGATCCAAGGACCCACACCTACAATTGAAGTATAATTTAACTTAACGCATTAAAATTCTGTTTTTAGATTCACCAGTTAGTGGGAAAGTTGCATACATTGTTTCACTCTGCTACTCATTACCATAGATGTAGAGCACTTTGTTTCATATGAAGCATTCCATTAGGGACCCAAAGTACCTGGAATGCAGATTTGAGGTATCTTATCTTCTTCAATGCACATTGAGTATTGTGTCTAATGATCACAAAAGTGTGCACCATTCCGTAGTCAATCAATAAGTAAACGTGGAATAATTTGATCCAAGGACCCACACCCACAGTTCGAGTATACTTTAACTGAATGCATTGAAACTCTGTTTTCAGATTCACCAGTTACAAGTGAAGTTGCATGCAGAATTTCCCTTGACTACTCATTACAATAAATGTAGAGCATTTGGTTTCATGTGAAGCATTATATTAATGACCCAAAGTACCGGGAATGTGGATATGAGGTACCTCATCTTCTTCAATGCACATTAAATCCACTCTAAAGCATTGCATATTGTGTCTGATGACCACATAATAATGCACTTTTCATCAGTCAATCATTAAGCAAATGTGTAATAATCTGATCCAAGGACCCACACCTACAATTGAAGTATAATTTAAGAGTGGGAAGAGTAAGAGTTTTCAGATTCACCAGTTACAAGTGAAGCTGCATGCAGAATTTCCCTTGACTACTCATTACAATAAATGTAGCAAGTTGAAACTCTGTTTTCAAATTCACCAGTTAGTGGGAAGTTTCATACAGAGTGTCACTTGACTACTCCTTACAATAGATGTAGAGCATTCATTAGGGACCCAAAGCACTTACAAAGCGGATTTGAGGTACCTCATCTTCTTCAATGCACTTTAAATTTACTTTAAACCATCGAATATTGTGTCTGATGACCACATAATCAGTCAATCAATAAGCAAACATAATAATAATTTCACCCAAGGACCCAACACCTGCAGTTCGAGTAGAGTTTTACTGAAACGCTGTTTTAGATTCACCAGTGAGTGGGAAAGTTGCATACAGAGTTTTACTCGACTAGACATTGCAATAGATGTAGCATTTGGTTTTATGTGAGGCATTCAATTAGGCACCCAAAGTTCAATGCACTTTAAGTCCACTCTAAAGCATTGAGTATTGTGTCTGACGACCACATGATCATGCACCTTTCAGCATTCGACCAAACAGCAGACATGCAATAATTGAGCTATGGAACCACACCTGCTGTTTACTAAATGCATTATGAGAATTTTACTGCACTTAGATAGATATTACTTGAAATGGAGGTGTGGGTCCTTGGATAAATTGCTTATTGATTAACTGATGTGAATTGCATGATTTTGTGATCATCTGACACAATGCTTTCGAGTGGATTTAAACTGTGTTAAAGAAGATAAGGTTCCTCAAATCCATATCCCAATTGCTTTGGGTCCCTATTTCAATGCTTTACCTGAAACCAAATGCTCTAATTCTACGGTAATGAGTACTGTAGTGAAACTCTTTATGCTACTTCCCCACTAACTGGTGAATCTAAAAACTGAGTTTCAGTGCATTTAGTTAAACTATATTCGAACTGCAGGTGTGGGTCCTTGGGTCAAATTATCATATGTTTGCTTATCGATTAACAGAAGAAAGGTGCTGATTATATGATTATCAGCACCTTTAGAGTGGATTTAAAGTGCATTGAAGAAGATAAGATACCTCAAGTTAATACTTTGGGTCCCTAATTGAATGCTTGACATTAAACCAAATGCTCTACATCTATGTTAATGAGTAGCAGAGTGAAACTCTGTATGTAACTTCCCCACTAGCTGGTGAATCTACAAACAGAGTTTCAATGCATTTAGTTACTATATTTGAACTGCAAGTGTGGGTCAAATTATTATTATGATTGCTTATTGATTGACTTATGAAAAATGCGTGATTATGCGATTATCAGACACAATACTCAGTGGATTAAATGAAGACAAGGTACCTCAAATCCACATTCCGAGTACTCACAGTCCTTAATTGAATTCCTCGCACTAAACTAAATGCTTTACATCATATAATCATGCACCTTTCAATATTGTCAATTAATAGGTACACATGTTTTATATTCACCAGTTAGTACGTGGGTGAGTTGCATATAGATTGTCTTAGATGTAGAGGATTTACCTTTTATGTGTAAACATGTTACTATTTTACCTGGAAGCTTGAGTGATTTATGTTTGAAATCCTATTATATATCCTATTATAATGCTCTTGTGATCAGAACCTGATTGCTATTGAATAGGTAATATCAAGGTGGGTGTTTTACTGATGTACATGATAGAAGTGGATTGAAGGCTATACAGCTGAGTCTTTATTTTACATTTTATGTGGTGCATTGTCAAGTAAAACTGCCTTTATCTTCTTCAATTTAAAGTTACATCGAAACCCTCAGCAAAATTACTGCATGCTCTTTCCGGTCCATCTCTAATTGTCATTATTGCCTATTGACTATAATGACTGGTAATGGTAGATAGCTGGAAAGTGTATTTATGTGACAACTGTGTGACATCTCACGTACCGTTATGACCGGGTCTTCGAAACTTAACGCTCCACTTCGAGTTCGTGCCTTAACTAAATATTATTATTCCACATTATGAAAAGAAAAGAGTACTACTCAGTAGCACGCAAAAAATGACTGAGAGCGCGCGTGCGCGGCGCGTGTGCACTTAGGGGAAAAGCGCACCTTAGGCGTGGGTCCTTAGGTCGGGTCCTACCGCGATTTTCGTTACCTGTAATACCTGTCGCGCGCGCACATATGACCTTTGCACCTCAACAAAACTTAAGAAGGGGGAGAGCCTGGTACGCGAAATCGCGTGATCCCAAATTGCGTAATTTCCTTATATAGCTACATGGCTGCCAGAGCTTCCCTGTACTGTTTACCTGTACGTGTATAGCCGATTTGCCGTCTTATTGGAATGTATATCGCTCTCTTCATGCATTGGCTAGGCTATAGTTCGACATCAAGCGTGCACGCGTACATGTAACGCTAGTCCACTACGTGCTCTAAAGCCGTGGAGTCTACGGGTGAGGAGCTTGCAGCATGATGAGAGGCGCCTTACTTTCATTCCAGTTGGCACGCAGTAAGCCCTACTGCCTTGTACTGTTACTTGTACGTTCACTTTGCTGTGCACAGGAAATACCGCCCACGCTGTTAATTGCCAAGTCTTTCTACCCCCTTTCTACCCTAGGATGGTGCACGTGATTTCGCGTACCAGGCTCTCCCCCGTCTTATTTTACTACGGGTTCAAAGGTCGTTCGCTGTACGCTCGCAGGGGAGAGCCTGGGGACGAGGCTACAAGCTACATAGTGAACCTAGCTACATAGTGAACCTACAAGCTACATAGTGAACCGTTCAAAACACATGTAGCTATATACAACAATCATAGAAGATGCATAGTTGACGAGACAGCGTAGGAGAGGGAGGAGCTACCGGGAACCCGTATATACCGTGTCTGCAGTACCGGAACACGGACTTGTAGCGCTAAAGTCGGGCTGTATTTGTATAGTCTAGTCTGGTGCCCAGACCCCACCTCTCAATTAAAGCGCGCGCGAGGGAGGACGGTCTGGGATAATTTTTTTGGACGTACTTTCGACTTAGTCTCCGAGCGCAACCATGTTGTGCACATGCGCAGTAGTGCTTACCACAGCAGCAGCTATCCCAGGCCCCACCAACAGCTGGAAAGTGGTAAGGCGAAAGCTCGTGCGGTTGTTGGACGCAGTCTGTATTTGGAGGCCTGTGGCAGTGCTGATATATACGCCGTATGAAGATCTGTATCAAAGGTATGTAATGCATGAAAACAATAGCTCGAGTCACCACTTCCCAGTATTTTGCTGTCCTGCTTGAATGTTGGTTTGTAATGAGTGGATTCTACACCCCTTTGGTTCAATTGGCAGGTAGTATCTTGATTTTGTTGCTTTTTCTGTGAGAGCAAGCTTTTGCTTGGTCTTCCTGATACCTGTCTTCCCTTTCCTTTTGATTTTACATTTCTCCTCCTTCCTGCTTGTACACCAATAAGACCTTAGAGTAGTAGCCAAGAATGCTGTCTACACCCTGTTTCAGCTAAACTGACGAAACTGTTGACGATTTCTGTGTGCTGCAATAACATTTTGGTTTACTTATTTGTATATCACTATAATTTATAGTATATACCTCTTGTATTTCTTTAGCAACTGAAGGTATGCTGTGATAATCTGCAATGAGAATGGTACTTGAACTTATACAAACTCATTCTCAGTGATTACATTATCATTCAGCCATTCTCCTTGACACATCCTTTGTAGCTCTTTGTTCGAGACTCCATTTGTGATATCCTCACTGTCACTCATGTCCTTCAACTAAGTTACATCATTATCATGAAGAAAAAAGCTCATGATAGGCATAGGCTTGTTTGTCATGAACGTTTACCTGCTATATTAACTCGTCTCACCAACCAATATGACGTTTGGTCGCTTTGGCAATAACCTCGTGGAGTAACAAAAGCGAATTTCCCGGGAAAAGTATGGAGGTCGAAGGTTATAAGTTGCCGTGGCAACCATATTGCGCATGCGCAGAATGTATTGCTCTCGAGACTAAGTCAAAAGTACATGTACATGTGCTCTGCACATACTTGTAACTAATGCAAAACTAGCAAGTCGTGCTGTTACAATCTCCAATTAATGCGCACCTTCAGGTATAAACCGCTCCCTAAAACTGACACTTCTGTTCGACAATACAGCTCCAGACTTACTATTACGAAGTAGCGATACTGCTTGTCAATATATCCATGTTTGACAATCAATCATCTTCTAGGCAGTTGGAGACAGAATGGACGATGGCCTCAGCACCCAGATGCAATGCCAACTCCATCAGTATCTGTAGGGGGCCAAGATATCAAGTGCTTCACATTGGGCGGCTCTTGTTTAGAAGTTAGCGGCCGCAGAACCTCTCCAACAGCAATAGGTCGTAGGCCTCCAACTTCCTTTTGCAGGGCAAAAGGATGGCTCCACAGAGGTCACAGTGGGAGATGACGCTGCTAGGTATATTAGCAGTGCAGAGCAGGTAATAAAACTGGTGAGGCTGGACGGGGCCCTACCTCCCCTATCAGGGGAAGGGCAGAAATTGCTTGCTTAAGTTGAATTCGCCTGAAGGCCGGAAGGAGTGACCAGGTGTGCATGCAGAGCCTGATGGAAAGGACTTGAGAGCTCTAACAACCTCTTCTGAAGAGAACTGAATAGGGGGAGGAGGGACGTCACCAGGTAGGGAGAGGTGAGTTGAGGAAGGGTGTTTGGCAAGCATCTCAGCCAGAACTTGGTTGGACGGTTGGGCAAGACCAGCAGAAGATAGGGGTTACAGGACTTTCCAATATTGTCCCTCACTCACTCCTCACCGGGCCCTGATTGCATTATCAGACACACAGGAAGAACCAGATAGGTGAGCACCAGCGAACTCCAAAGCACTAACCATTGACAGCTTTGCCCGTTCCCTGCATTGAGGGAGAAACGGAAGATTGGGAATCTCTGGATGGTACACTGCTGCTAGTGTACAACATCAAGGTAGATTGAGCCATCTCTTAAACTTGGTGAGCTTACGTTGGAGTGAAACTAGGACACTCTGATATCAGGTCTAACATTAGCAGGAAGGAGCAAGGTAGTCCTTGAGAATCCAACCCCCTCGAATGCACCTGTTATCAATGTTCTTGACAGCAGACAGTAATTTACTTTCTAGTCTCAGCTGATGCCCTTCGGGACCCAGTTGGGGAGACTGCTAGTATGTGATCATTGATCACATGATAGAAGTCCTTTGTCCTTGACAAGGACTTTCTATCATAGCATAGAAAATTATGTTATGTCTGGATCACACCAGAGAATTTCATAACTCTATGCTATAAGACACATGTAATGCAGGTCAAAGTGCTTCTGTAATCGATGTGCAAGCCTGTTAGTGGTAGGCTGGTAGTGAGGTTGACTCACAAGCCAGTCCCTCAGATTAGCTGCATTCCAGGTATGCTGATATATCTAGTAGCCCGGTAGTGGAATGGCAACTAGTGGTTGAACACCTATGTACCTCCACCAAACTTTTGTGGATTAATAGTCTGAACCCCAGCACCAATTAGCTTAGCTACCTATAATTATACATGTAGCCTGCTTAGCCTTCTCCCCAGGCTACAGGTAGCCGAACATTAGCCATCTCCTATTTTTAATATTATTCTGTGAAAAGCATTATCATTGAGGGACCTGCTCTCTGTATCTTTGACAGTCACCCCAGCTGCAGTTCTGATTGATCTGGGAGGAAAGAAGGATGGTCCCATTTGGCAATGAGACTTAAGTATACATGCCACCAGTACTGAGGAATACCAAAGGCTCCTTTTGTGATAATATTTTGCTTATAAACATGTATAATCATTACCAACATGACAGGGTTACATAATAATGAGAACTACACTAATAACTAGAAGTAGTTACCTTCTGTACATTATAAGTCAGTCTCCAAAACAATTTAGTAGACAACATATGTACAACAATAACCTTATGTCTAATATAATAACTAGACGTAGTTCCCTTCTGCATGTACAGTAAGTAAAAATTAATGTACATTGTACAGATTTATACAGACATATACAATAACCTTACAATGTATGTAATGTGGGTAAATTTGCGGTATAAAGAATCCCTCCAGGCAATGTGGGTAAAATTTGCGGTATAAGCAATCCCTACATGTGCTACACATAGGATTCGTCATTGCCTGAATGGGGAGAAACAGAGATTAGCAGAAATACATCCAAGTACCTAGGTCTGTATTTGTATGCTATGCATGTGATTGTCATGCTCTTCTGCAAATGTACCTGTATTCAACCCTCAGCACACAAGGGGTGTCTGTGTGTCAGTTGCTGCCTTATTGTGTTATGCACATTTTCTCCAGATGCAGTAAACTTACACATTGAAAGGAAGGTACCAATGGCTTTGGCCCACCACTGAAATGCACTTGTAATTAAAGTGCATAACCCCGCACAGTTATGACTACCAAGCAAATATATTAGAGCTCCTGACTCTCTTCGTGCTCTGGATACTTGTAGCTAATGCTAACAGCAAGTCATGCTTGTTGCGATCTCCACGTTTGGTACTCATAGAAGTCACAGTTTACGAGAACACTTGTTTACAGACAGACAGACAGACACACACACACAGACTGACTACAATAACCCTCCTGCGCATGCGCGAGGGTTAATTATAGGAACCTCATTCGAAAGTTATGGCATCATTTGCTTACTGCAAGAGCCACCAGACCTATCATTACAAGTAAATAAAAAATTTGAGTGTAATATAGGGATTGCATAAAAATGAACAGGGACAAGATTGGGACACTGACATGCTATGTATATCAACATACTTTTGTTGGTACATTGATGTGTATAGCATGTCTGTGTCCCAATCTTGTCTCTGTTCATTTTTATGCAATCCCTATATTACACTTCAAATTTCCTAAATTTTTTATTTACTTGTCTCTTACTATTGTAAGCAATAATTCTCCCTAGCACGTGCTCACCATATCCATAAAACTTCTGGCCAAGCATTGCTATAGGCTCTAATAATCACACTTTAAGATGGATGTATGATTAATAGGGCGTGGTTTGGTTAAAAAGGAGGCAAGTGGCTGCGTACACTATGGTAACTACAAATACGAGCAAACCAGCTAGCAATGTAGTATCAAGAGTAAATAATAGAGAGGAAGAGAGTGTTGAACACGCGTTTGGGCCTAGTATTAACTGCTCAGAAAGTAACATGACTTTCGCTAAAGCGCATGTGATGTATAGCTGAGAACTTGCTAGTGCGAAAGAGTGAAAGCGCATAGCAGAAGGACCAGGCATTGCTGGCAAGTGTTGGTACTGGTCATTATCATCTGATGCTGTTGGTAAGTACATGTGTGGTGACAGGGAAGGCCTGTAACCAAGTATATCTACATCACGTGCGCTTTAGCGGAAGTCACATTACTTTCCGAGAAGTTAATACTAGACTTAAATGCGTGTTCGACACTCTTTTCCTCTTTATTATTTACTCTTGGTAGTATCGGCTGAGCAAACCTTCTAGCAATGTACATCTGTCACCAGCACTTTTGCTTTGTAGCATGCCGCTTCTCGCAGACGGTACATATGTAGAGTAGTGGAGCAACACACTGTACGCATATGCAACGTTCTGACGGTGGGAGTAGCACAAGAATCGTCAACACTATTATGTCTTTTATTAAGCCTTAGTTGCTATAGGAATCGTCAACACACTTCACTATTATCAGCCAGTTCACTCTGCACCTACGCTAGTTGCTGAGCATTTGCTCATGCATGGCAGATATAATGTATATATGATGTCATTACCGAGCATTGTGTCATTACATAATATATGATGCATGCCACTATATACGTACAATGTATGTACTATGCACATACATTCAAAATGAAATTACGTAATCGTCTATTTATATATATATATATATATATATATATGTATTCCATTGAGAGTAGTGTTAACATTAGTATTACAAGAATCACAAGGGTTAACAACATATGCTTTTGTTATATTGCTATTAGTGATGATATGTCTACACATGCTGGGGAATAGACCATAGCAATCCCTATATCACACGGTAGGTAGTACTGTGTACAAGCCTGTAGGCTGGGGGAGTTCGGGGGGGGGGGTTCGGATGAACTGCCCGCACGCAGGCGAGAGTCCGCCGGTCCGCATGGTGAGTGGGCACAGTATAGCATGTGAACACATTGCAGCCGTTGGCCATGGGACACAGAGCCTGAAACGATACTTGCCGCCAAAAAATAAGACTACAAAGGGCAGTGACGGCGCTGCAGCTGGTGTGGCTGGCTCTGAGTAGGCTAGTGACACTTCCCCGGCTTCAACTGTCGTATCCACTACACAGCCGCCCAGTCTGAGCGTCAGCAAATCTGATTGTACAGTAACTGTTGCAATTACACTTGCCTTACCATGATAGAAAAGTGTCCCAAAAAGCAACAGAATCCATCTCAGAACGTCAAAAATTCAAAAATTTCGTGGAGAGACCAGACCCCCCTAGCCACTGCACACTTTCATTGCTCTGGGTCCACCTACTCGGAGTAAAGAACCTTCCCACTCCAGGATCAGGCTACACAGGCTTGGTGTATGTAGGGATTGCTATGGTCTATCCCCAGGATATTCTTCATTTTCACTTTCAATTTGAAGTTGATTTCAGTATCAAGGTGAAGAACTTGTGAAAAATAACCAGTATACTACAATTGGTTGTGTAATGATGTAGATGTGTGTAATAGCTTAAAAAGTGCTTCTCACATTTTTGCCATGTTTTCCACCTTCCTCTTATTATTCTTCTTGAAGAAGCGTAACTCAATAACTATAAAATCAATGAAGTTGAATCTTTGCATGTGGAAATGTACTAGGGAATAGAGGTATAATTTTTTCGTTAACCCTTGCAGTTCATGTACTACTGATCGTTATCTCTCCCAGCAATGTATTATGAATGAGGATAACAAATGAGCAAAGCTCAGCAACCATGGTAACCATCGACCTGAAAATCAGAATGTTTAGATTATCATTAACCCTCGTGCATGCGCGGGAGGGTTATTGTAGTCGGTCGGTGTGTGTGTCTGTCTGTGTGTCTGTCTGTCTGTCTGTAAACAAGTTTTCTCGTAAACCGTGACTCCTATGAGTACCAAACGTGGAGATATGAAGAGGCAGCATTAGTGCTCGCCACAGTTAACGTCTGGAGCGGAAAGAAGAGATCAGACCTGTGTTGTCAAAGAAAAGCGGTAAATTGCCGGTTTTCGTGAACCATGATTGTTGTGATGGCCAAACATGGATATAGTGACAAGCAGTATTGCTACTTCATACTAGTAAGTCTGGAGCTGTATCGTCAGAAGTGTATCAGTTTTAGGCAGCGGGTCATGCATGAAGGTGTGCATTAATTGGAGATTGTAACCAGCACGACTTGCTGTTTGATAGTTTTGTGTTAGCTACAGGTATGTGCTTGGCACGAAGAGAGTCAGGAGCTCTAATACACTTACTTGGTAGTCATAACTGCGCGAGGGTTACACACTTCACAAGTGCATTTCATTGCTTATAGCAACATAAAAAAAGGAATGTTGTTAACCCTTGTGACTCTTGTAATAGTGATGTTAACACTCCTCTCAATGCAATACATGTACATGTGTATAGCGATTATGTAATATCATTTTGAATGTACAATGTACATGCAGAGTATGTACATACATTGTACGTATATAAAAGCATGCGTCATACAATAACATAATGACACAAGACTCCTTAATGGTGTGCTGATAATAGAGAAATGTGTTGAGGATTCATTCAGCAACTAGTGCTTAGTACTACATAACAAAAGACAGATGTGTTGACGATTCTTGTGCTACTTCCACTGTCAGAATACTGCATACAAGTACAGTGTGTTGCTTTCCACCAGGCACTACTCTACATATCTACCGTCTGCCGGAGTAGCAGCACACTACCAAGCCAAAGCGCTGGTGACCGACAGTACATTGCTCAGCCAATAGTATGTTGCTAGCAGGTTTGCTCAGCCGATAATACATTGCTAGCTGGTTTGCTCATAGTTCGTGTATGCAGCTGCTTATAGTTTTCCTTATTAGTAACCAAACCACACCCTACTAATCATATGTCTCGGAGTGTGATTATTAGGGCCTATAGCAATGTTTTATGGATATCATGAGCATGTACCAGTGAGAACTATTGCTTACAATAGTAAAAAAAAAGATAAGAGACAAGTAAATAAATATGAAGTGTAATATAGGGATTGCATAAAAATAAACAGAGACACAAGTACAAGTACAAGCACAAGTAGCAATTAATAAGGAGCAGCCTAAATAGCACTTTCAAGCCCAATATCAACACATTCCTACAGGTGGCATTACATATCTGCTATTAGGTCCTCAATTGGCCTAACTACCTTGCTTACAAATTTCACACATGCATGCATGCATGCATGCATGCATACACACACACACACACACACACACACACACACACACACACACACACACACACACACACACACACACACACACACACACACACACACACACACACACACCAGAGGAGGTTGGACACGGTCACGTGAATCGTGCAAGAATGCAATTATCACGTAGAGGATTGCACGCAGGAGCGTTGACCTTCCTCTGGTCATTGCCTAGTTCTACTCAGCTGCGATTTGACTTCAGAACTTTGCAGGTAGCTAGATCACATGTCAAAGATTAGCGTGACCGACGCAGCCAAGTAAAAACTGGTACGTACAGAGGTCTAGAGCGCTTCTAATACACTACACTGTAACTCCCTAAAACGAGGGGTACAATGGGGTACACCCTATTTTTCTGATTAACTAGCCTAAGGTAAATATAGCTAGCTAACTAACTTTATTCGATCCTTCCTCAGCTTTGCTTCAACAGGCATACAAGTTTGCCATGCATTTTCAATGGCGGAGTAGATGCTGCGTCAGCAAAAATTGCAATACCGTTACGTCATGTATTACGCGTGTCCAACCTCCTCTGCACACACACACACACACACACACACACACACACACACACACACACACACACACACACACACACACACACACACACACACACACACACGCACACACACACGCAAACACACACACACACGCACACACACACACACACACACACACACACACACACACACACACACACGCACACACACACACACGCACACACACGCACACACACATACACACATACACACATACACACGCACACACACACACATACACACATACACACGCACACACGTACACACGCACACACGTACACACACACACAGAAATACTGACCGTCTGGGAAACTGTTCATGCCACCATTACGATCAAGTGACTTTTCCTATAAGAGCAATACAATACCCATGAACATGACATGAGACAATTCTAGCCTTTTTCTCAAGCCATCATCACCATTTAAATATTGAAATCTGTTCACTGCACACAGTATATGGCTTTAAAGAACATTGAATAAGAGAAAAACGTATATACTTCTCTTCTTAGGCGCTGGTTTCACCCATATGGCTCTTTCTCGAGAGTGCTAGCCGTTCCAGTGAAGTTCGCTCCGTCTACCATAATTGCAAACTACGTGCAAATATGGATGGAATGCACGGATGATCTTTAAAATTACAGACAGCATGCATGGGACAGCTACTGAACTCGCCGTGGGGTATGTATTCTTCGAATACATACCCCACCCCAATACACACCCCAATAAGAGTTAGACATGTAACGTAGTATATAAGTGTTTCTATCAGAGAGTCAGTAGACTCTCTATGTCCATAATGCTGGAGACAGGACCTACATGTACTTGCTCAAGTATTCTTATAACACATGTACATGTCTATCACACCTCTTGGGCTTGACGTCGCTGGTATTTCACCACTCTTTTGCAGTCAGACTGTTTCACATATCTAGTGGACTGCTCACCCCCAGTATCTGATTCAGTTACACCTGCATTTGGTAGCAGAGTATGAGAAGGGAGAGAATAGGTAAGGAGGGAGGGAGGAATGTGTGTGTGCATATATTAACACTAACATTCATTATTCAGTGGTACAGGTGTAGTATCATCTTCTCCATGGGGGTTGACACTACTGGCAGTCGTATATGTACGCACATCTGTGAGGGGGAGTGAAGTCATCAGAAACAGGTGAACACACAGAACAGAGTTAAATTGATGACTCAGGCCGAAGAGAGAGAGCAGAAAAGAGCCTGCCAAAATCAAACTCAGGCTCAGTATCTGGAAACCCAGTGCACTAACCACTGAGCCATGACTCCCAAGCAAACGTCAGCATCCCCACTCCCCATCACATACAGTCATTGGTGCACTGGATTTTTAGACACTGATCCTGAGTTTGATTTGATTGAGGACAGAACATGATAAACATGTTGGATTTATTCAACATTGAACAAGGCATGTAATTCATAAGTATGCACATGTACATGTATGTACACACCTTGGTGTTGAGAATCCGGGGTTCCATTAGTTGACACAAATGTATCTTTCTTTTCATCTAAAAGGTATCATCCACACACACACACATGTACATACATAGACAATGAAATAGTCCACAGGCAAAGATTTCCAACATTGTGAACTCAATGCATATGTTAAGAATTATTCTGTTCGATCTACATGTACATGTATACCTGTCAGAGGACTCTCTTGAGGACATGTGGTAAAAGTCTGCATATTAGGAAAATAATGTGCACAGTGTAAGTACAGATTGCACTGAGCTTCATGTATACTCACATCCTCTTCTTCCTCTGTCAGAGGTCCACGTACAGGAATGGGTGTGTCTGGTGGTGTATATCCTAGATCACCCTGTATGCAGCAATATACATGGTACATCTCACACACGATGTAACACACACAACTGTACTGTATACACTCTGTACACTAACTTCCTGTTCTTCTTCCTCTGTCTCAGGTCCTACTGGAAGGGGCATAGTTGGTGCTATATCATCTGGATCAGCCTGTATGCAGCAATATACATGGTACATCTCACACAAAGTGCAACACACACAGCCATACTGTACACTCTGTACACTCACTTCCACTTCTTTCTCTGTCTCAGGTCCTACTGGAAGGGGCATAGTTGGTGTTGTATTAGCCTGTATGCAGCAATATGGTACATCTCACACAAAGTGCAACACACACAGCCGTACTGTACACTCTGTACACTCACTTCCACTTCTTTCTCTGTCTCAGGTCCTACTGGAATGGGCATGTTTGGTGCTATATCATCTGGAGCAGCCTGTATGCAGCAATATACATGGTACACATCTCACACAAAGTGCAACACACACAGCTGTACTGTACACTCTGTACACTCACTTCCACTTCTTTCTCTGTCTCAGGTCCTACTGGAATGGGCATGTTTGGTGCTATATCATCTGGAGCAGCCTGTATGCAGCAATATACATGGTACATCTCACACAAAGTGCAACACACACAGCCGTACTGTACACTCTGTACACTCACTTCCACTTCTTCCTCTGTCTCAGGTCCTACTGGAATGGGCATGTTTGGTGCTATATCATCTGGATCAGCCTGTATGCAGCAATATACATGGTACACATCTTACACAAAATGCATCACACACAGCTGTATTGTACACTCTGTACACTCACTTTTTCCTCTGTCTCAGGTGCATATGCTGGAATGGGTGTGTTTGGTAGTGTATATTCTGGAGAGATCTGTATGCAGCAATACACACGATACATCTTACACACAATAGCAGTCAATTTCAAAAATGTGCTGTTTTGTTTGGATTTGACTGGAACCCAACTCTTGTCCAAAAAATTATCTGTAGCTTAATATTGGGGGTGTAACTAGAAATTCATGAATGAGGAGGTAAATATGCGACATGGGAAATCTGGGGCATACTAGTTTTTCATGATCACATCTATTTCACAAGGAAAGCTAGAGCAACTCTACAGTGTCCTTATATAGTGTAGTGTCCTTATATCCCATACTTAAATTTTCTCCAGTGAAAATCCTATGTTGTGTAACTACAGCACCACATTTTAGGTTGCCTCAGAGTGCTAAAGGACAAGCACAACAACTTGAATGTTCAGAATTATGTAATTTTGTCGAGTTTGTGGGTAATTAAGATTCCTTAGTGTTAAAAAGTGACCTTCCCTGCCTCACATCCCTGCTATATGAAGAATATACAATTCCATTCATACTCTACCTTATCTGTATCACTCTTGCTACTCTCTTCTGACTGAGTAAGAACAGAAGTCGTTGCACTATCTCCATTAGTATTTTCACCCTCCTCAATGAATGATTTAGACCTCGGTTTCCGTATGCATATGCGAATGCCACAAATGACGATGATGAAACAAATGACACCAATGACACAGGCTGCTAAAACACCACAAATTACTGCAAGAAAGAATTGGGTTAATATATATCTCATGTATGTGTGGACAGATATACAAACTAGTTTTATTACATATATGTCTATAGCACAGTAGTTACAGTGGGTTGCAGGTCACTTGACAGTCAGCACATACACTTACATGTACGTAGCACGCATACACATGGTAGTGCACACATAGAGGAGAGGCTTGCCAGAGGCAGGTGGGCAATGAGTGCTACCCACCCATAGAGTCAGTCTAACTGATTGCCCCCAATCTCAGTGAATGTGTGTTCAGTGGGGTCCACTCTCATTGCAACTGGTTCCAGCAGTGCTATTGCCAATTGCGGAACAATCTAATCTTCATCAAAGCACTTCGCAGTGCAGGTCTGTGACAGTGCGTGTGTTAAGAAGACGTGCAATCACTATAAGCGAGTCTACAGTTAACTTCAACATGAAAGTTTTCAATTCAGAGAATATGAAGAAGGAACATCAAGTATTCGTATTGAGGGATGTACATGTCTCAAGCTGTAGTGTGTACACCTGAGACCCTGACGCAGGAGATGCACAAGCAATTTGGTTCCTAAGTCACAAAGAAGCATCTGTTTGCAGTTTGTTACATGAAGAGTAGTATGAAAGTGTCGATTCAGACTCCAGCAGATATGAGTGATGTATTGCAACATGTGTCAAGGGGTGATAATGAGATTATGTGGTTCAAAGGTGTTGGGCACTGATGGCGGTGATAGTAAAGAAGAAACGACAAAAAAAAGGAAGAAACTGTCTGTCTGTCCTTGAAGAGAAGAATGAACATAGAAATGACCAGAAATCATCACTAGTAGCAGGTGTATTCATGTGTATATGTGTGTTTAAACTTTGTGCATGAGCAAATATTTTTTGACAAGCAACCTGCAATTCCCTGTAGAAGTAGGAAGTGGAGAATGACCAGCCAGACAAACATGTACACAAAACAGTGATTACAAGTAAGGGGGATTCCCAGGGATAGTACCCACTCCACCATTCCTACAACTATTCATTTGCTGTTGCCTAGCAACTAGTCTTCATCACATATTTAATTGAAACCACATTCCGCCATCCTTATCAGGAACCCCCCAGGCTACACTCTACCCACCTGTCTACAGCTTTAGAATGCTAATTGATGGTAGAGCTAACTGGTCTCAGAGTAGAAAGTGGCTCACTAGCAGCATTAAGATGTACTAGCTGATGGTATTTAGCATGTGTTGATGTAACAAGCTAACCGAATGACTTATTGTTTCCTTCTTCTTGCTCTTCCGTCTCACTCATATTTCCTACATAAAATATACACAAAAAAACAATGCTACATTAGACATACATGGACCAATGCAAGCCACTTACTTGAACTGATGACATGAATGCTACAGTTCCATGGAGCTGAAGAGGGAATATAACAACATGATATACCTGCAGACACACAAAATCTAAACTCACTGGTAGTAGCATTGCGACTGCTTCCCTCTCCAACTCCATTGACTGGGATGATTATGAAGGTATACTCGTGACAGGGACTGTAGTGTTCAGGACTGAAGATGTAGTGTGTCTCAGTGAGGTTGGTGCAGTCAGTACAGGGGACAACTCTCGGGTGGTCTTCATCCGTCACATTGTAGATGAGGACAGAGTACCAGATATCAGGGTCCACACCAGTCACATCCAGGGAGAATGGAGCACTCCATGAAATAGTGATAGATGATGTGTTACTAACTATCTCCAGCTCCACTGGTGGAAGTAATCCTACATGGACATGGACGTGATATTTAGTTACCCGGCAATGCACAGTCGCAGTGTGGGTTAATCTGTCTGTCAATCAGTAAATCAGTTAAACAGAAATATTTTGTAGTTATACACGGCTACAAAAAGTAATCTGCAAAATCAAATATATACATATATGTTTATACTAAGGGATGATCTTACTGACCCCAAGGGGTCCTTGAATGGCCAGCTACCATTATAAGTGTAGGAGTTGACAGCAAAACACTTACATGTGTCTACTGGGAGCTATTTTATATGTTAGGTGTGTTGGAGCCTTAAATATTAGTCTATCAACTCTTTTACTGAAGTAAATGTATATACCTTGAACATAAATGAAGGCTTCTCCCACCAGTTCATATGGCCCAAGACAGTAGCAGAGCACAGTGGTGTTGCTCTTAACACCACTGATGTGAGTCGTGTACTGAGGTTCTTTGACAGGGTCATCTCTTCTACTATAGTTAGGGGTCATATTCCACCTCTGGAAAGGACATGGAGTCTCACAGGTGAAGGTGGCATTGCCGCCTGGAAACACTGCCACCTCTTGAGGGATAATTCCTAGGTAGGGTATGTGAAACAGCACATGTCAAAAGTAGGTGGACAAGAGCTGTATTAGTATACACAAATATAAAAATATTTGGCTGTAGAGATGGAAGTGCCAAAACGAGGGAGCACATAAGCAGCAAAGTATATAAGGGATGTAGGCATGTAATAATAACAGCATGTTAACCCCTTACTGTACGAAGCCACCTAACATGAAAGGCCAAAAGTGTTCTTTTTTTCCATAATGTAGAGTATGCCATTGTCTAACAGTGCTTTATTATCCTAGTGTGCTTTTAGCCTTTCATCTTAATACAGTACACTACCATTATATGTCCTCGGTTTCCTCAACAAGTTAAGCCAATCAAAACAATAATGCCCTGTGGTTCTACAGATAGCACCATTTTATGCATGTCACGAAGCGGCATAGTATAACGACTCCAGAGCAAGCCAAAAGGAACACACTCACCTGATTCTTACTATAAGTGAGTTGCCGTTGTCTGTCACTGGTAGCAGCACAGCCCTTTGCACACAAGGTTGGCATTCATGACTCACAAACATGCTGGCAGAAACATGCTCACCTCTAACATACTGCCGATTGTTAGCTAAGGCATAAAATTGTTCCTAGCCTATTCTGTAGAGCCCTCACTATTGAGGAATGAGCTGAGCAGCTTCACTGCGTATCTCAAGCACTAGTGTGAAAATTTCCAGAATTTGTCTGAAAATTTCTGGAAGGTGTCTCAATGTTTGAAAAATTCTGGAATGTGTCTTCATGTGTGAAAATTTCCAGAATGTGTCTCCATGTTTCAAATATTCTGGAATGTGTCTCAATGCCTAATAAGGTACGAGGCGTAGCCAAGTATCTTATTACACTCTCAACACATCCTCGTACATTATACCCCATAATGTACTCTGACAGGTACATTTACTTTAATATAAACACAATAAACAAAAGAGAAGATGTAGGGATGTAGGGAGGGGTTACAACAAACAAGGGTGTTTGTTGTTTTACACAGTTGTGTGTCAATTTACAATGTTGGTCATCATGCACACAAGGGAAAGGTGCTGTGTCATGGTGAGTACTAAATGAGATTGTCACACACTTTACCTCCAAGAGTAGGCTGGATAAGGGTCACAAATACGACACCTGAAAATCCATAATTTATTGACATGTGATTAGTAAGACATGATTTACCAAATTATACACATCATGTGTTAGAGCCATACCTACCTACACCTATGTACAGTGCTAGTGCTGTATAATGCACTACTCACTTGTAAGGAAATAGACCATCTTGCCTTGACCTGCAACATTGTACAAAAACACATTAGGCAGAAAAAAGTTGGGGCCAGAGCAGTGACTTCTCCCAGTAAACATAAAAAAATTATCTTACTCTCTTTAAAAAAATTATCTTACTCCCTTCCTCCCCCTGCTGCTACTGTTTAATGCATCTATAGCATGACAACAAGCTTACTTTTTACTCATTGATGCAGATAAATCTCTATCAACGTCTGAGAGTCGGGTCGACATCTTTGGATATGGCTGCAGCCACGGTCTACATTGCTCTAGCCGGTCATATTTAGGAGAGTGATCGTGGCTGCGCTATAGGTGATGCAATACATGATATTGTTTACATGATACAATTTTTGCGACCTCCATGCACTGGAGGAGGTTGGAAATGATGCAATTAGCGATCACGAGATGCGGGTGTGGTCTGATTTATACAAGGCGTTTGCCATTCACATTGGATGGGGACTGTAGCTAAAGAACTTCGCAGAATTGAGCTCTGAGACTTGAAACAGATGGCTAAAACAGCAAGAAAAAAGCATTCGCGTTGACTCCACATCCGTCCGCCCTTCAGAATTTATAAACGAGAAAGTTGCTTGTGCTTCTCTCTACGGAACACCCTTGTCAGGAACCACTTCGACAGTATGAACCGCTGCTAAGACTAATAAAGCTTTCAGCTTGCTAGGGAAAGCTAGAAGCGAGCTCGTTCCTGTCATTGGAGGTGGAGCATAACTACATGTACAGTAATTGCATTCTTCGCATATACTAAGCTTACGCGCGCGCGCATTACGTAATTATTTACTGTAGCACGTAGGTAAATGAAGCGTAACGAGCATGCGCACTTGGCTAAAATCGTCGCGCGGCCCGGGAATTTGAATTTGACCGGGAAAATGACTTCGGCCAGCGCTTACGGTGAAGATCTGCAATGGCGAGTTGTGTGGCAAACCGAAGGTCTTAGAGATCAGTAAGCAAAAAAAACATTGTATTGACAAATCAACAGTGTCAAGGATACACCAAAAGTTCTTGATTTGTGGTTAGTGTTGAGAAAAAGCCATATCCAAAGGACTGGGCTAACCACACACTTGCTTGTTCTTCATTCTGTGATTGACAAACCTGGGATGCTTTTACGTGAGATCTAAGTATTAGTTGTTGCATGGGAGAACAAAGGCTAAGAACAGAGGTACTGCTTCCTTGAAGGGTGCTGAGGGAGTGTCTGTAACTAGCACAAAAGGCAAGCTGGAGGTGTTACAGAAGCATTACCAGCATTTGGGTAGGGTTAGTGTAGATAGTGAATTTGATGATGATTGGAAAGAGGAGGTTGAGAGTAAAGTAGAAGCTTGTGGTAGGACGTCAGGGTCATGTGAGGATGTAAAGGGATACAAAAGGCCGAGATTGCCAAATGCCTTAGGTAACTAAAGAATAATAAGACAGGTGGTAGTGATGGGTTAGTGGGTGAGTTGCTAAAGTATGGTGGTTCTGGAATGGTTAACTTGTTGGAGCAGTTATTTTTAGTTGTTTGGCATGAGGAAGCTCAAACATATTTAGACAGGGTTCTTGGGTAGCCAACCAGAATAGTGACCAGATCAATTTTTATCAAATTTTAATCTGCCAACGTTTCGACATGCATACAGCAGTCATCATCAGGGCAAAATGTCCATGCAACAATCAGTCCTTAAATAGTCTGTTCTGTTGCTGCTGAAGACACTCAAAAAAAGGTCTCACAGACACATCTGCCAGAGTCTCACTGTGTGGTCTCCACCTCGGGGGGGTGCTGCCATGTACGAGCCATTGCATCCTCTGCCACTGCTGCTGAGCAGCAAAGCCAAATAATTATAATTCACAGCTTCACCTCTAGTAATGGGCTGAAGTTAAACAGCGAGAAAATGGAAGTCGTAAAATGACGAATACAGGATCAGCTACAGTTAGCAAATAATTCAATCAAAATAGTACCTCAGGCAATGTGCCTTGAATACCTGTGGTCCCACAACCTGTCGGCGAAACCAAGTGTTGAATTGAACATCAACAAAGCCAGATGATACACTTGGGTTCTTGGGAGGATTTCTCGGTCATTAAACCCTCTATCTGCCAGTGAGGTATTCCAAATATGTGTGATTCTTACCCTTCTCTATGGTGCCAAGATTGGATTCTCGATGAACACTGCCTGAACCTACTAGAAAGTTTTCAAGCGGAAATCGGCAGGATTTTAAGACCCTCGCAGTTTCACTCCGGCTTCTCTTGTGTAAATTGGAAAAAGAGAGGCTGGGGACGAGGCTACCCTATGTATGTGATGCAATTGCTGATCCAGTAGAAATTACTGCCAAGTGCTACAAATGTAATAGTAGCAATTGCTATAGTGAATGTCTGGATCTTGTGTCACATACATAGGGTAGCCTCATCCCCAGGATCTCTCTTTCTTTTTTGGGTGCACCCAAAAAAGAAAGAGAGCCTGGGAACGAGGTACACCTCCTTCTCCCATAATCCACTCTCTCAATAATTCCATGCTTATGAACATTGTATAATTATTACCAACATGACAAAGTTACATAATATAAACTACACTAATGACTAAATCTAGTTCTCTTCTGTACATGGTAACTATATAAAAGAGTCCAAAAACATTTTGTAGACAATGCAGAGTATTAATTTACATTGAATATAGACCACTGACATTTTAAACCATGTACAACATTATAAGCTGTATACACATACTGTCTACATGCTACAAGTAGGATTTAGCATCTTCTCACCACCTAAGGGGAGAAATGGAGATCAGTAGGAAAAAAATGAGCAAGAATGCAGGGATGGTACAGGGAATGATGGTATGCAACAGTAATAACATGTGTACAGTAAACTCTCTTTTAACCGACGCTCCAAATAGCGGATTCTACCAAATAACGGACAACCCTTCATGTCCCAGCCTAATCGTGGCCAACCTCCTCTGAGATGGCGGCAGCAGTTGTTGGGTGTGGTTAGGGCTAGCCCCACACCCACCGTCCGTCATTCTATGGAGCTGGATCAGTCGGTGCAGTTCCTCCTGTCCGTTGTCCAGAAATAAGAGATATCCGCTATTTGGGTGTTTTTAATGTAGCTATTGACCAAGATGTCCATGACCGTTAGAAAGTGATATTCAAGCAGCTCAGACTCCCTGGAAAAGCTACAGCTGTCTGACTTAAGAGGTGGAACGTGGAAAACAAGGATGTGTAAATGTATATATGGCTTCTGAAGGAGCAAGGGTAAGTCAAATGCAGATACTTACGGCGAAATCGAATGAGTAGGTAACTTTGGAGGCCGTTTGCATCAAAACGTGAGTGTATGTATATACAAGCTAGATAGAACACAATCGGGAGTTTCTTAAGCTTTACTCTCCCAGGGTGACAACCCCCCTAAGTTTGGAGTTATAAAGGCAGTGTATTTGAGGCTTTGTTGCCATGCAAAGGGATTGCATATGGCTGATAATTGATGGTCATTACAGAGCACTGTCATAGAGCTGTGTGATGGCTACCAGAAGTGTGGTGACAACTGTCCTAGATTTTGTGTGGTGAGGCTCAGAATACTTGTATTTTATACAGACTGTAGATGACCTCTTCACTCTTGTGGGACAAAAAATGTTAGTTTACTGAGGTGTCCTAACTTCATTGAGTCTTAGTTAGAGGGCTCCACTGGATTTTGAGACTTGTAACATCATGCGAGCTAGTTTATTGTTCTATCCTTGCAGGTAAATTGGATGAAGCCCATGAATGCAAAGGCTTGTGTGGCTGCTACTTGATGGTCATTCACAGAGCCCAAGCGTAATGATTCCAGGCTACTGACTGACATTATGCATTCCAATGAGACACAATTTCCTAAGCCCAATCAGAAAAGCGTATATGTGACTGCACTTTGATTCCCTTTTAGGAGAAGCACAACATATCTTGCATATACATGAGGCTGCCAATTTTTCTTTGAAAAATGACTGTTTCGGGCGAGTTGTGTTGTGTTGCTTTGCCTTTCTGTTGTGTTGTTTTTGTGTTGCCTTGCCTTTCTCAGCATCTCTTGAAGGATTGTTCATGACATTGTATATTTGTACAGGATATTGCTTTTCAATTGAGTGACTCATTCACAATATTTTGATACAGCATAATAACATATATATCTACGTATACTCCATATATCGGAGTACAGTTCAGAGTGCCTCCCCAATCACAGCTACCTTGGGGTAATGGGAACTGAGAAGCTGAGTGGACTATAGGATCTTCTTCAAAGAGTTATTGATGCACTATACAAGGGCATCGAAGCCATAACGGCTGGGGCGGCCATGGCCACCCCACTTTTTGATAAGACATATAGTCACTGATGAGCAAACAATAAAATACGCCTCGTCACAATGTGCTCCAGGATTTATGCTGCAGTATATATATTGAAGAATGGTGACAAGGAGTGTTGTAAAAAGCATTTTGGATGAATATATGAACCTGAAAGAACTATTTTACATGTTGTACAAGTATCACACTATAGCAATTTGCAGTACATGGAATATTGAAAACACAATTACAAGCACAGCCAAGGTTTGCACTGTATACAGTGGAACCCCCAAGGACACTTGCCTTTACACAATTTTCACTACTTTCAAAGCTTCATAACTCCAAACTTAGGGGGGTGTCACCCCGGGAAAGTGAAGTTGAAGAAACTCCCGGTTGGGTTCTATCTAGCTGAAAAAACCTTGTATATACATACGCTCGCATTTTGATGCTAACGGCCTCCAAAGTTACCTACTTATTCGATTTCGCCGTAAGTATCTGCGTTAGACTTACCCCTTCTCCGTCTAGCAGTGGTTTGAGAGCTACAGAAGCCGTATATACATTTACAAATCCTTGTTTTCCACGTTCCACCTCTTAAATCAGACAGCTGTAGCTTTTCCAGGGAGTCTGAGCTGCTTGAATATCACTTCCAAATGGTCACGGACATCTTCATCATGTTGCGCGTGCATAAATAGAATCCTGTCTCACACCGTCGACATTCATGATCAAGGCTATGTGAGTTTTCTGACCACTAAAGATTGCATAGCCTTGAGATATATTCACGCGGCTTATATTTGCAAGGAACCTGGAACAAGGAGTGTGAAATATGGTAACACAATAATTCCCCAATAAAGGACACCACCTGAATAACCAACAGCATGCCTTGCACCAAAGTGTCCGTTATTCGGAGAGTTCACTGTATATATAGATGAATATGCACAGAGTATGTTATGCATGGTATTTATGGATTACTATTACTTGGCGAGCGGAAGAAAACCAACCTAGTTGTTCAGCTGGTGGGGATCTATATAATGGTATGCCATTTAGGGAGGTAGTCTCATCCTCAGACCCCACCCTCAGAGAGGATTACATATGGCTCAGTGATTGGTCGAGATGATGTTATGAAGAGGAATTCACGCACGCCAATCAGATTCAAGTATGAGTAATTATTGCATATTTGGTCACTCTCATGGGGGACAGGACACGTGTAATGAACTCAAAGTCACATGATAAATGTTTACTCAGCACAACCAAGAATTCACTTAAAAGTCACCAGACCCTTTTGAGGGTGGGGTCTGGGGACAAGACGGGGGGGGGGGCACAAACGTAAAGCTAGCTCATTTAAAGGTCAAAGGTTGTTTTAGAGACTCTCTTTCATAGGACAGGCCTGCTATGCCAATGGAAGCAATTCACCGTTTATCGAGGGTGCCGAGAGAGAGCCTTATGTGGAAAGATTAAGACAGAAAAACAGCAGTGAGGGTGTCACCAACTGTAGTAGCTGTAATGAAACTACTATTGTTTCCTCCAAGCTGACAAAGCACAGGTTGGTTCCCCAAGTTATGTAAGCAAAGCTAGCTCAGGTCCTCTCTAAACATAGGCTGCTACAAAGAGTACTAATGCCTTACAACAGATAAGTTAGTGTCAAGTTAGGTAGGCAAGCTAGTGTAGGCTGCTACCAAGGCCTTGCAACAGGTAAGCTTCGTGTGGAAAGGCATGCAGCTGTCAGACACGTTCATTTGACATTTTCCAACACCATGAGTGACTATATAGGTGGGTTTGCTCCATGAAGATCCATCACAGGAGAGGGAGAATAATAGCAGAGTATTTGGAAGCTTTCCTTCAAAATAAAACTCAACACACTGAACAAAATGACAGCACTGTAGTTGGGTCGCTTTCGTTTGCCAAAAATGCTTGAATTGTTGAGCCTGCTGCCTTTGCCTGTATACTGTCCCTTGATTTTCAGTAACAGTATCCCTATATCCTTTAACATACCTTTACTCTAACCATGTATAGAAACACCCTTAGACCAGGTTATATAGAACTGCACCACTTAGCTCATTAACTAATGGGCATGTTAGCCTACAAAAGTGTACACACCAAGTACAAGAGGAGTAGCAATCCTACATGGAAGAATAGAGAAAAGAGCACAGGAGGCAGTAATAAGCAGTAGCGTAATATGATGTCAAAACTAGTATATAGCAGTTTCAAGGCCAGCAACCATTCCTACTGGTGGCATATATAGGGCGTAACTACCATGCTTGCTCCTTTCACACACACATGCATGCACAGATGCACACACAAACACAAAAATACTGTACTAACCTTCTGTAACACTGTTCATGTTACTGTCAACAATACGATCAAGAGACATCTAATGTAAGAACAGTAAAATATTATGAACCTGATATCACACAATTCTGTTCAGACCATCATCACAATTTACACACTTACATGGAAAAACCAATGGAGGGAAAACCCTGAAACATCGATATAGGGAGCAGCATTACATACATGTATATTCCACCTGACGCAGCCTATTGTTCTTTGAAAATGACTGCTTTGGGTGATTTTTGTTGTGTGTCCTCTGTCTTTCTGTTGTGTTGTGTTGCCTTGCCTTGCCTTCTCATTGTGTGATTAGCGCATGCACAGCGAGGGTTACTGTAGTTGTCGCGTCTGTCTTTCTGTCTGTCTGTCTGTATGTCTGTCTGTCTATCTGTCTGTCTGTCTGTTAAGTCACATCTCACCTCTGGAGCGTCTGTTCATCCTGAAAATACTGTCACGTACTCAGCAGGCAACGGAGGTCAAAAAAGGTTGTGGGGTTTTCTCTGAAACTACTCTGTTGCAGAGATCCAGCACTCCATTTGTTGAAAGCCATACGTACTGTCGGCCATTTTCTTGTGGAAAGCACTCATGTGCATTATAGTATTTACCGCATCTAGAGGACCAAAGCAGTCATTTCTGGTTGTGAATTGCCAGACTGCCATTGGTCATGCCTCCAAGCAAGGTCTGTCCACAATTGCATGAACTCATGGCAGCGAGGGTTCTGCACTTTAGTGCATTCATTAGTCACGTAAATACATGTATGCACAAGTCTGAGTTCCCGATATTCACTACACACACTCCATCATAGACCCATCAAGCACCCAGCTAGTTATAGCCTCCTTGGCAATATGTAGGTCCTGTTCCCAGGTCTTACACATTACACAACTATACATGATGCAGAGGAGGGGCTTGGTCTGAAACATCATATCCAGTGACATAGGTAGGCTCAGGGAGAGGCAGTGCATACGTAATTATGCCTGTGAGAGCAAAATACTAGCACTGTGTCCTCGTGTTATTATATTATGCACAAGTCTATCACACCTCTTTGGCTCGACGTTTCTGGCATTTCACCACTCTTTCACTGTCAGACTGTTTTACATATTCAGTGGAGTGCTGACCCCCAGTATCAGTGCATACACCTGAACACATGCATTTAGTAGCAGAGTATGAGAGAGGGAGGGAGGGAGGGAGGGAGGGAGGGAGGGAGGGAGGGAGGGAGGGAGGGAGGGAGGGAGGGAGGGAGGGAGGGAGGGAGGGAGGGAGGGAGGGAGGGAGGAGGAGGGAGGGAGGAGGGAGGGAGGGAGGAGGGAGGGAGGAGGGAGGAGGAGGGAGGGAGGGAGGGAGGGAGGGAGGGAGGGAGGGAGGGAGGAGGAGGGAGGAGGGAGGAGGGAGGAGGAAGGGAGGGAGGGAGGAGGAAGGGAGGGAGAGGGAGGAGAAAGGAGGGAGGGAGAAAGGAGGGAGGAGGGAGGAGGGAAGGAGGGATAAGAATGTGACTCATCTTACATGCCAACAAGGTTTAGAATACAGGGTAGTGTACACTGGGGCTTCATACTGTACATTCATTGTATTCATCTACCACTTCTTCAGTGCTGTATTCCTTCTCCTACACATGGGTAGATACTTCCATGTATTAAGTTTTTGATGTCAGCATACTCAGGCCCAGATGATCAAGAGGGAATGAGAAAGACAGACTTCCGTCTGGAGTCGAACCCAGGTCAAATGACCAGCAAACCAGCACACCAGACACTGAGCCACGATCACCAGACAAAAGTCCGTCCCCTCATTCCCTCTTATAGCTGCAGTGGTCATCGCCTAACTGGCAACCTCACACTGCAGACCACCCAAATCATGTGCCGTCAGAACCCCGTTAGGAATCGACCGGTAACACCTTCTCATCAGAGTAGGAGCCATTGTGGGTGGATTTATCGCAGATGGTTGTTAAATATTCTTAGTGACCTGGTAAAGATATATTAAGTTTTTGAGGCCCTATGCTGACAAAACTTAATACATCTTTACCAGGTCACTAAGAATATTTAACAACCATACTTCCATGTACTTAGGAAAATCCCTTCTTATAAAAGTCTGCTCCGTGTTGCACTGAAGCTGTTTCAAAATGTAAGCTTACAGTCTCCGAGAAAGAGGGCATCAGACACACTGACACATAAACCAAGCATAACCCTTGCTGCGCATGCACACCGAGGGTTAAGATGTGGAGTGCACCAAGTAGAGGCCAATAAGTGAAACCCCTGCCTTCTTTTACTACTACAGTGACCCAGAGCCAGCCACAGGACCAAACATGATAAACAGTCAGCTATTCAACATTGAACAAGGCATGTAATTCAGAAGTATGTATGTACACACCTGGGTGTTGAGTATCTGGGATTCTTTTAGTTGCCACTAACATGTCTTTCCCTTCATCTAAGAGGAATGTATAATCCACACCTAAACACATGTACATGACCTTATCATCCATGAGATGCTTAGAAAGAAAGGGAAGGCAACACAACACAACAGAAAGACAAAGCAACACAACACAACTCACCCAAGGCAGTTATTTTTCAAAGAAAAAAACCTACCTCGGGTGGGATTCACATACACAGGCATTTCTGACATTGTGAACTCAATGCACATGTAAAGGATTACAGCTACATACCTCTGAGATGACTCTCTTGAGAAGCGGCAAATGCACTCTATATGTAGAGTACAAATACATGTATGTACACAGTGTGAAGAAGCACTGCAAACACTGTATACTCACTTCCTGTCCTTCTTCTGTCTCAGGTTGAGATATCAGAACGGGAGTGCTCAGTCCGACACCATTTGCAGAGTTCTGCATACACCAATATACATGGCACATCTTTCAAAAATGTTTTTGATTATACTGGAACCAAACGCTTTTGCAGACTTGCGAACCGTTTTTTTAAAGATGCTTGGAATGGGCAATGAAATTAGGTAAAAAAAGGGGTAAAATGCTTGGGAAAATGTAACTAGCTAACAAGAGTGTGGTATAATTACATGTATATTCTTGTGTCACTTTCTTGCTATTCCTCTGCTTGCTTCATAACTCAAACAATATAAGAAGACTTGATAAGTTCTATCTAAATTCATGCTCCCGCAAAAATACACTAGTCAATGCGTGGACTTTCAGCCAGGCGTGCGTGGATACTTCTTTGTTTACAAAACACTGACTTGAATGCTGAGATATTGTCAGAATTATCATGTATGTAAACTTTGTTGCTATCATGTATGAAAGCATTGCACGAAAATTCCTACGTAAACGCAAAGCGCATAATGGATAGGAAGTACATCCGGTGAAAATTAATTTATACGCTTGGCGATTGGACTATATGTAGGGATGGCACCGACACGCCCATTAGCCTTAACAAAAGTAACAGCTCAGAACTCCCTAATGCGGATGTTTTTAAGCCTTTTCAGACAAACAACATGTTCTGTGAGTGCTTCTATACACTATAATACTCTCAAAGTACTTAAAATATACAGCTACAGTGATTCTCAGAAAATTGTAAATCGCCGATTGTTCATCATCTTCTTTCTTCTTCAGTTAAAACAGCCTACCACAAATCTGGCAATAGTAATCACTCTAATTCTTTCACGAAAATCATTTATACCGGAGCATACATGATCCTTGATGCACAAAATCTTCATACCTTCTCCCAATGCCGTCAAACTCTACAAGTGCTAGTTTTAGATGCAATTTTCTTGTTTGCTCACGTGCCAAAAACGTGAACTTAGTTTTGGGGTCACACGTGTTGTTTCTACAACTAACTATTGCCAGCAACTGGACCCACTGTTGTGCTCAGTAGGCAATACTCGTACAAGACAGGATGTAGGAGTCAGCTAGCTATGATCCCACTTATAGGTATGCAAGGGAGGTAGTACTGACTCTGCACGAAAGCCATGCTACACACAGTATCAAAAAAAGAGTGAAACAAGAGTAAAAACATATTCAGTAAACTGTTGTAGGGATTGAAGTGCCAAAAAGCATAGAAACAAGGTGCAGCATGCAAGCAAAGGCAGGGGATGATTAGCCTCGTCCCCAGGCTCTCCCTCGCACGCATATATAATGACCTTTGCACCCGAGCAATGTTAAGAAGGGTAGAGCCTGGTATGTGAAATTGCGTAATCCCAAATTATGCAATTTCCTTACGTACATTGTAGCTACCCGGCTGCCTGAGCTTCCCTGTACTGTTACCTGTACGTGTATAGCCGATTTGCCGTCTTATTCAGATTGTTGCATGCTTAGTGTTGCATGCTATCATCCCCTGCCTTTGCTTGCATGCTACACGCCTTTTCCTATGCTTTTTGGCACTTCAATCCCTACATCCTTCAACATTTTACTGAAAATGTTTTTACTCTATGAATATGCTTATTCATACTCCACCTTATCTTTATCATTCTGTGGATCCCCCCAATTATTTTTTTTTTTAAGTATTAAGTAAGGTATAAGTATTAATGCATATATTGCAAAGGATGTACAAACAGCTCTATACTAATGTAAAGTACACCCTATACCTAACTATGTGATTACTCTTGTAGGTAACTAAGAAGTGAGTGTTTAAAGGAAGACAGTGAAGGAGAGAGTGAGACATCAGCAGGGAGGTCATTCCATTTAGAACATGTAGAGGGTACAAATGAGTACTTGAATGCATTGGATTTAGCAAATGGTTGGATGAATTGGCAGTTTTGTGATGAGAGCAGTGCAGACAAATATCTGGGTACAAATGCGTTTGGCTGAAAATGGACTTGGTTGTGTACTATGGTGTACATAACACAGAGACTTAAGTACTTTCTCCGGTCTGCCAATGTTGGAGTGGCAAACAACTCCAACAGGTCAGAATAGCTAGCATCCCACTGTTTCATGCAGATCCGTAGAGCAAATTGCTCTACTTTCTCGAGTTGTTCTGTTTCCTTTTTCAAGTAGGGGTTCCATACTTGGCAGGCATACTCCAAGTGTGGCCTGATCAAAGCAATGTAGAGTTTAAAGAGTGTCAGTTGATTTGTGTGAGCATAGAAACGTCTATACAGTACGCCAATTAGTTTTCTTGCTTTCATACACACGGCGTTTATATGTTCTGACCAAGAGAGGTTGGAGGTAAGTATCACACCAAGATATTTATACATATGAACTCTCTCAAGTGGTGTCCCGCCAAGGCATAAGGTAGGTGGTAGAGAAGGGTTGTGTTTTCTTGATACAACCATATATTTACATTTAGATGTATTAAATGCCATTGAGTTGTTCTGTGCCCAGTGGAATAGCAAGTCTATATCCTGTTGGAGTTCAACATAGTCCTCGAGAGTCTTAATTCGTTTATATAGAAGTATGTCATCTGCATAGAGTATCAGTTCTGCTCCAGTTGATAGATTTATTCTTGAAACATCATCTATGTAGATTAAGAACAATAGAGGTCCCAGTACAGAGCCTTGAGGGACACCTGAAACGATAGATGATGGTTGCGATGTTGCTCCAGCTACAACTACTCTTTGGCAACGTCCAGTGAGGTAACTGAATATCCATCTAATGATTAGAGGACTGATATTAAGTGCCTTTAGTTTTTTAATTAACGAACGATGGGGGACAGTGTCAAAGGCTTTTTTGATATCAAAGAAAACTGCACCAATTTCGTCACCAGTATCTGTAGTTTTAAACCAGTCATATGTAGCACTCAGGAGAGCAAGAATGGTACTCTTCTTGCCTTGAATTCCCCACTGTTGATCAGATATTGGGCAGTTATTAGAAAGATGGTCAGTTATTAGTGTATAAACATGTCGCTCTAATATTTTGCTTAGTATGGGGAGTAAGGAGATTGGTCGATAATTTGATGGTCCATGGTTGGTTGGGACATTCAATTTTGATATAGGTACAATGTGTGATAGCTTCCACAATGCAGGAAAACAGCCAGTTTTAAGTGAGATGTTGAATAAGTTTGTTACAGATGGTGCAATGCTTTTTGCAACTGCTTTAAGCATTCTTGCTGAGATACCGTCTGGTCCATTTGATTTTGAGATATCAAGTGTTTCTAGGTGGTGCTGTACTTCTTCTCTAGAGCACAAGATACCATCAGTATCATCTTCAGCTGGATCTAAGTCATCTAGGTCAGCAAAGTTCAAAGGTGGTACTGAATGATTGTGACACTTACTAAAGAATTGATTGAGCATTTCAGCCTTTTGGAAGTTGTTGGACGCTGTATTCTTTTCATCTGTGAGGGTAGGAATTTCAGGCTTTTTCTTAGTTAGATATTTCACCACTTTCCAGAACTGTTTAATATCGGAGGACGCTAATTTTGTCATATACAATCTTTTTGAGCGTTTAAGCATGCTTGTTACCTTGTTTCGATACATTCTGTACCTTTCATAATCAGTCTTGCAGCCAGATCTCTTAACTTTCTGGAATGTTACTTTTTTCTTCTTGATCGTTTGAAGAACTTGCTTTGTTATCCATGGAAGTTTTTTCCTCTGTGGTAACACAACTCTGGGGATGCATAATTCCATGATACTCAAGAATTTTGCTTGCCAACACATAAGTGATGCATTTAGGTTTTCTGATAGTAAGCTATCCCAGTTTGTTTCATCTATCAGATCCCGGGCCCTGCTGAAGTCAACTCGACTGTAGTTCCAGATACTTCTAGATTGGGATGACAAATTTGAGATTTTTGTAGACTAGGAGAGATTAAGTTGTAGTCCATTGTGATCTGAATTCCCCAGGGGTGAGATGATGTTACAAAACCTGAATGATGATAAATTAGATAAAAACACAAGGTCAATAAGAGATGGCTGCCCTGTTGGTCCATTGTGGGTAATATCTTTTACAACTTGATGTAAAGAAAATGGTATAAAAGAATTCATTAAATATTTGTAAAGATAAGACTGGGTAGAAAAATAATTTACATTAAAATCTCCTATAAGGCCATACTAAGTAAATACCTTGTTTCACAGGCAATCCCGCATGCCATTTAACTACCGCATGCAATATACTTATTTTTTATTAATTTCCGGTATAAAAGGAAATCTCTGGCGGCGCGCGTGCCCTACCGCCGGAAGTTGGCCGGTAAGGCCACGCGCCCTAGCCCTGAGCCACATTTCCACGATTGTGTATGTAGTCATGGTAGTACTGTCAGTCCAAAACTCCGTCAATCTTAGTGCGCTAAAGGATTGAGGATTGCATCCACTGGACGAGCTTGCTACCCTTGCAGAAATCCTGGAACAGTACGTGGCGAGATTGAGCCAGCTTTATGTTCCCTGATGCTCTCTTGGAGCAGCCGTTCGAGTGCTACATCGCTCCAAATTTGTCTGGGCCGGTTTATCTAAAAAATAATAAATAACGCACGCGCGCATGCGCAGGTGGTGTAGTAGTGCCTGTGAAACAATGAATTTACTTAGTATGGCCTAAGTACAAAATTATTAAAAACTGAAGGATGTAGATTTTGTAAGACTGTACAAAGATTATCAAAAATATCAATGCATGAGGATGGTGGTCTGTAGAATACACGAATACAGTATTTAAAATGATTGCATACATGTGATACAGTAACTCAAGACTATTGGCACCTGAAGACAGTACCTTAACTGACAAACAAGAATTGATGTACATGAGAACGCCCCCTCCATGCCGATTCCTGTCTTGTCTAATGATTTGATAATTGTCAATCATCACCTCATTGTCTTCAATCTCACTCGACAACCATGTTTCAACAATGCATATTATGTCTGGTTTCTCTACCTCAACAATAGCACACAATTCTTCAAACTTAGGTAAAAGACTTCTAGCATTATAGTATTGTATATGTAATTTATTTTTAGTAGCTACTGGTATTGGCACATCTATACTTGGTTCTGTTGGGTTGAGGGGCTTGGAACTAAAAAAGAATTAGAGTCACTCACCGAGGGAATAGTTTCATTGTGAAGAAGTAGATTTGTGTCATTTGATAGTATAACGTTATCAGTGGGCTTTTCTGTATCATCACTTCTAGGAAGGGGTGTACTGTTGGATGGTGTGTTGCTGCTGGAAACTACAGACTCAATAGGCTTAGTACAATTCTCTAGACTCCAACCAGTTTGTAACTTGACACTATCCCATTTTCTTTCTAGAGGTTTCAAGACACTATCTTCATCTGCATGAATCAAAAACCACCACTTCATTTTCCCAGTATAAGTGGATTTAGATTTCCTTTTTACTTGAATACTTTCTGGATTTCCAATATTTGCTAGTTTGGCAATTGTGTTTTTTACAACAAAATGTGATGCAGATCTCAAAGTACCCCACACACGTCTAACACCACTTACTACTTCCCGGTGATCAGGCTTCTTACGGTTTGTCTGTTGGTGACTGTTTTGGCTGTTCCATCTAGGTTGACCTCGCTTCCCTCTTCCCCCATTCAATTTTCCAGCACTTGGGTTTACATAGTCTCCAACAGCACCAAAGCTGGGCTTCTGCCTGGACACCATCACTGGGGCAGCAGCACTGCTAATAGCGTTGCTATGTGGATTGTGGTGATTGGAAGACTGCAGTGCCTCCTGTAGCTCTTTCACCTGGGATTTCAAGGTGGTGATGATGCTTTTAAGTTCACATACTTCATCCCTGTGTGCTTGTTGCGTGCATGATAGGCAGAGGAACAGTACGCGTTCATTTGATGAGTTAGCCTGGGTTTTGAGGGACTCAAACAGTGGGAGAGAAATGCCAGCACAATAACGGTGGATAGGCCCGTTACACTTTCCTGTACAAAATAAAACATCTTCCTTAGTCTCCACGATTTTCTGACAACATAGCACGCACGTATCTGTCTTCGGTTTGTCGCTCGCTGCTTTCTTCCCTGTGGGAGCAGGAGTCCCAGTCAGAGTCTTCTCTCGCCTTTTCGCAGGCATTGCCTTGTATATTATTGAAGAACTTGTAACTGTACATTGACAGTTTGATCCTTCCTCAACTGATGCTTTCTTTTTCCTCTTTACAATGCATATGATGCATATACATGTACAGATGATAATGACACAGCAGGCTGAAGCAACAATTATGAAAGTCACTGTAGAGAAAATAGTTAATACCCGAAGTATGTGTGGATACACAGTCTACCAGCTACATGCATGTAGCATGGCATATACAAATACATGTATGTAAATGAGTGTGCTGTTGTGGTTTAGTGCCCAACACCCCCACCCCCTCCCCTTCCCCACCCCTCTCAGAGACATTCCCGGGGACTTCCCTTTTTTGTTTACTAGACTACAGTTAGGAATGCAGTATGTGTACTATGCCTTGCAAGATGGTTGTCAAATGCACTGGAGTTGTAGGCGGACTCTGTGATTAATTTAGTCACAAACTTATAACTGAGTGCATTATTATAGGTTTACATAGGTGGCCCACATGCCACTGGAGAGGCTGTCTACTTCCCCACCTACTTCTCTTATACACTGACAAGCAACCTGCAACATACAGTATACTGTGCCTTGCAAGATGGTTGTCAAGTGCACTGGAGTTGCAGGCGGACTCTGTAATTAACTTAGTCACAAACTTATAATTGAGTGACTTATACAAGTTTACATAGGTGGACACATGCCACTCTTATACACTGACAAGCAACCTGCAACATACAGTATACGTAATCTGAGATTAGTGCAAGATAATGAGGGACTGTCCCTGGGAATCCCCCTCTACAAGGACTGTCCTTGTAGAGGGGATTCCCAGGGACAGTCCCTAATTATCTTGCACTAATCTCAGATTACGTATATACACATTCTGCATTCCTAACTGTAGTCTAGTAAACAAAAGAGGGAAGTCCCGGGGAATGTCTGAGAGGGGTGGGGAAGGGGAGGGGGTGGGGTGTTGGGCACTAAACCACAACAGCTAGATACATGTATTTGTATATGCCATGCTACATGCATGTAGCTGAGTACATTTATGATGTGTTGATATGACAAGATAGACATCGTGCAATATAAATGGCTCATTTATTAGACCTTCCTCTTGGTTCTTGCTTCCATCCTCTTGCTCTTTGGTAACGTTAGTATGAATATGTCCTATACACAAAACATACATGTATGCACATAAGGCACAGCAGCAGGGCTCAAGGTATACACACACACTCCAACAATAGATGTATGGAGCAACAGAAGGTACTTGCCTGAAGAAGTAACAGGAAGGTTACATTTTTCTGGAACAGAAAAGGGAAACGTGATTTATTTACACTAGTAGATATACATGTGCAAGATCTGAACTCACTGCCAATGTTAGCAGTAGCATTGTGACTCATCTCTCCCTGACCAGCTCCATTGTATGGGATGACTATGAAGGCATACTTGTGACAGGTACTGGGGTAGTCAGGACTGAAGGTGTAATGTGTCTCAGTGAGGTTGGTGCAGTCAGTACAGGGAACTAGTGTCCAGTTATCTGTCCCATTGTAGATGAGGACAGAGTACCAGATATCAGGGTCCACACCAGTCACATCCAGGGAGGACGGAGTACTCCATGCAATAGTGATAGATGTTGCGTTACTATATTCTATCTCCAGATCGACTGATGAAAGCGGGCCTACATGAACATGTATATGCAATTGGGCAAGTGCAAGCAAGCATACAACATGTTTTGATATAAAAATATTCTTACACATTTTTCAGCATGTTACAGGAAGCATGCTTCCAGCACATTTGCCACTTTTCTATGTAGTAGTATGGGCACAAATTGAAAACGAAAGCATTAAAGTTACTTAAATTAAGCTTAATAGGTATGAAATTGGAACCCCACCTCCTGTCTAATGTAAGTATATGGAAAATAGCAAAGAATATACTGGCCCAGCCACAGAGAAGGCTTGAGAAGCTCTCACATTAGCAGGGGCAGAGACAGCCACTCTAAAGTGAGGGGGTCATAATTTGGGAAGCGAAGTGCATTGCAAATCCTTCACAATCCGTATGCGCTGGAGTACGTACATCAGCTTGATCACTACAGTATAGCAATTGCACGACTGAGTGGGCTCGCTCCCACTCGCAAAAATATGGATCCGTGTTACAATAGTGGGGGGGGGCTCAGCTCCCCCCTACCATAAAAAGTGGGGTGCCTGAGCCCCCCTGTCCCCCTACATCTCCGCTCTGATTAGCTCGCATTTTAGGTAGCATTTAGTACCCTTTTTTTGAACAAGTATATAAACCTGTGTCGTCGAAAGAATGAGCTCTGGAGCAGTAAAATAGGCCGGCTTTTGCAGTAAGTCAATGAGACTATTTTTCCAGCTGTACTGCTAGGTGGAACATGGTTTGTGTCTGTTTGTCTGTCTGTGGGCTATACTACAAATTGTACTGAAAAACACAAGTATAAAGTTCTGTATGTACCTTGAACATCAATGGAGGATTCCCCTACAAGTGCTCTCAAACAGTAACACAGCACTCTTGTGTTGTTCAGGATATCATTGATGTTTACTTTGTGTTGCAAGCTATTGATTGGGTCATCAGTATAGGGAATTTCTGGAAACAGTTTCCAATACACGTGAGGGCATTGTGTCTCACAGGTAAAGCTGGCATTGCCACCTGGATACACCACCACACTTTTAGGGACAATATCTGTATGATGTAAAGTAATGCATGCCAAGTGAAAGCACTAAAATGCAACAACATTGGCCCATTCAATACCCAACGTGTAAAACAGTAACATATGGATACAGCATGTATACAAAGATATTCAGTACTTGACAACATGCCATAACTTTTGAATGAAGTGTCTATCGCAAAATCCTTTCTTATAATAATCTGCGTAGTGTTGTGTCAAAGCCATTGGCTTTCAATGTGTAAGCTTACCGCATCTGAGAAAAAGTGTGTCAGACAGACAGACAGACAGAAGGGCCAAGTGTACATAAAAGTGAGATGACGCACATGTGTATGACATTTCAGAATGGAACGAAAGTATGCAGTTTGTCATGCTGAACCCCTTGATACCTTCATCTCAATTTTAAACTATCCATCCCTTAAAAGGGGGCTAACAGAATAACAAACAGACAGATAGACACAGAACAACTACTGTAACCCTCACACATGCATGTCAAGGCTGGCCAGTGCACATGTAACCTAGACACAAGGACTATATCAGTAGATGGAAATTGACGTACATGCTTGCTTCATTATCTACTGAGATGGTCACACATTTTACCTGCAAAAGATGGTTGGATGATGATCCCAAGTAGGACCAAACCTGTATAGAGTAATGAACATTACAAATGCATAAATATATCTTGAAATTAACCTAACACAGTGTTACAGTACCACTCAAAAGTGGGGGGGCTCATAATGTGGAGAAGCGAGCAAACTGTTGTAAATTCCTTCACAATGTGCATGCGCATGCGTAGAAGTATGTAAAATGTACAGCTCGGTCGCTTCGAGAAGATCGCCAATTGCACGACTGACTGGGCTTGATGCTCAGCCCCTTCACTATAAAAAGTGGGGTTACTCGAGCCCCCCCCCCCCCCGTCCCCCCTATATCTCCACCCCTGAATGTACAATCAGAGACAGCACCTCCCAATGCCTTGTTATTTAGCCTAAGTTTTCAAAACAGCAGAGCCTCTCTAAAAGGCTAAGGAAAGGTTAAACACTCCCTGGAATACAAGTTGGATGTACAATGTAAGAGAGCAAGCAACTTTGTCTTAAAGCGACCAAACCTCTGTTTTTTGCCTAAAAATATTCCATATACTCTGTGAGAATGGTTTGAATAGCACATGCACTTCAATTCTCAAAGACTCACACACATGCGCTGAGGTTTTGCAATTTTGTGCTTGTTCATTTCCAGTTAACTGTCTGCCAATTGGCAGGTAAGTTTTCTACTCATTTTTACCACACATTATCCCAACCTTGCGTGTGCAAGCTTGTGGTTAATTTAGTGCAGGTATACATACCTACACCGAAAAAGAATGTATACGGTGCTAGTGCATGTTAATGAATAATGCACCACTCACTCATAAAGTAGACCAACTTTGTAGGTGGATGTATCATGCCTTGACCTGTAAAATGCAATACACATTACAGAGATGTAGAAAACGTAGGAATTGCAGTGAGTGGCATGATCCCGATGTCAAACGTATAAAACAATAAATAAGGCATACACTTTCCTCAAAAGCCCCCCTACAACCCATGCACTGATCATTTCAATTTGCCAAATGCTTTACCTTTAATATTCATAGATGAACACAAGTCTCTATCGACGTCTGACAGACGAGTCGACATTTTAGCGTATGCCGTTTAGATCTATCCGGAATCTTCTATCCCAAGAAAAATCGTTCATACATAGGCTAGACTCTCTTCTGTAACAGGTCATTATTAGCCTCGTACCCAGGCTCTCGAAGAAAGAGAGCCTGGTACTGACTGCTTGCGCATGCGTGAAAAATCCCAGCATTCCGGGATTTCCGTATAACTTTGCTACACTTTCCGCATCATGGATGGGCTATGACGTCACGTTTCTCCTGTTTGCTATAGCACGTCCTTACTAGTACAACGATTGTCAGTGAAAGTGCCATTTCGTTCGCTCTACAATGTCTGGATAGCCATGACCTCGTTCTGAAGACTGGGCAGAGAGAGGCGGAGAGGTTGTTGTCAAGTCGCTTTCCCACAAACCTCAAGTCAAACTACCCCGTACTGAGTGGCAGGGATTAGTAGGTGACTCCCTTACCTTTCGTTAGAGAGGCAGCGCCTCTCTGAAGTTCGCTGCTTTCTTTTCTAGCTCGGTTAGTTGGTGACGCGGCGCGCGCGTTATTACGTTTGGGCCTCGCCTTACTATAAACGGAACGTCATAACCGACAAATATTTGAATTAATTGGACGCATGCGCGAGCAGTCAGTACCAGGCTCTCTCTCTCCCTCCTACCGAGAGCCTGGGTACGAGGCTAGGTCATTATATGCAAGGCTCAAAACAAGGCTGACGTAATAACCCTCCGCGCATGCGCAGAAGGGTTACCGTAGTTGTCCGTGGTGTGTGTGTGTGTGTCTGTGTGTCTGTAAGTCACATCTCACCTCTGGAGCGTCTGTTCGTCCTGAAATTTCTGTCACACACTCGGCAGGCAACAGAGGTCAAAAAATATGTAGGGTTTTCTCTGAAACCGCTCCGTTCAAAAGTTATGGCGTCATTTGCTTACCCGTGACATCCTACGAGGGTACTGCAGCGACATTCCGCGCACTATTTCGACAGCATAGTCTTCTAAGGGTCCTAAAAAGGCTTAACAATAGGCCAAACACTACCTGGAATACGACTGGATGTAAGGCAGCAAGCTTCTTTCTCTTTAGTCTCCGTCTTTCCTCTAAAGTCTTCCGTATACTTTCCGTTACACGTAATTAGAGTGCGTTACAATAGCGCGTGCGCTTTCAAGTCAAGGATTTGCGCACGCGCGTACGCCTAGCTGAGTGGAAGTTGTCGTGAGTTGAGTTTTGTGAATTGCCATAGGTCATGTCTCCAAAGCAAGGTCTGTCCAAAATGGCATGAACTCATGGCGCGGAGGGTTCTGCACTTTAGTGCATTCACTCCTTTCATGTACCATTATATGTACAGTCGTTGTATAGGTGGGCAGGGCTAGCAATCGGGTGCATACTGTAATATGGGTGGGGCTCTGTCGCTGCCGACCGTATCAGATCGCTGCGCATGCGCAGATGGCCGGACCAATAAAATTATGCTTCCGCCGGGCCTGAATGTAGCTTGACGATGTAACGCTTCCCCTATTCAAGCTTTGATCATAGGGGAAATTAATTAGTCGGGAGCCTGCCCGCTGACTGCTTAGCCGCGCGCTTGGGTTGCTACGTAATGACGATTGAGAGCGCTGCTAACTTCCCCTCATTCGTGTGCTGATGCCATCTTCGCAATACAAGAGACTACATCAAGATATATCAGTGATGATAGTAATGTGTTCATGTGTCTGTACGACCTCCAGAAGGCTTTTGACTCGGTTGAGTGTCCGATTCTTTTTCAGACTCTTGGATGGGGGGGTAAATGGAAAGTACTGGAGGCTAATTAGAAGCCTCTACAAAAATGCTGTATCTAGGTTTCATATTGGAAATAGACTGTCAAAGTCCTATGTTTTGGAAAGAGGGGTTAAACAGGGCTCTAGTCTATCTCCAGCCCTGTTCTTACTAGTCATGGACCCATTGCTATCTCTGCTAGAGAGCTCTCACATTGGCCTGTCAGTTAACAACTTATATGCGGGAGGCTTTATCCATGCTGATGACATTAGAACACTAGCCTCCAGTTCTGACTCAGATAACAATTGTTGAAGAGTTCTGTAAACAGAATTTTCTTCAGCTTAATGTGTAGAAGTGTGAGATTGTTGCTTTCTCTCTTTCCAGATCTGGTCTAGACATCAAACTCCCAGATGGTGTGTTGATACCACAAAGAAAGAAAGCCAAGTGTTTGGGTTATACTGGTGGGAAAGAGACCTACTTGCCACCTGTTGTGTGGAGCAGAACATTAGGAAGGCCAGAAGCTGTTTCTTCCACTATGGGTCACTGGGATCCTTTCAGGGGGACATCAACACACTGTCAACGAAATCGGTGTGTCATGCCAGTACTCTTGTACGGATGTGTAAACTGCTGATGCTCTTCTTCGAAAGTCACTGCTTGATGACCCAGACTCTAGATGTATCGTTAAAGAGTGTTGCAAACTTGAAGCCCGCTTTGCGACCCAGTTCACTGGACGACTGTTGAGTAATGCAGATGGTGTAAGCATGAGATCTATCAAGCAGCGTATCGTAGAAATTGACAAGGAGAATATTCTGGTTCAATGTGACACCAAAGCCCCTTTGATAGCTGATGTTTGCAAGTGCGGGGGGGGGTACTTGGCCGGCAGCGTGGGACTCTGCAAGACATCTTGGGTCTCTTCATACCCTGGGTCTACAGTACCTTACTCGACTACTAGCACACCATGGAAAAGGTTCCTCACCTTGTCCTATATGTGGCACTGACCTATCGGACAACACTACATGTATCTCCTTGATGGATCATGTACTGGAGTCACATGAAATCATTACAAACCTTTCAGGAGTCTCCACTAAGTCTGTAATCAGCAAGATCGCAAGTAGATACCTTACTTTTGTATATAGATTCCATTCATTCTTTAACTCACTAGCTGTTATATCTATATATTTCTCTGCTTTGGCATTGTATGTATTTTGTGTTGTGCTCCTAGTAGGGGCTTTCATGAACTTTTTGAACTTGAACCTTTTGAGCATTGAACTTTGAACCGAGTCACAGTCCAGGTATTATACTCATCCGTTAACTATGTTTAATTAACCGAGGTTTAAAGTAGATCTAGTCCGGTTCCTGTACTGTAGTAGTTCCCAGACCATTCCACGTATAAGCGCATGCATTAGCGCGTGCACTTTTATATTGCCTGTAATTATTGGTGCTGTAAAAGGGCATAATGTATGTCTGCAATACAGTAGAAGTTGTCCAGACTTCCTTGTAGCAGCTCCATGACTAGCACATAATTCCTAACAAGCTCATGGTTTTAACAATTACATAACCTAATTGCAATTATAATTATAAGGGTTAATTAGTAAGGCTACTTTTTCTTGCAACAGAACATACAACAATAAATCATGTCCTACTTCTGTATCAGTAAGATAAAGTCTGATACAATTTGTGTATTTCATATTAGCAACCACTAAATTATCCTCCACATCACTATCATATTAAATGACATGACCAGTGCAAAGGTTCGTGATTCATAGTGCCATTTATAATGTGTGTTCTGCACACTAATTGCACACTAATTGTAATATAATTTTAGTGGAGATATATTATATAAACACTACCACTATCACTTCAAATAAAGTAAAAATTATAAATAACATGATTATAAGTGCATATTGACTCATAGTATCACTTGTGTTGCAATTTTCAATAATGGTGCATTTATGGCATTAAGGTCTGGAGTTCTTGGGATTGAAGTTAATGTATTTTGATACCTTCAAGATGTATTTAAAGAGGAATTGATGCCACAATTATCCATCTTGATAACAAATACTCAACTGAGATTCGTTAATACTGAAGAAAAGTGAAATGGCTAGAAAATCATACTCTCCTTCATGCTTCACCTCCCGCACTTGTCTTCTTGTACTTGTGCTAAGTAGTCTGGCAGCAGTTTCTTCTGCAGCTCCATTATCACCTGAAGCAATAGGAAGACTACTTTTGGAATGGGCTATTGATGGAAAGTTTCCTGAGGATACATCTCAAGCTTTAACCTCAGAGGTATGTAATCTTTGCAAGTATTGTGTTCTCAATAATACACCAATGAATACCTGGTTACTACTTCCTTTTATGCTGATACAGATGAATAGCACAAGATTCCATGACCTGGTGTGTGTGTTACACAATCACTACAGTCGTTTCAACCTGGCACTGTCCCTACTCCCTGAGAATGACACCAGACACTCTGATATTTCCCTCATCACCTTCATGTTGAAACAAGCAACTGAGATGTCCTGTGATGATGTAAGTACATTACACAGTGTACAATAACACCAGGCTCTAAGAGCATATCATGTAAATTTGTAAATTCCAATTTCTGTAGGTGAAACAAAGCTGTACTGAGTGCTCAGCCATGAACTGCACTAGTGCATCTATTGCCAGCCTCTGCATTACGGAGCCATCAAAAATGGAAATATTCACTAGTCTTCCTATAATCATACCATCTCAGGAAGATCGAGAAAATTTGCCAAATTTGATCGAGACATGGATGAGGCAGAATCTGTCTAATGAACATCTATATAATGGTGTCTTTGATGCACTAGCCTCTGCAGTGTATACAGTTGAAGGCTCTATTCAGTGCTCAGTACCACTAAATTCCACTGTGACTGTTGAAGACATATGCTGTTCTGATATGGGCGATTGTTAACTTTTAATAGGAACTATTTCAGCTGGCTGATCCACTAATCACTTATTGTATATTTTTATTGTAGAGAAAGATGTAGAAATTGCTATACATGGCATGTTCTGTAAATATATATAATTATAGTAGCTGTTTGTTATTGCTATTCACAATTCCAATTGCATGACACAACGGCAGAAGAAGAGTGTGTCTCCATTATTAAGGGTACAGAGAATGATATAGCTATAGATAGGTACAGAGTACCATACAGCTATAGATAAGCTATATAGCAACTAGTATGATCTAAATTTGAGATTGCTTACAGCTACAACCATCGTTAGTGAATTTGGTATGTATATATCACTGCAAAAACATGATGGTTATTTTAACCCAAAATGTTGTTAACTCAATTGCATGTGTAGTCACTCCTTCATGTTAATGGCTGTTGAACAAAGATATATAGTTATCTCAGTTGTATGTTTTGTCAGTCTTGTATCTTCAGACAGAATGCTGTGTACAATGGCTGACATTCAACTTGGAATGTAGCAACAGCACATGTAATCATTCAACCAGTAAATTTTCATCACCATAATTTACTAGCTGGGTGATTATATAATTGGACCTCACATGTTTTCCATAGACCCTAACATGACATCCTTGGATTGAAATAATTATATACTCGGTCTATGGGTCTATCTATGGTATGCGCCTTGTTGGCTCTCCTCTCAACGTTTGTTAACAGCCATTAAATTGTCAATTACATGATGAGTGACTACACTTGCAATTGTGTTAAAATAATTATCTTGTTTTTGCAGTGCATAGGTTGAGTGAGCTACCCTAGTATAGTTCAGTTGGTTCGCACAGTGTTGTAAGTCTTGATGCAGTTATATTTTATATAACTCTCTTGGTTGAGTTGTATTGTGCTCATAGTTACTCATGACCATAAACAATAAGCATGTGTGCAGGCACCACACTGGGGTGTCCATTGTCAGTGAGTCATCTCTAGTCACAAGAGGAAAATTTACGTACTCACTTTTGAGAGAAGGAAAATATGGGTGAGGCAGAATCTGTCTAATGAACATCTATATATATAATGGTGTCTTTGATGCACTAGCCTCTGCAGTGTATACAGTTGAAGGCTCTATTCAGAGCTCAGTACCACTAAATTCCGCTGTGACTGTTGAACACCTATACTGTCCTGATACAGGCAATTGTTAACGTTATTCTATCTTGGTTGAGTTGTGTTGTGTTTGTTACTCATCAATATGTGTGTGGGCTGGAGTGTACATCATCAACAAGTCATCTCCAGTCAAAAGAGGAATGTTTACATACTCACTTTTGGGGGAAGCAAAAGCTTGAGAAACTCATGGATATTACCATGATCATACTTCCAAACGTGCTGTATTCATGATCATACTTCCAAACGTGCTGTATTCATGATCATACTTCCAAACGTGCTGTATTCATGATCATACTTCCAAACGTGCTGTATACATGATCATACTTCCAAATGTAGTACAGGACTTATTATTCAGAATCAGAGATAGAACATGCATTATAACTGTGTATCTATCTTGTACTTGTACACCCTCTTAAAGCTTCATATAACATTCAGCTGCAGATGCTAAATGATGTACCACTAAATTCCATTGGGACTGTTGAACACATATGCTGTTCTGATACAGGCAATTGTTGATGATATACAAATAATATATCTACCTTGGTTGAGTTGTGTTGTGTTTGTTACTCATCAATATGTGTGTGGGCTGGAGTGTACATCATCAACAAGTCATCTCCAGTCACAAGGGGAATATTTACATACTCACTTTTGGGGGAAGGAAAAGCTTGAGAAACTCATGGATATTACCATGATCATATTTCCAAATGTGCTGCATTCATGATCATATTTCCAAATGTGCTGTATTCATGATCATACTTCCAAACGTGCTGTATTCATGATCATACTTCCAAATGTAGTACAGGACTTATTATTCAGAATCAGAGATAGAACATGCATTATAACTGTGTCCTTATCTTATACTTGTACACCCTCTTCATATGTATTTAGAAACGTTCAGCTGCAGATGCGATACAGGCAATTGTTAACGTTATACAAATATATCAACCTTGGTTGAGTTGTGTTGTGTTTGTTACTCATCAATATGTGTGTGGGCTGGAGTGTACATCATCAATGAGTCATCTCCAGTCACGAGAGGAATATTTACATACTCACTTTTGGGGGAAACATGTACCTAATGTGCTATCTACACCACACTTAACCAATGAGCCCATTTTAATGTGGTAATCCACAGTAATTGGAATTAGCAGTATACATACTAAGTCAACTATGAATATGTAGCACACATAACACTGAGTTTAATTTAATTATGTAAATTTACTATGTAAACTACATGCATGCAACAATGTACTGTGTAGGTGCACATACCAAATTAAGGCATTTGTGCAAACCCCAAACATTTAGTCAAAATCATTTAAACCTTGATTCATTTAGTGAGTTCTTGGAACAGCATTGGATTACAAATATGATAACATGAACTTCCTGTATACACCATTGTTATGAGATTACATCTTGTCTTTGGAATAATTATGTCATGACACTGAGTTGATAAAGTCCCATTTACACTAGTATATATGCCTATGCTGGTTATGCTGATATGCATTTGATTGTTAAAATCGTATGACCCCTACTCCCCTCGATATACACACACACACACACGCACATACACACACACACACACACACACACACACACACACACACACACACACACACACACACACACATACACACACACACACACACACACACACACACACACACGTCATCTATTGGGAATTGTATATTGAAAGTCATTCCTGATAGTAGATCATGGAAGTATTTATCATTTATGGTAAGGAATGTGTAGCATTAATGATTCCTATAATGAATGTGATATGCAGGAAGTCAGTGGAAGAGCTCTCCATCTATGTGCATGTATGTTTTCACTTCTGCTTATGCAAACATGCATACGGGTATGCAGCCGGAAAACTCTATAGGGATGGCAACGCCCATTAATTAGACTTTTTAACGGCTCAGAACTCCTGAATAGGCTTGCGTACATTATGCCGGCATAAAATTGGGAATAATGGGCCTAGTACACGAACTAGCATTATGCGGGAATAATGGGCAGGGTTTACGCATGGCGCATGCGCAGCCACCATTTTTATCACGAGGGATGCTGCTGACCCATGACCCCTGCACCCACATTTTGTCTTCTGAGTGCTTCGCTATGTCTTTAATTGGCACTAGCATTAGCTCGTGTAATCTGATGTGGTGGACTCTACTGCGGATACGACATCAAACCTAGAGAGAGTAGTAGTAGTAGTGCGCCTTCCGTAATCGACAGATTGCGAGCGCCGCGTCTGTATTTTTCATCATTTTGTTGATAATATTTGTGGGAATAATAGGTGAATTGTTGGGAATAATGGTAAATATTTACAAGAATGCTGGAATAGAATTATAGGACAATTTTGAAGCATAATGTACTCAAGACTACTCCTGAACGAGGCTGTTGACCTACAAGTGTTTGTATTCACGATAAGACTCTATGCTCAAAGTTGGTGAAAATAAATGACAAACTGTCTGTCTGTCTGTCTGTCTCTCTGTCTTCATTCAAAAGTTATGGCGTCATTCACGACAGCCAACGGGGGTACTGCAGCGACATTCAGCGCGCGCACTTTTTCGACGCACGCGCGTTACATACACGCCGACGGTTTAGCACTGTTCATGCCTGTATAGTCTAGACCACGACCATATGGCGATATATATAGTCCCACATAGCTGTAGTCTGGTCGTTGACAGTATTAGATGCAGTAACACTGTCACAGCAGATGGCCCATTATAAGCATAATACCTACAGTAGTGTGAACTACCTGAGCTTCACAACCCTCATAAATATCACCTCCTTTACTTCACTCTGAGTATGAAAGCCATGCAGAAGCAAATCTATCCATGGAGTAGTACAGTAGAATGATAACATGTGTCACAATCAGTATATACTGCTGGATGAAGTGTGAAGTTGTCTGAAGGGTGGTGTGTAGTTCTGAGTTATCTCTGTGTAGTCATAGGGAATGTGTGTGTGGAGTGTTGTGTACAGTCCTACAGAACAGACACTGCTGTGACTGCTGGCTCTATCACAGTGTAACAGTGAAACTAACTCTGTATACTATACATACATATTATACAATATTGCATGTAAAAAGTACCTAGAGTCACTATCACATTAGTCCGTATATTGCAGGAATCACTTATCTCCAGGTATGTGCTCATACATAACCTCCTCTGCTCTATCTGTATTCTCTGGAGGCCCCTCAGGTTGGGGTACAGCAGGGAGAGGTTGGTGGAAGGGTGGAGGTGGTAAGGGAACCACATTGACATATCCCCCAGGGGGGTTCTCAGGGGGGCTGACCAGGTCATACTCATCCTCTAGTCTCTTTCTATGTTTTGCTGCCACATAAGTTGTGTTGGTAAGTACATCTGGTGCACCTGACAATATGGTCATCTCATATCTGTCAGGGAGGGTGGTATAGTGAGAGACATACTACATGATGGTATGTGTCATGCAGTGCATATAGTTTCATGCCAGCTAGCTCTAGGGGACTGAACTCACTCGGCTTTCTTGATGGATAGGTCCCCACGGCGATTCTTTAAAACGAGAGCCACTATAATCACAATCATTACAGCTATAATGAGGACTATAACCACAAAAGACACTATTGCTCCAATAATGATGCCTGTATTAGTAGAGCTATCGGCATTAGTAGCCATGCTGCTGGTGGTTGTAGGGTCAGTGATAGGTGGGACCTCAAAACACTCTCCTTCACTGAGAGATTCGATAGCCACTGAACAGTCTGAGTCCACTGTCATCAGTACTCCAGTCACAATGATACTGGCCCCACCCCTCACCCAGTACTCTATCAGAGAGATGAGGGAGCCACTGTCAGTCTCAGAGGTACCCTCCAGTCTGGCACGATATGTCACATATGTAGGAGACTCGGGGTAACAGGCAAATGACAGTCTATCGATGATGTCACTGGTAATGCCACAATCAGTACAGGACTCAGTCAATTCATCCACTACTGCACTAGTAACATCGTTTAATTTCTCACTTCTCTCAGAATCCTGATGTTAGAGTAAGAGTGTTAAGTACATGTATACATCACAATCCACTTCCCTATGAGTTCTTACCACTAGATCAGGACAAGTACTAAGAAGACCACTCAAACGAAGTTGAAAAAATGAATCTGCATGAAGAGAAGACCATGCAACTAACATCAATACTCTCTATGTATAGTGGGGTAATTTACAGTCTTGTAGTGTTGTGATATTGATGTGTGCAGGAGGTCCTGAGCCCTGGTTGTTAGTGGCCACTACTGAACAGGAGTAGGAGGTGTCTGGGGAGAACCCTGTTACTGGAAGGGATCCTGCCTCGAAGAGGAATCGAGGGAGGGAGGAGGAGGAGGGAGAGCAGGAGAGGGTGTAGCTGGTGATGACTCCATTTTGCTGGGTCACTGGAGGAGGAGACCAGGAGAAGTTGACTTGTCTCTGTCCAATTTCTGCCACAAACATCTCAGGAGGACCAGTTGGAGCTGTGAATAATTGCTATGTGAGGGCTGAAGCAGCATAACATCAACATCACCTATGTACCAATGGTAATGGTAGCAAGTGCCACAGATCTTGGTAGTGAGGATCCCTCATGACTGACAGTGACAATACTGCAGTTGTAGGTCACACCAGAGTAGAGTCCAGTCACATTAGCTGTGGTGGCTGCTGGTCCCAACATGAGGCCTTCTGGGGTAGGGATTCCTTTCACTAAAGGACGGCACATCAGTCTGTATCCAGTGGTGAGGTTTGCAGAAATACTAGGAGCCCTCCAGGAAAAGGTAAGATAAGTTAATGATGGCTCCCTTGACTCAAATGCTCCCACTGGGTAGGCAGCTATATTGAACGTAAACAGGATCTCATGACATTATGGTATATAGGGTGTGGTTCACATATTACTTGCCTACAACAGTGATGGTCTCCAGTGCTGAGCTCTTCAGGTTTGTTATTCCAGCCTGAGGGATATTAACAGTCGCTGTACAGGTGTACTGACCTCCATCAGATATTCTCAGTGGAGAGAACACATATTCCACCGAACTACTGTTCACTGCTGACACCTCAGTTGAGTTAGGGAACACTACCTTCACATCAGGTAGTACCACCAGACCAGCCACCACACTAGCTGAACAGATCATGGAATAGGTCAAACTAGCAATAGAGTCTCCAGAGAATGAGATGGTGACATTAGGAGCAGGCAGAGCTGAATAAACAACACAACACATGCCATGTCTATATTATGGAACTGGATAACATACATACCAGTAACTGTGAGAGGTATCAGTGAGCTGTGTCCCTGGCTACTGTCAGTGATGTAGTGAGATAGTGAGGTAGCAGTAGCCCTACAGGAGTACTGCCCACTATCAGACATGCTGAGAGGACTGAAAATCAGTGTGGAGATGAATGGAAACCTCATACTGGACGCAGCAGATAACATAACACGGTCACTGTAGTCTACTGGTACGAGTGGTGTCCACTGTACATCCACAGTCACATCCTCACTGTCCACTGTGTCAGGTAGTGTGATATTGGAGGTGAGAGTGAGGGAGGTCCCCTCATACAGTGGACCACTGGGAACACTCAGAGTCAGATTTGGAGTGGGCACTGGAGGAGAGACCCATACACAGATGGAGTTAGTCTTACAACCCATCATTACACAGAGACCTCCCACACCACTTACATCTGACAGTGACAGTAAGTGGTGTGGAGGTGATTGTCACGGTCTTCCCTCCTTCTGCTGGTGTGAATAGTATCCACTGACATGTGTAATTCCCAGCATGGGAGGTGTGGAGTGAGGAGAATGTGACATTGATCGTCAGCGACGACCAGATTCCCTGTATAGTCCCTCTGGTTTCCACCATGACAATACCCTCTCTTGAGGTGACTGGACCAGAAGGTCCCATCCAGTGACCTGAGGGTATGTTGGAGAATCCATTGATGGTCTCATGGACTGTACAGGTCAGAGTGAGGCCTTCACTGCCAGCCTCCACTGGACCATCCTCTGACACCTCTGTCTCCACTTCAAGAGGGTTAGGAGGAGCTGGAGATGGGTTATATACATATAACTCCATACTGCTATTGGTTTTCAAATACCTACCTACTACATGTATCTCAACTGCTTCAGTATATGTAGTAGTAGTCCCACCATCAGATGTAGCCACAACTTCACATGTATACTGCAGTCCATGGTAGCTATCTAACACATACCGCTCTGGGAAGTGATATTCAACCACCGTTTGGTTTGTAGCACTGGCCACCACATTAGATGATTGGTTTCTCCACTCAATAGAGGACACTGGTATGCCAGTGCTACAGGTAATGGTGGGAGACTGCTGGCCTACTGTAAGCTGCTGACCAGATATTGTGATACCTGGACACGAATTTAGTTTACAAAAACACGAATTTTGAATTTAGTTTAAAAATTTTACAGAACAGAATTCATCACTTACCAACAGCCACTACTTCTCTGGCATCTGATCCCAAGTCATTAGTGACATTACAGGTATATGTACCAACCAAACCACCAGTGGCTGTCTCACTGACTGTCAGTACATTGGAGTATGTGGATGAGGGTCTGTCAGTGACAGTCTGAGTCAGAGTGTAGCCACTGGAGCCATCAGTGGTAAGAAGGAGACCATCCTTCATCCAGGAGACTGTGGTGGCTGGAGACCCAGTGGACTCACAGGTCAGAGTACGATGTAAATGATTATAAGTCAGATAGGAAATTGTGGGAGCCACTGTTGATGGGAGAGAGAGTGAGGTACAAGCAGGTAATGGCGTGCATATGAATCAAAAATGACCAGAGGCAGTAACTCACCATTAAATCCAGTGGGATACAATCCAACATTAAATGTAAACATGTTGTTATTACTGTCGGGAATAGTGGCAGTGTATATCCCTTGATGTGTAGATGGGAGTCGTGAGAATATGTCAATACGAAGAACACCAGGACGACTGTATGGGGCATGGACCCTCCAGCCATCAATTTTTATACCATCACTAGACCGTGTATCTCCATCTGGTAGTGTGACCACTCCCACACCCACCTGACTGGAGTTAGAGATAAAGTTGACTGAAATTCCACTCCAAGCACTCAATATGAGTCCATTGTTGGCTATGGGATGATCATCATATTGAGGGGCAGCTTTATCAGGATGTATCCCAGCACCTGAAATATGGTACGCAGCATTACATGATGATACAGTACATGTACAGTACACACATCATCATCTCACCTACAACTGTTACAGTGTAGTCACCACTGTTGCTACTGTCAGGTCTACTAGTCTCATTGACAGTACTAGTACATGTGTAGGTTCCAGCAAAGTGAGAGTAGAGTGGTATCCCCACAGTCAGTGTGGATGTAGTGGATGAAGTATCAATATTACAGCGACGACACTCTGTTGGAGGGGTAGGGTTCCCAATCACAGACCAGCTGTAGGTCACATCTCTACTGGTTCCCTCTACTATACAGTTGAGGGAGAGGATACTGCCTGGTGTGAACTCATTAGGACCCAATTTTCCAGGGACTTCCCCAGGAGCTGCAGTGTAGTTAACACTGATAGTGACACTCAATTCTGTGGACAGTAAAAGATCAGAAAATACATTTACATACTGACCATTCCTAACATCTATATACATCCTCCCATTCTATATATAGTGACTTACTGACAGTAATGTTGACAGTGTCAGTGGCTGGCTGACTGTCTACTACATATCCACTGTCACTGGAGTCAGTCACAATGGCTGAGCAAATGTAGGCTCCACTGTCTGCTGTCTGTACATTGGGTATGGTCAAGTCCACACTAGTATCATTGGGTGTGTTGTCTCTGTCATATGTATCATTAGGAGCATTCCAGCTGGATGAGACAGTGGTGGCTGTGTCCACAGAGCTACCTCCACGAGGCCGGATGGAGCAGATGAGGGAGAGAGGAGAGCCGGAAACTAGGTCTGACTGTGCCAGAGGAGAAACTATCACATCTGGACTGGGGACTGGGGGAAAGATATACACATCAACAATACACTACACACACCACTGACAGAGGTGGGCTGGTGAACCTACTTTGAACCATCACATCTCTACTGTTACTGGCAGTCTTCATCAGACCAATAGATGGTATGTTGATGTCAGCCTGGCAGGTATACTTAGCTCCATGTGATGTCAGTAGAGGACTGAATGTCAGTGTCTTCATACTTATGACTCCACTGTGAGTAGTATCACTCTCTGTCACACCATTCCCCCTGTCAACACTACCTCCACTCCACTCTACTGTAGGCTGAACTGTCAGATACTCCACTACACTCACACTACATGTCAACTGGACTTCCCCTCCAGCTGTGCCAGTAGTGGGAGCAGAAATAGTCACTACTGGATCAGGGAGGTCTGGAGGGGAGAGAAGTAGAGTAAGTCCCTGATATTAGGGATAGTGATTACTCACCCAACACAGTGACAGTGACATCATAATCAGCATTAGCCTGCTGGACATTGCTTCCTCCAGTGACTATTATGGTACATGTGTATGTACCATCATCCAGGTCAGCTAGAGGACTGATGGTGAGATTGCTATTGTCACCAGTGACTGAGTATCTATTGCCAGAAATATCTCTTGGGCCACTCCATTCAGTTACGACCCTCTCTCCATTGTCCACATTAGGATCCAGTGTCACAGTACATGTAAGAGTGAGGCCAGTACCAGCATACAGAGGAGGAGTGTGGTTGAGAGTGACAGTCACGTCAGGTGGATGGACTGGGGTAGAGGAACACGAGTTTTATACAAATTATACAGTACAATATCAGCTAATGACTTACTCCTCACAGTGAGGGTAGAGCTTCTCTGACCACTGACATCCACACTAACTGAGGCTATCACCACTGAGGCTCTGCAGGTGTACTGGCCAGCATGTGATGTCCTCACTGGGTCCAGAGTGTGGTTCACCATAAGATTCATGTTAGTAATAGCTAACACACTGCCGTCTGGTCCCAGCAGCTCCACAGTAGGTTGTACTGCTAGATATGGAATGACGGTCATTGTACACTGCACAGTGAGAGGGTTTCCAGCAGTGACTGTGGTGTCTACCAGAGAGATCATCAGTACAGGATCTGGAAGAGCTGGAGGGAGAGATACCAGGGGTTAGAGAAGTACACATTGTCATACCACTGGGGCTGGGAGTGCTGTGGAGAGAGATGTAGGGGTGTGGACACACCTAAGTGATTACTTACCCATCACAGCAATAGTAAATTCACCACTAGCATTAACCTGCTGGACATTGCTTCCTCCACTGATTGTCACGGTACTTGTGTATGTACCATCATCCAGGTCAGCTAGAGGACTGATAGTGAGACTGTCTGTGTAGGTACTGCCATAACCACTGGCACCAGTGAACGAGTATCTATCACCAGAAATATCCCTTGGGCCACTCCATTCAGTTACGACCCTCTCTCCATTGTTCACATTAGGATCCAGTGTCACAGTACATGTGAGAGTGAGGCCAGTACCAGCATACAGAGGAGGAGTGTGGTTGAGAGTGACAGTCACGTCAGGCGAAGGGACTGGGGTAGAAGGACAGGAGTAGTATACAAAATATACAGTACAATGTCAGCTACCAACTCACTCTTCACAGTGAGGGTAGAGCTTCTCTGACCACTAACATCCACACTAACTGAGGCTATCACCACTGAGGCTCTGCAGGTGTACTGGCCAGCGTATGATGTCCTCACTGGGTCCAGAGTATGGTCCACCATTAGGTCCATGTTAGTAGTAGCTAACACACTGCCGTCTGGTCCTAACAGCTCCACAGTAGGTTGTACTGCTAGGTATGGAATGACAGTCATTGTACACTGCACAGCGAGAGGGTCTCCAGCAGTGACTGTGGTGTCTACTGGAGAGATCATCACTACAGGATCTGGGAGAGCTGGAGGGAGAGAAGATTAATTATTATTATATGCATTGTATCCGTAATTACCTTCCACAGTAATCACTCTCTCTGCGATCTGCACTGGTCCCTGTACAGTGAGATGTGTCTGGGACGTATTGACAATGAGTTGGCATGTGTATCTGCCACTGTCTGATGTAGCCACAGGAGAGAAACTGAGAGTAGCTCCAGCAGTAGAGATCAGATCAGCAGATTTGTCTACTTCTCTTCCATCCACCGTCCAGGTCGCTGCTATGTCAAGACTAGTGTCCACTAATGGACTCAGAGTGTGGTCACACGTGAGATCGAGTATAGTCCCAGCAGTCTCAGTACCAGTGACAGTGATGGATGGAGTGGGGGCAGGGACTGAGAGGGCAGATTATAGGTACATTATTGGTACAGGCCAATCATGAATTACACACACACACACACACTCACTCTGTACAGTAACATTAGTGGCAATGGTGACAGATACATTGAGAGCGGCAGTACAGGTGTACTGTCCAGCCTGAGATGCAGATATAGTACTGAGTGTGAGGACACTGGACACCTCCCGTCCATTAATAGTGGGGGTAGCTGGAATAGGAATTAATCCAGGTCCCACCCAGTGGAAGTCTGGAGTACCAGTTACTCCAGTAGACAGAGTGACAGAGCAGTTTAGAGTGACAGTGTCTCCAGCCATGACAGAGGTGGAGGGAGAGGAGGTGAGGGAGATGATGACTAACTCTGTGGAAATTGAAGTTGCATAACCATTAAACTAAATCCACAAGCTACTTTGAGTGGTGTGTGCACGTGGTCAGTTGCATGATAGATAGTACAGAGAACAGGAACATCACAGTGAATAAGAAACAGAGAAGATAGATTACAGGTAGCACATGGAGAACCAGAGAACGGGGAGGTCATGGAAAGAGAGGGTGAACGACGTTAACACGCCCTTGCGAGCCCGTAACGTAACGTAACGGGTGAACGTTGCGTGCGTTACACTCTTGCGCGTTGCTGAGATTCATTGTGCTGGACGTTGAAGAAGTCAAAGGTTATACTAGATGTTCCCGCTGCAGGGTCACTCGCCTAGCGCGCTGTCCAGTCCACTCCATGATTTTGTCGGTAACAGTTGTCGGTACAGTTGACCAGTGGCAGTACAGTTGCACAGCGCACCATAAATGAACATTACGGGTGCGCATGCGCAGAATCGCCTAGTTCGAAAGCGCTCGGCAATTATCTTGGGGACGGGTTAGCAACCAGGTTTTGTGATCGTCTAAGGCTACGTTACAGTTAGGGCTACCCTAGGGTTAGGCTAGTGCCTTCCCACTGGCTTGAGCAAGTCCCTGTGCTACGTACGTCTTCCTTTAGTCCTCGAATATCGCTGCGTCTTTACTGATCCAGTAATTTGCGGTTTGACAACTGTACGTATTACGCCCACGCTCACATTCCATCTGCCGTGCTAGGCCTACTCGTTTTCCCCCACCCTCCAATTCCTGTGTTTATTGCGCAAGCGCGGAAAGGGTGTGGGCCAAGACTAAGTAGAGGCAGATGAGACTGATATGGCACTGTCGCCAAAGCAAACGAGAGTACTGTTGGTCGTTAGTCTATGTGTTGTTGGTGTCATCTTCATTGTACCTTATATGTCGAAGACTGAAAGTATAACTAGACCTCGGATTGGACCCCCACCCGGTTTCATGTTAGTTCTCCGCTACTCTGATCAGATAACTGCAGGTAGCGTTAATCTCCGAAGTCTTATGTGTTTAGCAAAGAAGATTGGTGGAGTGCAAGTCGTGGAGCCTTTTGTGACTGGCTCAGCGCTGGGAGTGAAATTTAATGCCAATTGGACTGAGGAGGTGAGGATGTCAGATATGTTTGATTATGAAGCATGGAAACATGCAACTCCTTTCAAGAAATATGGTGAACTTGTATCGTTTAAGGACTTTTTGCTGAATGCTCCTCGAAAACTACTAATGGTACAACATTGCTATGGTGTTAGTGGTACTTGCCACCCATGTAAACATAAAGATGTCATTTTAAAAAGTAGAGTGTTCTGCAAATTAAACAATTTTGAACTTGTTGGACATGAATGCTTCAGCGAGGAAACAGTTAACTTTTCATCAATCAAAAGTCTCCTCTACTCTAAATACAGCAAGTCTGAAGTGGTAGTTATGTTTGATGTGTTCGGTGGAATAGAGACCAGTGCATATGTTCCCAGATTAGCTTATCGCTTCTTTGCCAATGTCAGAGAATGCTCACGAAAGAAAGTAAAGAGCCGTTCTAGTCTCCAACCAAGTCAGTTAGTTTTGTCAGATGCTGATAAATACATCCAGACATACTTGAATGATATGTCATACATGGCAGTCATGATCAGGATGGAAATAATCCTTGGAAATGCAAAGATTTCAAGTACAAACAGACCAACATTTGCAAAAAAGTGTTTTACAAATGTACTGCAAAGACTAGAGAAGATAAAGAAAGAATTGAGACTTAACCATGTGTTTGTTACACTTGATATTGGAAAGTATGGTAGCGGCTGTTTTCGTGTGAAGAGTAATATCACTAGAGCTATTGAACACCACACAGAAGACTTTCTGTCCACAATATATGGGAGGAACATGACTATAGGTGAATATGAGGAGAGACATATCAGCACTAGTAGAAAGATTAATCCTGGCTATATATCTGTAGTCCAGAAGCAGATTGCTGCTAGAGCAGACGCTCTTGTATTAGTTGGAAGAGGTTCATCATATCAATCAACGACCCAGGACTTGTACAATGCACTTCATAAGAACAAGCCAAAGCATGTTTTTAAGTTGTATACTAACGAATGTAAATAGGTATCATGATTCTACCCTACACCAAGTGTAAAAACTGAGACCACTTAGCTGTGTACACTCACAATTATCTTGATGTGCACGTGTGTACTCAGTGACACCTCATGCATGTAGGCCCTGCAATTAGCCCCCAAACAAGCACATCATGTCATGAGCTCTGACATTGCACATGATTTCTATACACATACACAGTCTGAGCTATACATGTACATGGATGCTTAGTGGCAATAATTTTGGGATTTGGACTACAGAGACTAAAGGTTCTCAGGCATCATTGATGCAGCTGATGGTAAGCTTTACACTGTTAACGTTGAGGTCAAGCTTTTGGTAAAACAATGTCTTCACTGCAAAAATTAATAATCCTTCAGTGGTTATCTAATTTGTTACAAGTTGAGTATATAGACTCACTATGTGCTAGAGCCACTGAATTCTTTTTAATAAGTGAGAAACTCAACTATAAGTGGCATGACTTTGAGCAACCTGGTTTCTGAAAATGACCTCTTCCTGCATAATTTGCTCAGCTTTCTTTACACTATGCCCAGTTACTTCCATCAAGGAGTATCTTAAAAGGATGAAGGGAAATTAAAGAGTACTTGAGTGACAGACTTAGAGCTATGAGTAACCCAGCTCCTGAAAACCACCACAGTGATTTGAGGAACTAAAACACATGGTAACTCAGGAATGTATGCAGTTCATCAAGCAATGAAGCTATTACAGAGCTTCGCGCGCTGCATCAGCCCCCATACTACAAAATATCTTCCTACGCCACTGTTAAGCTTGTACATGGTTGGCTTTGGTGGGGTCTTGCCTAGGTAGGTTTATGGTGGATGAATAGTATATTGTTCTGAAACCACAACTACTCTGGCCTGCCTAGGATATGTAAGTCTAGGCCATTACAGAGTATCTAGGCATACATGCCACTGATGAGGGCCAACCAGTTTGCTTGGTTTGCTCTGTGCACACCTTTTCCCATGGAGTTAATCATCGGATCATACCTATAGTGATATGCTCTGCATTACTGGGTAGTGTACTGGAGGTGGCCACCATGGTAATGGAGTAGACAGCCCCTGTCATTAGTCCAGTGATGGTGGCAGTAGTGGCAGTAGCTCCAGCCATCTCTGTACCATTTTGTCCTCCGTCTTGCTGCTGGTAGTAGATGATGTAACCAGTCACAGTAGGTTCTCCTGATGGAGGTGTCCAGGAGACTTGTACACTGTCCAGTCCATTCTGAGACACCATCACTCCAGAGGGAGGAGAGGGAGCTGGAGGGATATCCACAATAAGATGTATATACATAGAGTTAAATACATGTTGCTTCTACATATGTGAGTGTGTGCATGTATTATTTTCTACTAACATGAAAAAAACATATCTGGCCCCACCAGATATGTTTTTTTTTCAAGAGGCTACCATGTTAATTTATAACCAAGTATATAGCAACAGGGATAGGTACAGTATTATATTACCTAACGGCCTTCCACTGGCACATGTAGTTGGCCTATGACAATACCAGTCCACTTCTGGAGGCTTTCCAGACACAGTAGTTTCTTGTGGCCCAATGTACTTATCTTATCTTTAGAGCAGGAATTAGTCTACTGTACATGTACCAAGTGGTTTACAACAGTCAGGCATAGTAGAGGTGTGCATGGTAAGAGCAACACCTAGAAAGCGGAAGGTTGTGGGTTCAAATCCTACCTGCATGAGGCAGCATTTTTCTTTGAAAATGACTACCTTGGGCTGTGTTGCTTGGTCTTTGTGTTGTGTTGTTTTACCTTGCCTTTCTTTCTAAGCATCTCATGGATGATTAAAGTCATGTATTGTTGCCTTAATGAAAGGTCATGTGAAGTTCTTAATTTGACAGGTGACATGTATGGACAAGGATATAGACGAGGATGGGTGGATCCATTAAAATCACCACTTACAAAATCAATATGTACCTTGAACAGAGAGCTGTGCTGAAGTCACATTATGAGATGGTCTGTTATTAGCTACAGTACACATGTAGAGTCCTTCTATTCTCCCTGTCACAGTCAGGGTGTTGGTGTACTGTGAAGTCTCACGGTTATCTAACACAGTCTCGGTTCCTTCAGTGACAGTGACAGAGTCTCTGGTCCAAGTGACAGTGGTAGCAGGTCCACCAGTGGAGATACAGGTGAGGGTGAACTGAGGACTGGCTCCATTGAGGTCAGAGTCGACAGTAAATGTCATACTACCAGGTATTGTGACTATTCCTAGTATGAAAAAACAATGCCTTTTCCTGACTACACCTGTACACATATGGTAGTACACATATAGTAGTACAGATAGCATATTCATAGCTCCTTTATATTGTGATCACCCCACATCTAGTTCTTGACTTCACACACACACACACACACACACACACACACACACACACACACACACACACACACACACACACACACACACACACACACACACACACACACACACACACACACACACACACACAAACACAGCATGTCATCTATTGGGAATTGTATATTGAAAGTCATTCCTGATAGTAGACGATGGAAGTATTTAGCATTTATGGGTAAGGATGCACACACACACACAGTCGTTTACTCTACCCCATGCAAGTGTGGAATAACAAGTCATAGTAATATGTAATGTACCTTCTCCACTGGCATATACCCCCACATAGGCTGTCTCTCCAACTGATCCATCACTATCATTATGGACAGCATTAGTTGCAATGACACAGCGATATATACCAGATGGCCCACCAGCACTGTTCCTACGGCGTAGGTGAACTATCTGAGGTAGACGACTCTGAAACATATCACCTGATTGATTCCAGATTCCTAGCTTTGTGTCACTACCAGGAAGAAACCAGTCTCCACGGGGTACTTCCCGATAATCATGACAACATGTCACCAGGTCAGTGTGACACTGTATAGTATTATTATTAAGGTCAAATCGCTCTCGCCCCACATCACCGATGTGCACATAGGAATGGTTGGGTAGATTATTTCCCTTGAAGGTGAGGTAAGGATATTCAGTCTGAGACTGGACCTCCACCAGAGACAAGAGGAGACACAGCAGAATGCACAACAGTGTGGCCTTCATTGGAACAATTTCTACATGCAGCAGAACTGGATTGATATATACGTAGGCAGTGCGTAGTGGGTACATTATGACAAATAAAAGTAATTCCATGCATTTTATCAACACCCTCTGAATTCACCCTCAGGTCCATGGCCCCAAGTGAGCTACCTTGACAATAAATACCTTGACTGCCACACACTACTCAAGCACAAATGTGAATTTAGGAAATCTACATAAACAACACTCCTATTGTCAAGACATACATAATGGTATAATTATATCAGTACTGCGTCAATAACTCATTGTTATAACCTTCCAACAAAGAAAGGCGCTGTAAGTATATATATGCCTGTAGGACTCATACACATGCGCCATTTGATATTTGTAACGTTAGCGTCCCATAGGCAACAGTGCGTGCACTCTCTTAACTTAACACATATTTCTGATAGTTCTTACACTCAGAATTTAGTAAGCGACCAGTCTGTCAGAGAACGACTCCCACTCTCGCAAATAATCTAGATCTATTACGTAGGGTCGGCTCAACGGAAAGTCCCTCTACACATAATTATACTTTTACGCTTGACTGTACTACAGCCAATAAGAGAAACTTGAAAAGTAGCGTAGCATGATTTTGAGTAACTCTTTCCCTACCACTTAAAGTGATTCCACTTCTCCCTCGTTAACAAAGAATTCAAAATGTTGAAGGATGTAGCTAGATCTAGGGATGAAGCATTGGAACAAGATGCAGCATATGCAGGCATTATGGCATGAGGTTGCGAAATTTACATAAACAATACTCATATATCGTCAAGGCGTACATAATGGTATAATTATATCAGTACTGCGTCAATGACTCATTGTTTTAACCAACAAAGAATGGCGCATATATATATATACCTGCAGGACTCATACACATGCGCCGTTAACACTGCCCAACAGTGTGGCGCAGAATACCGCTCGCTGTTGGATGCTGTAGGTAGAATAACTCTATAACTTTTGAATGAAGCGTTTATAGCGAAATTCCCACAAACTATCTGATCCACATCGCCCGTTAGGTATGTTGTATCGTTTTTAGCACGAATAGACATTCGAGAAGCGAGTTTGGGTACTAACACCATAGATAATATAGACCCGTAACCGGGTTACCGGTCTATATTATCTATGCTAACACACAGACAGACAGACGGACAGACCCACACTCGCTGCGCATGCGCGCCGATGGTTAATTATCTATACGCGCGCACTTGAAAAGGACTAGACTATAAAAGTGTCACTTATCCTGCATAAATTTATGCATAGTAGATACGTACATATTGCGTACATAGAGAGTCTATTACTGACTCCCAGATAGTACGAGTTTCTACGTATTTTGTAGTACACTGTATGTTATTCACAAATGAAGGCTAGCCACGTGGGAATATGAAAAAAGCGAGCGAGTGCGCCTGTGCTACAAATAGGCGCTGTGTATACCGTATTCATAGAACATGCGCAGTTAAATAACCAAAGTTTTCCAAACTTGTACTGGTCTAAGAAGTCATGCTTATACTTGTGATTGCAAGTGTTCATGTGTGGATTCAGATACCTGCTATCCACGCTGTTGGTAGGTTTAATCTTCAATTAAAACATTGCTCTAAACTATATTAAGTTTTTGTATCTCCAGCACTCACTCACTCTCCAAGGAGCCAAGTTGCATTTGCCAATAATCAAAGTGTCACCTTTTCTTGTGAGGCTGAAGATGTTCTATCCGCCACATGGATTATAAATGGCACCTACTTCAGTAATCTTTCATCTTCTCTCCATGCTGATATGGAGTTTACAAGAATAACAAATGGCATGACTATCAGAACTGATTTAACTATACAAGCCAAGCTTATTTACAATGGAACCAGCGTACAGTGCTCCTTCTTTGGAACGGACCATCGCTTATTAACAAGTCAAAATGTTTCACTGCTATTACAAGGTAGCTACTAGCTATCGTCAGTTCTCATACTGTACATGTTCTACAATTATTCTATACAATGCTACACATAGTATGTAGAGCCTTCAGTATGTGTATATAATCATGCACTGAGTATTACTCTTACATGCAAGGCTTGCATTGAGTATTACTCTTACATGCAAGGCTTGCATTGAGTATTACTCTTACATGCAAGGCTGCATGATGCAGTGCATGACATACTGGCTTAACAGGTATCTACCACACTAGTGTGGAACTATATAAGCATTTTGTGGCTCACTTATAAATCAACAGGACTACTTCCACCAGTGGATCTGGAGATAGTTAGTAACACATCATCTATCACTATTTCATGGAGTGTTCCATTCTCCCTGGATGTGACTCGTGTGGACCCTGATATCTGGTTCTCTGTCCTCATCTACAATGTGACGGATGAAGACCACCCAAGAGCTGTCCCCTGTACTGACTGCACCAACCTCACTGTGACACACTACATCTTCAGTCCTGACTACCCCAGTCCCTGTCACGAGTATACCTTCACAGTCATCCCACACAATGGAATTGGTCATGGAACACAAAGTGATATTGCGGGATACCTAAACCAAGGTAAATCTGATCAGTAGAGACCACCTGTCATACATGAAAAAAATCACTCCAAGAGATGCTGAGAAAGCCAATACAACATATGTACAGTAGGATAAAGCAACACTACACAACACAACTTGCCCAGAGCAGTCATTTTTAGGGCGAATCAGGTGTGATACAAGACCATAACATTTCTAGGAACCAACTATGCTACCAAGGCAGCTCAGCTGGCTGGGTCAAACACACCAAAGACACTAAACACTACATATGTCCATCTGTGTATTTTGTAGTGAATAGTAAAAAATCAACAGCATAAACAATGAATGTTATATATATGTTACTACTGTGCGTATGCATGGTCCTATGTAGAAGTTTGCAATTTCACAGTTCCTCCAGGTATTCAGGTTACTACAGCAAACATTACTGTTTCTAAAAGAAGTAAGGACTATTCAGTCTCAATAACAACCCCCATATTAGGTATAAAAAAACAGTGACAATGTATGTACAGATGCTGTATTACTGTTTTGTTTATTTTTTATTTTCAATTCAGTGTTGTGTTTGGGGCAGCGTCCACACCACTTTGATGTTTATTACAGTAGTCATCAACAACACTGTCCTGGAGAGATAGTCGATCATTCTGCCAAATCATCTCAGTCAGGCAATGTCTGGCAGATAGAGTCAGTGGTACAACTTCAAGCCAACTGTAACTACACTGTACATATTGTGTCACTTAACGAAGCCGGTGCAACAAACTCTTCTGGAATACTCTCATTCAGTGAGAGGGTTTATACTCAGCTAAGAATGCATGAGTATATAGTAAGTAGTATTGTATACAAATATGTACACAACATCTTATGTTTGCTTTAAGGTACAACTGTGATCTTGGTATATGTCAACCAATGGAATGACAGAATTGATGTCTTGTGTGTGTTCCAGAACACCTTATCAGATAAGTGCTACATACAGCTTGTGATGAATTGGTTTCACAAAGGAGAATACATAGAGGGAGCGGTGGAAGCAAATTACAGTTTCACAGGTCTTGAGTCTGGTACATACACTGTGTTGGTCTATGGTCTGGAGAATGGGGTGGAACATTGCCCACTACTTCCTGACCCTGACTACCTCACAGTGGTCAGTGTGAGTGCTACTCATGATGATCATTTACAGACATCTGTCCCCACAATCACAAAAGAACCAAGTATGCAGCAATATTAACTCAATTATAAAGTTTTCATGTTAAACTCTATATGAGTAGGTCCACCATCTCAATCCTCTTCTGTTGCAATATGCATTGAAGGTAATGCAGGCTTCATGTTCATATTGCTGCAGTTTGCATGATTGCTGCATTACACCACCTCAGGAATTGCACTCGGTTTGAGTGTGGGTATTGTGGCAACCTCTCTTGCATCTGTGGTAGTGATTGTCCTGATACAAATTATTCCAAGATGCAGAAAGAAAAGAGGTATATGAACTTTGTGTGTATAAAGCAAACTATGTATATATGCCACCATTTCATCGTTTGACAGAGGCTCTCTCTTTAAATCATAAGAGAGAAGAAGTTTCGATGGAAAGAAACAAGGCATATGAACTACACAATCCATTAACTCAAACAGCCTCTTCTGGAAAGGCAAACACTTCCAAATCAATGCCTCCAATATATGAAGAATTGCACATGTGACTTACATCATCTGCAAACTCAACAAGCCAACTGCCCAACTTTATAACCCACTCCCTCTCACTAAATCAGTATGACATCATACATTAGCAACATACCTCCACACATGTAACTTTCTTATAACCTTCATATTTTCAGTCCTTGACAATACTATGGTCGCATGACTTAACATACACTATCACAGAGCAGTACAAAACATGACAATGAATTTGTGATGCCTAAACTGTTTTATGACATTCTGCAAGCTCCTTTTTCAGTCTCGACTGTTCATTCTTAAGTTCATTCAACTTCCCTGAAAGTAATCAGCAAATAACTGTGTATGTTTATGCATGTAACAAGCCATGTAACAATAGCAGCATACATAAACCTTTTCTTTTCAATGTATGCTGAAAATCCTATGTCTTGAGCTATTTGTTGCACATGATCAACTGGGAAAGTATGGGGAGGTATTGAACCTCTTATGAAGTCCTAGATATTGTTCAATGGTTACTAAACCTGTTTTATATCAATCATGACTGTGTTCTGTGCCCATACATTTCATGTGAGGGGAAAGAGTCGGGAACAAGTGGGAAGTGTGGGTATATTAGGTACAGATGTAGCCTTACTTTTGTGCTCTATATGTGCTTTGTCTGGATCAGATTTATAGAAGATCAACCCACTAGCTTGTCTTGTATACACAGCCTGCAGTCACAACACAAACACATAAACATTGTAAGTTCAACACAATATACATACAACATGCTAATAGCTACACAAGGTGTTTCAGCTCAGGAGTCTTGCAAATTAACCAGTGTATCAGAAGGAAATAGAAAGACTGCAGACGCTTTTAATTACAGAGTTAGTCATCTGCTCCTCATTATTCAGCAAGTGCACATTTCTACAAAAATGCACACAATGTACATTTTATTTTGTGGTTGACCTGTGCATTTCTGAGTGATGAATGGTGAGCATTGCAGACAGGTGGGAGCAAACCAACAAATTTGCCTCTGAAGCATGTCTATTTCGTGCTGAGCTAATTGCATTGCTCTATCTTCAGTGCTACCAGTCAAGCTAACTTGAAAAATGCCGGTAGCACCAATGAACTGCTAATACTGAGTGAGAAAGAGGCCATATACTTACAGCCATACACATTAAACCACACGTTGCCTATATAAATAGTCTTATTCAGCTTACGCATAAAAGAACATTGAACATTTATGGCCAGCAACTTGTTTATACATAAAAAGCACATGGAACCTTTATATGTAAGAGTCGATCAGTTTGTGCACATATAGAAATAAGAGCACACACATTCACCAATCATGGATTCTACATGTACATACCATTCCTTTCCTTCGTGATGACAGTTCAGCGTCAATAACCGTGTACTCCTGAATCTGTTATTTTACAATAGCAGCTCAATTATCAGCCAACATGCATGATCAAGCTAAAGCATGTGTGGCTATACATGCAAAAATCATGTAGGAAAGATCTAGAGCATCATACTTGTGTCCTATCAGCTGCAGATGCAAGGCTTACTTTCCTTATCACAGTTTCAGGATTCTGACACGTTGGATCGATGTTAATTATTATTCATGCTGCAGAAACTTCACCTTTCCTTCAAGTTCAGCTAATCTTCGCTGCGTATCTCGCGAGAAATCCATCTCTACTTCTAAATGTAGCACACTACATCCACATACGAGGGGGCGGGGCTAGTCACACGTGCGCGCATGCGCTGAACATCTTAGTATGGTGGACACCATCTGAAGTTGTGGTTACAGCAAATTATGAATGCAATAATTAACCTAGAGTCAATTCCAGAACACCTAAATCTAGCAATTTTATCTCCTGTCTATAAAGGCGCAGGCAAAGATCCGCTGGAAAGAGGAAGTTATAGAGGTATTTCTGTTACTTCAGTAATATCTAAGTTATTAGAAACTTTGATTCTATTGAGGCTAGAACTACACTTACAAGAGCTAGGCATTCCACATTCTAACCAGACTGGATACCGTAGGTATACGTCCTGTGCTGATGCTATTTTTAGCACTGCAGAGCTTATGTCACACTACCTTGAGCAACGTGAGAACATCTATCTATGCTGTTATGACCTTCAGAAAGCATTCGACTCAGTTGAGTATGGGATTTTGCTCTGCCGCCTCTATATATGACATGGGGATTAATTCCAAGTTATGGAGACTAGTGCGAGCTTGGTATACAGCCCCAAAATGTCAAGTTCAACTTAATGGAATACTATCAGATCAATTTTCTTTACAAAGAGGAGGCTCAGTCCTATCACCCATTCTGTTTCTGATTGTAATGGACCCATTGCTAAAAGGGATGGAGAGTATGGACCTTGGACCATCATTTGCTGGTCTGTATCTAGGAGCTTCTGCACATGCAGATGACATCAGAACAGTTACCAGCTCTTTACAGTGTCTAAGACAACAGGTTGACTTCGTGCAGAGCTTTGCAACTCAGAATGGATTCAAACTGAATATCCAAAAATGTGAGGTGATGGTTGCTGCATCTACATGCAATGCAGGACAGGTAGTGTGTTTGATTGGACCAGATGAGCTGATAGCAAGATCTTCAGTAAAGAGTCTTGGGTTCTGGTGGTCATGGGACCTTTCAGCAAGAGCAGCTGTGGAAAAAGCAATCCAAAAGTCAAGAAGGGCATTTTTATGCACAAATCACAAATGTTTCAAGGGAAACTTAATCCTTTGTCAGGAAGAGCCTTATTTGAGGCCTGTATCACTCCTATTTTGCTGTATGGCTGTGAAAATTGGGTGCTTACAACCTCATCTAGAGCAATTTCAGGAAGAAATCGGAAGGAGGATTCTGAAGTTATCAGCAAATCATTCAACCCTCTCATGTAGAATTGCTCTTCGATGGCCATCCGTTGCAGCCCGAATCCTCATCAGAAAGCTGTGTTATGTGCTAAGGCTGAGATTACTTGACAACATTGCCTCAGTGCTCTTTCAAACCTCAAACCCATTGCATCTGTCGATTATAAGGGAATGTCATTTTTTGGAGGATCACCTGAGTCTTCATGGCTACACTGATAAAGTACTAAATGGTGAATATGATGGAAGTAAGAAATATCTCCGAGACTCAATTTTAGATCTGAATGATGAATGGAAGCTGATAATAGGGAGTGCAAAACAACGGAAAAGCACAGAATTTGTTGCACATATTGCTTCTGAATTAAGCTGGCTACATCTATGGGATACAATATAATGTTAGAACAAGGAAGTGAAGGAACAGCAGCACTGCAGGCATTGTATCAAATTGCAACATGGCCCCATGTGGAAGCACTTTCTACTTGTCCAGTATGCAAGCAATCGACTGACACACAATCTGTTTTCCTACACTACATCGTTCATCATCTCCGTAAGAGCAAACATGACATTGAGCAAGTATTAAAGACTGGTACAGGAAGAGATATTTTTATACAGGCTAGGAAGTTTCAGTTTTGCTCCTCACATATTACCTAGTTTCATACTCCTCTCTAATTGAGTTAATTAAGTTAATAGTTTTGTTTATTTTTACATGTCATTTTGGCTTAATGCAATGAACTTTGAACTTTGAACTTTTGAACATCATTTATTACTAGCACAGTCCAAAAAATTCAGAGCACGAATTTACATCCATAATTCTGAAGTGATATGCAGTTTGAGTCTAGCCTGCTGTTCTGCGGACAGCTCAGGAAAGAAGTTGATGTCAGTGATGGACTCAATGTCCCACACTGTGGTTAGCCGGAACTGCAGAAACTCCCGAATGTCCTAGAAAATACAACACACATAGTGAACTTGTACACATGCCTATTTAGAAATGCACATGATTTGAGGCATGACAGTACATGATCAAAAACATGCAGCATCTGTAAACCTATATTCCACAGTGTACAGGTATAGTGACTCACAGAGACATGAGATGAGGGTGGTTGGTGAGGCAAGAGGACTCCCAGCACATCCACACTGGAAACTGGACACGATGCACCATAATTCCTAACTTCCACACACCGAGTTACAATACTGTAGAATCCACTAGGAATAGCCACACTGCCATTGCCATTCAGCCACCTAACATGATGTGTGAGTGTAAGATATATACGTACATAATTTTGTTACTGAAGGAACATGCAAACTTCTCACGCTGTGGGACTATGGTCTATTTGTTAAGCTGTCTTGTTCTAGTGTTCTGTACTGTATTGCATAAAAGTCCTCCAAAACCATGTATATAAAATTGTCAAAGCAGCTCAATCAGTTAAACATGCATATACATGTTAGTGTACACGTATGTACATGTAGCTATATAGGCAATACTAGACAGTAACTCATTTATTGTAACAAGGCTTTCTCACTGGTTATAGTTGTGGTCTTCATCTCTCAAGCCATCACGATCTGAGTCCAGCACTGTCCCAAGTATGACGTGAATAGTACCATACATAACAGTCCACTCCATCAGCTGCTGCTCCCACTCAGACCACACACCTACATACATCCCATCAGTAAACATACACAATGAACTAATAAAGTAGCATTGTCCCAGGCTCCTCTTTTCATGTGAAATTATCTTTTCACCTTTGAAGTGTGCATACATAAAGAGGAGCCTGAGGATGAGGATACATATTGGCCACATACATCACGAAGGGCATGTTTAGTCAACACCACAGTCTTCTACTAAGCAGTACTGTCCAAGAAGGCATACTCTATAAACCACCATTCCCTTTCATACATGTAACTAGCTATGGATACACTAACAGTATACACTATGTGAGTATGTATGTAGAGGTACTGAATGTTTGCACTCACTGTCATAGACGATAGACAGTTGAGGTACAGCATTGCTGATAAGAGGAAGGTACATCCCATCTGTGTAATTGCACACATATTCTTGTTAAACAGCATGGCTAGCTATGTGTCTACATATAAACTGGACTTACTAATGTGTGGGGTAAAATGTGTGAGTACATAGTCCGATTGTGATGTGCTGTAGTTCCCACACTGCACAGGTGGAGTACGTGGATCCCTTATGTAGCACTGTGCAGCTCCGTCAGCACTCACACTGGACTGCAGATACGCATACATATACATACACAACTAAACACATATTATTGCGTGTATTGTACACACAAAGTATGTTGACACGTATTGTAAGAGAACACAGATTCAACTACAACATGTGTATCTTAACTCTATGATCTCAGTCTTTACACTTGACAATCATAAACATGACTCTATATACTACCATAAACACTCAACATACTGTCTCCCTAATCCCTTGTGTCAGCCATATTTTGACTCAAATATGGCTGACTCACACGAGACAAACCTCCCCTTACTTTCAGTGCATGGTGTGATGCACTACTGCACATTGGTATTCACACACAGACCCACATACTGTATATATACCTTGACAGAGAGTGTGAATGCAACCCAGAGAGGTATGTGAAGGTAAGTGCTGTAGAGAGTGACTGAGTGATTGTTAGTGAGGAGACAAGCCCCCAAACCCTCCCCTCCTCTAGGCACTCCAAGCGGCAGATGTAGATCTTGGTACATCCTCACTGTGGGAACATGATGAACAGTCCACCAAACCATTATGTGTACATGTTACGTATGCATGCTATACATGTACATTTAAAAGTACCTTCATCAGGATCTGATATCAGGTTTTGTAGAGAAGCCTGTATATGAATACTAATTGAGGGTAAATATACATACATGGTACATGTAGCAGACATGCCTGGCATGAGTCGGAACAGAAGCAGGTTTCACATGGCTGACTAGTATCACCTGATAACTGACACTCGAGTACAACTCCCTCCACTCCATCTCTTGCCACAACTTCCAAGTCAGAACAGAGTATATTATGATATAGATAATGATAACATATACATATATTATTATGGTAACATATAACATATATTTTATGTTATGTATATGTTACTTGTTCAAAAACTACACACACATTTGTGTATACATGTATAATGTATACAGTACCTGGAGGGAGTGCATCTGCTACAGCAGGCTTTAGCATGTGATGTAGAGCTCCAAACGTGCCATTATTAGCACTGGGAGTGATATTGAGCAGAGCTAGGATGGAGAGACATACAACAAGCGGCTTATATGCTCCTGAACACGCTAATATTATGTACAAGGTGATAATGCCCAATACAGTAATAGTATTATACCTATGTATAAAACACAATGTACAGTACACTATATTGAGTACAATAAAGTATGCACAGATTGAATCCATTATACAAACCCACACAGGAAGTGTGTGCTTAATAAGGCTCAGAGTTCAATCTAGCTGGGCAGTTATTAGAATCAACAGTACTGCTACCAGTATACTATCTGATACCAGTAAATCAGGGAACAAGGACAGGTTACAGGTGAACTGTATATACTTGTATGTGTAGGTCCATTGCTAGAAATGCATGTGCATGTGTAGATTTATGCAATGTCTTCTTAACAGTTTAGTTCAAGTGCATGTATAGTTTACACAGAATAATGGAGCTATGTATTAAAATTTTACATATAGTTTTGATATCCTATGCAGTATAGAACATGATCTGATATCACTGTATCCCTGTATTTGTTGCTCCCCATCCACAGACCATGCCAGGTCACCGTAAACATTTTGTGACCAGCCCCCCAGAGGACCTGCAGTGTAGTAGCTGCCAGCTGGTGGCCAGGGATCCCTACCGCAGCAAGTGCAAGTGTGAAGCTCAGCTATACTGTCAGATGTGTATCAGAGAGCTACAGCATCGCTCCAGTGTCTGCACCACCTGCTCTCACACACTGGAGAGCTTTGCAGACAATCTAAGTGCACGTCACATACGAGCCATCAAGGTGTATTGTGATAATAAAGAGGCGGGGTGTGAATGGAAAGGACAATTTGGTGAGCTGGACTCACATCTTCAGCTGTGCCCCCATCAGGTGGTGGAGTGTTGCTATGCAGACATTGGGTGCTCTGTGAGAGTGAAGAGACAAGAAGAGGAGGCACACAGCCGAGAAAGCATGGAGCACCACCTAAAGCTAGCAACAGGACGAATACAGAGACTGGAGGCTGCTACAGTGGTCCCACCCATGGTGTTCAAACTTAGCAAATTCAACATGAAAAAGACAAAGAACGAACGCTGGAACAGTCCCAAGTTCTACTCTCACAGTGGTGGTTACAAGCTGTGTCTCAGTATTGATGCAAATGGTAACCGTGACAGTAAAGGCAGCCATGTGTCTATCTATGTACGACTCGTGAAGAGCATCACGGATCCTCACCAAATTTGGCCATTTAGAGGAGAAGTTATTATCGAGATTCTCAATCAAGTGGAGGATGGTGCGCACTTTGCCAAGACCATCCTGTTTGAGTGGAAGGAGAGCGATGCTCGCAACAGCATGGTGACCGATCCGGAGATCAGTGGTCGTGGGTGGGGCTACCATGATTTCATTTCTCATGGCCTGTTAGACTATAATGCCACAGCCAACACACACTACCTCAAAGATGACAGCCTGTTTATCAGAGTGACCAAAGTCACTGTGTATGACACTAACAAGCCATGGCTCACTCCCACACTCACGGAATATTGACATGCACTTCATTGACATGCACTTCATTGACATACATATATATACACTGTGAGGACATATTACACAATTGCTTGTGACAGTGCCGTAAAATGATAGCTATGGAATTTGTGTTAGTTCACAATTACACATGTATACCACTGACTAGTGAATGTGTAAGAACTCGCATGCCATTTACAAAGCAACTTGTGTACAAGTATGCATTGTTATATGTATACAAGAATATTTGATACGTGCAAAGTAGTAGTAGCAGTGAAACACTTTATATACCTTCCTTTCGTTAATGATCGTTCGATTCTGAGGCAGACTGTCATTGATTGGATATTTCACCAAATGCATTCAGCATATATGTAATTTTCCTAATCCTCACCCACCCCACTGTACTGTGAGGGTACTATTCATGAGAATGTGGTGATAAAGTTGTGCCTTTGAATCACATACTTTACTACAATGTCCCATGACAGTGGGTGTTGGGTGTGTAGTAGTACACAAAATGTGCAGCATTGTGAGACTTCCTCTCAATACTACAGAGTGTTGAGTCTCGCCAGCTTTGTCAAAGGGTGCACATATGTATGTTACGTGTACACTCCAGTTCACACACTGTATTAATACACTACAGGCAAGGTCATACTCACCACACAGGAGATTGTAAATCTGTATGTTATCAAATGCTGGAGCTAGATATCCTTCCTTGAAGGCTGGACCATGAGCTAGGAATATTGCCTGTAATGGAAACACACACAATATCATATATATACAGGATGTAACATTGTTTGTTAAAGTACATGGGAACAGTACGTAGCACAGCATCCAGCCTTAGAAATAGACATGATACTCTTAGACATAATAGCAGTGCATTATTAGGGATTGGAGTGAGCCCACCTAGTCGGTGACACAGGCCAATTTTCAGTGTGCAAGTAAAAATTACAAATATCCAGTACCGTCATATACTTATAGAAAATCACCTGTTGACACGACTAGGTGGGCTCAGCTATATAGGCTAATAGATCTGTACTTACATAAATGTTTTTACATGTAAAGTGAATATAGAGATGTTCACATATATACTGTGGTAGGTAGTGTACCATACAATAGGCTACATATGAACACATTTAGATACCTGCATATCTACTTCATTATTGTCATAGCCATGTTCTCCCAGTGGTACTCGAGAGCTTACAGAGGGAAGACAACAAATATACTAACATTACATGTGAATGTTAGTTACATCTGTATGTGCATTACATGTGTGTGTGCGTTACATGGTGTGTGCATTACATGTGTGTGTGCATTACATGGTGTGTGTGCATTACATGTGTGTGTGTGTTACATCTGTATGTGCATTACATGTGTGTGTGTGCATTACATGGTGTGTGTGCATTACATGTGTGTGTGTTACATCTGTATGTGTATTACATGTGTGTGTGCATTACATGGTGTGTGTGCATTACATGTGTGTGTGTGTTACATCTGTATGTGCATTACATGTGTGTGTGTGCATTACATGGTGTGTGTGCATTACATGTGTGTGTGTGTTACATCTGTATGTGCATTACATGTGTGTGTGCATTACATGTGTGTACGTGCGTTACATGTGTGTGTGGATTACATGTGTATGTGTGTTACATGTGTGTGTGGATTACATGTGTATGTGTGTTACATCTGTATGTGCATTACATGTGTATGTGTGTGGATTAAATGTGTATGTGCACTACATGTGTGTGTGTGTGTGTGGATTACATGTGTATGTGTTACATCTGTATCTGCATTACATGTGTATGTGTGTGGATTAAATGTGTATGTGCACTACATGTGTGTGTGTGTGTGGATTACATGTGTATGTGTTACATCTGTATCTGCATTACATGTGTATGTGCATTACATGTGTATGTGCATTACATGTGTGTGTGGATTACATGTGTATGTGTGTTACATCTGTATGTGCATTACATGTGTATGTGCACTTCATGTGTGTGGATTACATGTGTTTGTGTGCTACATGTGTGTGGATTACATGTGTATGTGCGCTACATGTATGTGTGTATGTGTGTTACATGTGTGTGTGGATTACATGTGTAGGTGCATTACATCTGTATACGTATATGTGCATTACGTATATATATAATGAGCCATTATTGAAGAACAATGAACCATTATTGAAGACTGTAACAACATCATGCATGTGGAACCTTCATACTTTTTGTATGTAATATATGATCCCAGGTCTCCAACCAGGAATATATCACCAAAACGTCTGAAAAAGATATAAAATACATGACTTTTTACAACAAGACGTAGTTACTCTGCCATGTGTGCACTGACTGTTGGTTGTGATGTCCTACATGTAGCCTCAGTGGTACATCCTCCAGATGGAATGTTTGGAACGGTGTATCTGATATGTTCTATGTGAGACAGAACACTCTATGTACTTCACATGTACTTTATATGGCATCAGTGTAGATTCTAATGCAAGCAGTGCATCAACTTTCTTAAAGCTACATAGATCAGTGTATGTAATTAATTTTTTGCTATTATCACAATTCTCAAGTAAGCTAATCATGTATTGCACGTGGACATGTACTATGTAACATGTACCTGAATTGCCTCATATACTGCTTGAACTGACTCATTGTCACCTGTGATAGCCAAATAGACAAATAAATACACATACGTAATACCAAACATTGTTATTGTCCACATCTGTCAGGCAAGGAGTAACACTACACTACTCCTTTGAATACCCTAACATGTTAAACTAGTGCATTTTTGGTAAGTAAAGCGAGCCTACCTAGTTGTGACAATGGGCCGTTTTGAAAATGTCAGTGTGCTCATGTAGGTATGTAGACAATGCCCGTAACATATATGAAAATTGGCCCATTGTCACAACTACGTAGGTAGGCTTGCTCCATTCACCAATAACTGCATGCACAATATAAAAGCACTAACAGGCATGTATATTACCATCATTGACATTGATGTTCATATTTACTCCATAGTTAGAATAGGACACTTCATATCCTTGAGGTATGTGCTGTGAATAATAATGGGCCCTTTAAATACACAATTGCAGTGTGGAGCATGAGTGCTATTATACGTAACTCACATCTTGAATGTGGAAGAGCTTGCTAGAATTAAAAGTGGTCATTCCTGTGATTCCATAAGTAAGAAAGAATAATTATTTTGATTAATTAGTGACTCAGGCCGAAAAGAGAGAGAGGAGGAAAGATTGATTCCAGTGAAATTGAACTCAAGATCAGTGTCTGGAAATCCAGTGCACTAATCACTGAGCTACGACTCCCAGGCAAAATAATCTAATAAAGAATAATCGCTCAAGCGGGAGCAAGCCCACTTAGTTGTTCTGCTGGATATATATTGAACCTACCAACCCTTCCCTGCATATAAACTGTGTATTTCTTACACCCGGGGGGGCCACACGTTATACGCAAACATAGCTGACCTTCCCTCTTCCGCTCGCCTGCAATGTTTAGCATTCTACTAGTTATACCACTCATTGCAGCATATGTCGAAGTAGGTACAGCCTATACTATGCGACTTATACTATGCATATACATATATACATGTACGTACGTATTTAAATGCACATACATATGTTCACATGCAGATAGGGGTTAGTCAAACAACTTCAACAGCACTTTCTCTCACCATGGTCAGAGACTATGACAATATTAACACAGTCATAAATGTCTTTCTCCTTTAATTCGACAAGCAGGTCCTCTATTACCTCATCCACCCTGCCTAGTGCTGCGTCTACCTGCAATTGTCATAATACATTAAGCCCTAGGTAAGGAACTGTTTACAGCATACATGCATGTAAAATAGCCTTCCTTCACTTAAAAGTCCTCAGCCTAGTGTGACTCTTAGTAGATCATTTGTATATACACCTACAATCTTATTTGCCTATAATCTCACATAATATACATATCACAGACCAGAGCAGAGTCAGGTCCACCAAGATGGCCAGAATGGTCAGGTTCATTCAGATACAGGGTCAGAAACTGAGGCCTGAAATCCACACATATATGATCATACATACAAGAACACTCTATATGTGTATGAGTATATATACAGGAAAAACACAGGAACATGCTTACCTGAGTGGTGATGGGAGGTTCAGCCACTCCAGAATTCTCTGAAGCCTTTCTTCATATGGTACTGAGCTGACAGTCAGAACATAGACATATTTAAGTATGTAAATATGAAGTAAGTACTCACACAGTGACAAGGGAACTGCATATGATTAAGAATCCAGTATTCAATCCTACAACTGAGCTTGCTTGAGCACATTGAAAGTAATGAAGAAAGACAAGCTTCTATCATCAGTTAAAGGGGCATAGGAATCCAGAATATCCCCCACCAGGCCACAACCCCTGGACAAGAGCCTGCCCCTCATTTTCTCTTATCAGCTGTCATTGCATAACTGGCAACCTCACACTGCAGCCACCCAACTTACAGAATCTGTCATGAATCAACTGGTGACACCCCTCCATCAGGAGAGGAGCCATAACAGGTAAATTAGTCAGAATAATTACAGGTAGAAAAATGTGGCTGCAGTGCAAGGTTAATTGCTATGAGAGGATAGGCTTTTGCCTAGGGGTTCTGACAATTGGTGTGTGGTGTAGATTCGTTATTATGCCCAGGTTCAACTCCTGATAGAATCTTGCCTACTTTCGACCTGCACTTATCAAGTATCTATACATCAATCCCAGGTCAACTAAGTAAATATGTGTTACTATATAGTGAGGAATGTATGTATATGTAATTCTTGAGACTAAGTATACACAAATATGTCAAAAATGGAGTAGTATATTCAAGATCTCATGGACCAGGATCAGAAGCATGTATAACATGATGGATGGATGTATATGGAATCACTTGATACTACATGTATACTAAGTTTGAGTTTGCCTGTACGTTCTGGTCGAGGCGCTTTGCCTCAAGTTATATATATTATGTTGCTTTGTATGTATGATTCAGCCCAGAGAGCTGAGCTGTTTCAGTAGCTGCCTAGAACGCAGAACATCACGGTTCAAGTCCCATGCACTTGAGGCAGCTCATTTTTCTACTGTCTTGGAGATGAGTTGCATTGTTTAGTGCTGTATTCTTTCTTGGTCTATGATTACATACAATTCACTTGTCTGGAAAATTGTCTTTCCTGCAAAAGTACATAATACCTTTGCATGGTTTAAAATGTCAACTTTGGAAGTATGTATATGTAGCACTGAAGTCACACAATAGAAACCAGGACTCAGACGGCCATCTGTGGGAAGATGCTCTTGCTTGATAGAGATGAGTCTTCAGTAATATAACTAACATACGTAAGACCCAGTCCCTGTTCTTCTCTGTTAATTACATCAATATCATTCCAGCAATAGAGCCTCCACCATGTACCGAAACAATACCAATTATTTTCATGTGAACTATTGCAATACATGTACTATTAATAACACATTTTAATGAGTAATAATACTATATATGTAGTGTCCATAAAGGCAGTGCTTCATAAAACTACCATCTGTAAAATGATTTCCAATATTTTCCTTGCATTCAGGCGAGCACTCTCTGCATCGTTGCGTGAAAACTTAAATGACGGCACTGCATGTGGATGGCGATTAGGAAAGCGTGTATTAAGATAGTAGGGGACCAAAGGTAAAGTTAATGAAGGAAGCTCAGAGGCAAGTTGAATCCTTTCACCTCTGAGTGAACATGCAAGGGTATGAATGTCGTGGTTTGATAAATACCTCGAATGTAAACCACAAGTGGCATACATGCCTGCCTTCAGTGCCTTTTCAGCAACTTCATGTGCCATAAAACAGACATGTGAGGAGAGCAATTCATTTCCTGTAGAGTACAGTGCTTCCAGTGCCATAAAATCTGCTGTTGCTTGCATACTCCACAGTTTAGATTTCTCTACCTCTCTTTCTGGTTGTTCAAAGTCTTTAAAGATATCCTCATACCTACTTCTACCACTTCTTGGTGTGTACTGATCTGTATGATGTTGTCGGTGTGTTCTGTGAGTACCTGCTGTGTGGTTCCAGTTAGTATACGTACTCTTCCAGTGGGTTGAAGGTGAGACTTCTTGTAGTACTTCATCTTGATCATCTTCTCTGGGCTCTAAGCCTTGCTCCAGTCTCTCAATTTGCTTTTTTAAAAACTGGAACATTTCATTTGCTACTTCAAGATTATCAAGATTTTTGTCAGGATGCCACTGAAGATATAGTCGGCGAATTGCCCTGTGTTTTTCTGGTTCATTCAACTTCCAGATCTGCTTCAGTTGTTGGCACAATTGTGCTTTAGCATCTCTTACATTCTGATAAGGCAACTGGGTTCCATCCACGTCTTCATCAATCTCCAATTCATGATCCTCAGTGCTTTCAATGGAGGAATTGTTTCGTTGCCCTCTCAAGAATTTATGAATATCAATGGCAGTTACAACTTTAGTCTCTCCATTGATGGAAATCATGTACCTAGTTTGAAGTGGGTTCATTTCACTCTGAGCATCCTCTGGTTCAAAATCTTCAGGAACAATCACATATAAAACTTCAGCAAAGACATAGTATCCCTCTCTCAGCTCATATCCAACTATATCCCCAGGGTGAAAGATATGTTGAATATTCTGGTCCAACATGTAATGCAACTCTGCTGGGATCGGTTTTCCTAAAACTGGGACTATTGATGGTACCTGTACACAAAGGCCCTCTAGTCCAATACCACATATCTGGCATGCCTTCTTAAGACCAGCATTGCTTTGTGCCTTAAGAAATAGTCGAAATATTCTTATGGCATCTGTAGAAATGTTAGATGGTAGATTTCCACCGATCAGTTTACATATGGCACCAAGCACTTCTTGTGCCACTGTTTCATGTATATGTTCTTCTGCAACTCTATCAATGTCTGAATCAAGATGCAGACAAAATGCAGGCCCTGCAATTCCTTCCTTTTGCTCTAGAAAAAAATCAACTTTAGTAGTGCCTATTCTCTGCCTGCCTGCCTTCAAAACAACATCAACCTCAAGGTTGTGTACTGTGGTCACCTCAACACTTTGAAAAAAACCAGTTAGTTTGTCTTCTAAGCCTTCAAGCTCAACATTAACAGCATATTTTAGAAAGGTTAAACAACATGCCTCAGGGAGACCAGTCAAACTCAGTGCAGTTTTAAGACACCTCGCCATTTCAGTATCCTCTCTCATGGGAGAACATGCTTCAGTGAGTTGTTGAAAACATACTTCAGACAGTAACTTTGGTCTCACATCCTTCGGTAAACAGCCACAAAATTTCTTGGCAAAATCAAAGTGATCTGCAACAGTGTTAGGGTAATGGAAGAGAAAATAACCAGTTTCCCTGTCAGGTAGTGTGCAGTCTTTGTAGCTGTAGGTATCTGGATAGACCAAATGCAAGGAATTGTGTAACTTTTGATCATGGCCAGGTAAGAATAGTGGAGATAGTTGTGTAAGAGATTTATCTAAATTGCATGCAAGTTGCTTATGAAGGATGTCATTGATTGCACGGCATACAATTTTTATTGTGTTTGGATCCATAGCTTCATTTTTCAACTGATTATGTGCCAACTCTAATACCAGTCGTAGATGACACAACTGGATAGAACTCTTGACTTGTATCTTTTCCAGGATTGCACTGGTGCCCATTAGTTCACGTGGAAGTCTGTGCAGGTATGGATGATACTTCTCTGCATCTTCTGTCATTAGTACCTGGCAAGGTTTGACTAGAACTACTTTCGTGGCCACTTTATAAACAGGAATGCATGGAATTGTTTCAAGAATTTGTAAGTCTGATTTTTTGAGTTTACAATTGTCTCCAGCATTTAAAAAAATGCGATTTAAAAACTCAAAGCATTTGGCAATCACAGTTACCAAACTTACGTCATTCTTTCCAGGAGTAAGAGCAGTATATGTTTCAAAAAGCATTGGATCTGCTCTGCCAGTTTCAGAAATATTTCTTAGGTGTTGAATAACATCCATAACTGTAGCTCTATGCTTAAGCCCAAGAGTAGTAAGGACAGTGGAAGAATATGGAACTTGATAAACTGGCTTAACAGACCATACCAACATTATATCATCATGTTGGCATGCACCCTTCAACTTAGTCAAACGCACGTCATCTGACACAATAGTTAGAGTGTCCTGTCCACCAAGGGGAGCTATCCATGTGAGGCCTTCTCCTTTATCTGCAAGCACAAAATTGATCTCTACTACTTCAGATTTGAAATTAGCATCCTCTAACCATTTCTTAGCTGCTTTTGTGAACAGATATTTAAAGAGTTCAATTGATTTTTTCCTGGTATTTCTTATGTGCTGCTTATTAGCCATCTCATGACAGAGTTTTAAATACTCCATTTTGGTAACCTCTGCACGTAGATCAAGGCATTCAAAGAACTCTCTCCAGAGACGGTATTCTGTAGCAGCTATTTTCTGACTTTCTTTAAGTGTTTTGGAACATTTGTAAAACTTCTCACCCTCTCGGAAAAACGTTGGCAAAAATGTGAAGTTGTCTTCAAACATTCGAAAAACAGTGTTCTCGTAGTCATACAACTCCCGTACTGAGTAAAGAGCTACTTGATCATCACTGCCAATGCACTTTAGGTCCTTTAGTGCAGCAATAAAAGTGCAAGATGCATGACTCTTATTAAGTTCTGATTGCAATATTGCATACTTAAGCAATGAGTCACGGATGAATTGCAAATGTCTGTAGCGCAATTTCTCATTCATGTTTCCAAAATGTTGGAATATAAATTTGGTATAAATATCAATACAATCAATACTATAAATCTCCAGTTCTTCATGAAGTCCCAGTGATGACCATTCACCATTCCAATCCAAGAAGACTACATTGTGTTGTTTCAGCCATATCTCCTGACCATCAGTACACATCCTTTGAGGCCACACATAGACTGTGTTCTCACTGAGAGATGTTAATATGCCCATATGGGTGAGAAAGAGTGGAAGACCTCTCAAGTATTGCAAACACTTAGGATCTTTTTTGAAATGAATATTTCCAAAGTAGTTAATGAGAAGTTTAGACATGTCTCTTGTGATCTGACAAGAAATGTCATATTTGCAATGGAAGTGATATAAAACCTGAAGCACAAATTCTGGGTCCTGTAAGGTTGGACAGATGCCTTTCATAGCTTTACGTGGAACCACATTAACATTCAGAAAAGGGAGCTTTAGATGCTTAAGCACAGTAGTAACACTTATACACATGTTCACGCTAACTCTCTCACTGTGATCTTCCATAACACTCTCACATAATATTGTGTCTGTGCTAATTCCTTCACTACGATCTTCCATGTCACCTAATCTAGCTTGTGATTGCTTACAGTGTCTTTCAAGTGGAACAATGGGAAGTATTGATTCATTTGCAGAGCAGCCCTGGTACAGATTGTTGTCATGAGATAATAACAAGGCCCACCTTTGTAGAATATTTCTCAAAAAGTGGTTGAAGAGTTCATCTCTGCTTAAACACTCCCATAGCTCTGTTAGGGGTTTTAGTTTACCACATCGTACACATTGCACACAGGTAGGTAATGTGCTATTCAGGCAGTGAGTAATTACCTCCAGGCAAGAATTCTTATCCTTTGCAGCACAACTTAGAAAGTTTTTTGGCTTAAAAGACAAACCTGTGAGCTGTGGGTGGAGAAACCATTGCAAACATTCAGGAAATAGGGATGAAAAATTTGATTTCATGACCTTTGATTCACTTTCTTCTCGAAAAAATCGAAGCATTCCATCTGCTGTAAGTAGTAATGGAACATCAAAAGTTGGAGCAGGATTCTTTTCTGGGTTAATTGCTGGTAAAATGAAAATAATAAATGTTTTGAAATTATCCACTGATCTGAAGGAAGTTTCACTTATAGCACAAGGAAATGAGCTGCTTATGCTCATGTGAAACTTTGAGTAGTACTGGTAAGCTGCTTTTGCTGAAACTATAGGGATATTACAATCCACATCAGCAAAATGCCTCCTAATCCAGTGATGTGTACATATTAATTTCATTCCTATTCTTGAAAGTACCAACAATATACTGTCCTCTAGTAAATCTTGTACAAAGTATACTTGAGAGGCAGGATCCTTTATATTTCTCAGAGGGCACCATTCAATGTGCTTATAATCCTTGCTTCTTTTTTCACTCTGTGCAGGTTGTGTGGAAATGGGATGAACAACTGCCAGAACGTGGGCATTAGAGGTCATCAACACTTTGAAAACATTCTTGGCCAATTCAAGCCACTCATTTGTAGGAAGTGCAGGGGATGTCTTTAGTGATGGATCAACAGAAGACTCAACTACTCTAAAAGTGGATGTATATTTTAGCTTGATTGGAGCAACTTGGGCATGTTCCTCTGAAGTAAATGCAACTGACTTTGTTGCAGCATTGCTAGCATGTTTTTGTGGAATGGATGGAATGTGTTCTGACAACCAATTCTGAACATGCTTACTATTGGTTGGATTACTTTTTCTTTCCTTGCCAAAGTTTGAATCAGTAATGGCACTCTCAGACGGTGGTACTCGCTGTACTTGTGGTTGTGGAGCAGTCCACCTAGGAAACACACTGTAGTATCTGTACACATCCTTCATTAAGACTTCCCTACCCTCACATGCAAAGTCCCTTTTAGATGTCATTAAGAAACTTGCATAGGAGGATGCAATGGCCTTCAGAAGGGCTTTGTTCCACTGATGCTTGTGGTCCAATTCACTTACATGTACATCTGTCGGCTTCCACAATGAGCGTCGATTTGAAGTCAGTATAAAGTGGCCATTAATGTGTACTGGAAGGTTGCAATCAATTGGAAGTGGAAGGAAACAGAACACTTTGCCAGCAAACTTGCATGATTTTGGTGTGTGGTTCAAAGGTGCAGCTATTCCATGCCTTGGTTTCACAAAGTTCAGGAACTTCCATACTTGGTTCCTGTTTCCCATGTCACCTATACCTTGCTGTATTAGCCACAGATCTTTGTGTTCTTTGCCTCTCGATACTTCAGTGAGACTCAGCTGATACTTCGTGATATAAGGCTCTGCTCCTTGTTGGTCCTTAAATTGAGATATCCTTTCATGCAATTCTCTCCTTCTTGCCATGGCAGGTGTGTCTATGTCAACTCGGTAGTGATACTCCACTGTTAGGATATTGGTTTTGCTTTCAATGATGAAGAATTTCATTTCTGTTACATGGTTAAGGAAAAACATAGACAGTTTCATTTGAGGAGCCCACTTTTTGAGGTGTTCATGCATTTTACCAGCAGAGAGAACACCTTCAAAGATTCCTTGTCCTCCTTTTGTATGAATTATTTCTGATGCATCTACAAGTTCTTGGCAGTAACGTAGTGGAAAACGAAAGAGGGAACCTTTTAGGAGTTCCCTTGGACAGTTGGTTAAACTGCTGCGTAAGTAAGCTGCCTTCATGTCTGGAAAGTAGTCCCAGAATTTATTACTCACATCAAACCTCTCACCTGGATATTGTCGTGTAGAAGATGGACAATACTTGCAGTGGGGATCAAATATACACAAAGTCTTTCCTCCAGTTACAAAACTTGGACAATCTGTCAGGTGATATACAGAATTGAACCCAATTCCATATTGGCCAATTTTTTCCGAATCCAAATGTTTGCTTCCTATACCAAGCTTTTGAATTCCTTTAATATCAACCTCTGAGAAATCTTTATCATTCCAAACCAACAAAGCAGGACCTTGAAGTTTCTGCCATTGTTCGGATATTACACGTTCTCCTTTGTGCTCTCTTGTGTCTAAAATGACGTAAAACTTTGTTGCCTTGGCATCATCAGCATTCTGAAGTAGTTCCTTGAGGATAGTCACATCAAATGGATAGTCTTGCAATATACTGTGTATTCTATCAGTGAGCTTCTCATGTTGACCAAAGTCAGTGCCCATCAAAAGTGGTTGCTTGTTAAGTGGTTTGTGCCGGAATTTATCAAGTACTTTGTTGCGAACTAACTTTACTCCAACTTTCTTAGCAAGATCTCGAGTAACTAGTCTTTCATTGACATATGTGTAGCCTTCTTCAGGTGGAAGCCACTGGGCATCATTAAATGCCAAAGAGGATGCTTCATACATTACGAATCTGTCATCAGGTAGCATTATGACAGGGTGGTCTTTAGATATCTCAGCAGTAGTCAATTCAGATATGATGTCCCTCAAAAGCTGTCGACAGCCATCAGGAAGTTCATTAGACCCATAATCACTGCTGATTCTTTGTAGAGCTTTAATATGATCATCAACTGTAAAATTTCTCTTTATATTAAGACCCTTCCTGAGATTCTCTTTATCAAGACTATCAGGGGTTCTGTACAGGTAGGGACCATTTATTAGTTTCCACTCCAGAGCCACCTGGTCACAGTAAATGAATTGCTTGCCAGTCCAGACACAGGGAAGAGAAAGAAGAGTAGAAATATCCAGCTGTGCAGCAGAAGTCTCATCATGTGTAGCGGATTCCTGTCTTATTTTCAACTCATTTTCTAAGTAAATGTATACCTGACGAGCAGCAGCATCAAAACACTTGATCATATTGTCAGAAAGAACCTTTTCAGAAACAGACACACTGATTAAATGTTTGAAATGTTTAATAACTTCCTCAGGTGTTGGAACAACACGTATTTTAAGAGCTCTTCTTGCAAAGTAGTTCAGATGGCCCCACCCACCATCCTTTGGCTCCAGTTCATGAATAAAAGGCACCTGTGAACCCGCAAGGTATATATTTCGTTTTGTTTCTCCATAATAATATTTCTCACCCTTCACCATTAGTTCTTTTCCTGAAAGTAATTGATTCTCTTCTCCACACCACTGCAGTGGATAGTCTTCTGGTTTAGGCATGACAGGTAAAAAGGAAACATTAGCTAGTGCTTCATAATCCTCTGCATTGTCTGCTGTTGGCACTGTTTTTAAACATTTCAAAATAAGTTGGACACGCTCAAGTGCTTTGCATTTATCCTTTTTATATAGTAGATGTACAGTTTTAGCCCTCTCTATTAACAACTGTATGGGAATGGTGGAGAACATCATCTCAAGGACTTCCATGGCTTTATGAACAAGTGGTTTCTGACAGAAACTTTCCAGTGGAAAGAAATTTTCCTCCTCTTCAAACATTGCAGCAAATTCAGCTCTTGGACTAATAATTTCCCTGCATTTCTTTAAATGTTGACCATCTGGTGCACAAGGAATACAAGCATTAGACATCAAGTAAGCATTAAGGTATTTGAACCTGTTGCCTGTTTGCCAGTCTAGTTCAGTGGTGAAACATTCGAGCATCAAACACAGGACTTTGTTCCTCTTCTCAAAAGAAATATTTCTCATTTTAGAGAAGAAATGTTTCAAGAATACCTCTTCAGTAATCATGTACTGATTAACAGGCAGATGAAAATAATATTTTTGAGGAAGATCTACAACACATAACTTCATACACTTGACAACCTCTGATACACATTCTGGTTGTGTGGTGGAACTTGAGTGTGTCAAAATATCCTCCGACAGAAATTGACTTTTAGCTAGCGAAAGCCATTGACCAGTGCACTCTGAGAAGAATAATGTACTCTTTTGTATGTCACAGTAAACTGCACTTACTAATTGCTTCCATGGATTGTGAACTTTGAGATTCATTTCCAGAGGCCAGAGAGCATGAAATTCATACTCTTGAATTAGGTTACGCAGTTTCAGTTGTTTCATTCCTTCCAGTAACAAAAGATACACATTAGATATGACACTTTTCATCAGAGCTTCATTCCACAGTACTTCTTGAATATTACTGGAAGAGTTGTCAGATGCCCATATTCCTGTCCTGTTATTACTGACTGCAAAGTTACTGCTAACATGAACAGGCAAACCTGTCTTCATTGACAGAGGTAAAAAGCAAAACATTTCTCCTTCTATTGGCTGCAGTGTGAAACATGAAGATTCCAAGGGTGACAGCAGACAAGCAACTGATGCAGTTGCAAGCCGTTTAAGAACTGTTTCATTCTTTGTTGCTACCAGCCAATAACTAGTGGTTGTACTGTCTTCTGAAACTAGACAAGTTATCATATGAATATACAATGATTCAAGACTCACTGTAGCTCTAGTAATCTTTAGTTGTATACTGGGAACCTTTTGACCATCACTGATTTGAGATACTATGATACAGTTGACCTTCTGCAAGAAGAGAAGCAGCTCAGAGCTGCACATCTGAATGTCACGAAACAATTCCTTCACAACATGTTCAGTGTACACCTTTTCACTCAACTCACTAGGAGATGTACGGAAAGGAAATCGAAACATCGTTCCTTCATATTGATGCCTTTGTTCAAATCCAAAGAGACCAGTATAAGGTGTTAGCTGTTGTGAATTGCTGATAAAGTTGGTTGTGTAAGATAACCTTTTTCCTGGTTTTGCTGGATTCTTGATCTCCTTCTTGAGGTACGATAGTGTTGGATCAAAGATGTAGAGATACTGACCACTAATGAAGGATGGAACATCAGTGATGTGATATACAGAACAGAAACCAACACCAAACTTGCCAATCTTGAGTGCTTTGCCTACTTTTGTGGCTCCAGCAAGTTTTGTTATGTTCTTAAAGTCATCTTGGGTAAACATTGCATTGTTTTGAACAACTAAAGCAGGACCATGACAACCTGCCATTCCTGGAAAGAATAAGGAGTGAGGTTCAACCCAGTGATACCGTGCATCATAGCAGATATTCATCTCAGTAGCACCTGCATCATCAGCATTTTGGAGCAACTCCTTAATGATAGTTAGCCCATCCTTGTATTCTTTGAGGATATTCTTCAGTCGAACTGTAAGCGGCTCATTTGGACCAACATCATCAAATGCATCTTCAGCAATATCCAAGTGCTGGCTCAATGGAGTTAAATACAGTTGATGAGCCATTTGAGGCGAAATCCTTCGATTCACAAATGTAAATGAGTGTTCAGAAGCCTTGGAGGCTCCAACGTAACGTCTAAGAAAGTCATTGTCAGTATACACCACATGTCTACTTTCCACAAGTGTAGGCCATTCTGAACTGGATTCTACTGGCACATAGAGTGTTTCACAGTCTGATAAATCAGCCATATGCTCCCCATTCCCTGTGAGCCAGTAGAGAATGTTCATAACCAATTCCCAAGCCTCTTCATTGCTAATTCCCAAGTTAGTTGAACTTCCATCTCTGATCTTTTTCAGAATACTCATTATCTGTATTTTTGAAACTACTTTCACAACTCCTAGAGCTTTAAATAGAGAAGTGTACTCTACCAGGTCATCTGGGAGAGTGTAGATAAATGGTTCCAGGTTTTGGCGAAATGACTTGTTCTGCTGTATGGCAACAATGTGTGGAGAGACAAATACATTGCACCTAGAGACCCAAATACATTCAGATTGCAAAGAAGACCTGTGTTTTTTGACATGATCCAAGTGTTTTTGGAGGAGATAATATATAGCCCTAGTGGTAGTTCGGACGTGACATGGTAAGATGCTTTTCTGTTGAAAACTATGAACCACAGTGTCAAGATGTGCCACTATATGCTCCACTAGCATGCTTGGATCTAGAGGAAATATTGCACAGATCTCAGCCGGGAGGGAATGATCTATGAAGCACACTTGTGAACCACAGGCCAATTCAAACAACTCTTGGTTGTGGCAAAGGATGGCAGATGACCCAAGTGAAATAAAATGGCAAGTGTAGTCCTTACCCTTCCAGCCAAGAGACTCAGGATAGTCTTGTGGAGGAGTAGCCTTTACTGGTAACCAGCATCTTTTTTGTGAAGGATATAAAAGCATCTGGGAAAAATAACCTCTTAATCTGGAGTGTCCAATTGTAATTTTAACAGACTCACTCATGGTTTGCAAGTCCCACTTCTGAATATATTGAATGATGGCTTTAGCTCTTTTGTATGCTGTGACATTAACACACTGGGCCTGTCCCCCAACAGTACCAGAAAGACAAATCTCTAATATGATATCAATGATGTCTTGTGGTGATGCAGTCCTCCTTAGCCCACAGTGCCTGAGAACTGACAGGCATATCTCAGAGTCAAAAGGGGCTAGAGGAAAAACTGATTTGCCTTGAAAAAGATTTTGAAGATCAGAATTAGATGGATCAAACAGTGATTTGGGTGACTTTGGGCTACTATTGAACACTGGAAGAAATGAAAGAGTGGATATTTCGGTAGTAAGTTTTTGGAAATCAATACTGGAACATATCATGGGGGCATTTTCCAATACCTCCTTCATGATACACTCTACATCAGAACTGCCAATGTTTCCACCACGAATTAAGGGAAACACTGAGTCAATGAGCAAATCAATAGTAGTAGGATGAACCACAGAAAGACCTTTTAGGAGCTCCAGTTGATAGTGATCAGAGCATGAAAATAGGATGAGGTGAGGAAAGAGCTTCCCAGTACTGAGGGGACAGTTGATTGGCTCTATTTTAACTGTATCATGAAGCATGCTTTTCCTTACGTGATGGATAGAACAGAGCTTCTCATCTGAATTCCACCATGCAGTAAATATGGCTAGTTGCTGAAGTATAACCTTCCTCTGCGGTGTTTTGGAATACATACAGAGCATATGTCTGAGACTAGCTGCCTCCTGTATATTTACAGCGGTATTGTTGAAGTGTTGGGCATTGTATATGGCATCAAGAACTCCATTCGGTGAGAAGTGGTTAACAAGATGGGAACTGGGTACAAATATAAAAGGGAATCTACTCTGCTCACAACATAGAACATGAAGCTTGCTAAGAGCTGATAGAATGTGGTGGCTAACACTTGTTGTGCTTGGGACAAAAACAGTGGGAGAATCCAGGCTGAGTCGCACTACAGCATTAGTACATTTTAGTGTGTCGTACACTGGTAGAACTAAGAGGTCTGAGAACAGTTCTAACCTTTGCCTTGCAACCCACTCCCAGAATTTCTTTAACCATTCAAGGCTAATATTCGAATGAGGAAGTGTGACCACTGAGTGTCTAGGCATACTTTCTCTGAGCAGGTGTGCAACACCTCTACTGTCAAGCAACTTCAGTCGAGTGCGTTTGTTTTTTGCAACATTGAATAACTTTTGATGCAATTCACCATAACTTTCAATATCTACCAACTTACTTTCACAACCAGGAGTAAGGTAGCACGGACACTTTGAAGAACACAAGTACACTGTAGCAGTGGGTGCACTATAATTGGATCCAAGAAAGGTGGTAAATGTACCATCCGCCAGAGGCAATAGAGCAATGCCTGAAAGGTCATCAAATGCATTGTCAGAGAGGCAGTATTGAAGCAACTCTAATTTTTGGACATGGCTACAGAGGTTATAGGAATCTGACCTTTGCCTAATTTTGGATCTTGTCTCTCTGGGGGTTATAATGGTGACTGAAACATCCATGAAACTCAAAGCATCCCATACGTTGGGTGGAACTGTCACTACATTCTCTCCACATGCAGAAAGAACTTTACTAACCACACTAGGCAGTTCATGGCCTCTTGGAATGAATAAAGATTGGCTTCTCTGAATCCAGTGTCCATCAATCCAAAACACTTGAGCTGACTCTGAGAAAATATACCGAAAGAGTGGCTTGAGTATACCCTCCCAGTGTGTTCCTCTGACTTGTTTTACAACAGGCCAAGCTCTATAGAAATGCTCAGCTCTAAGGTATTTCTTTGCATGCATCAGGAGCAAGTTAGCATAGCAAGGAGGGAGCAGATACTGAATAACTAAGTCATTCCACTTAGCTGACTTATCATTGGTCCTCTCAATGCCTGTCCACTTTAGCTCTCTTCTTTCATCATTGAGACTGAATGTGGCATTGACATGCACTGGCAAGTGACACGATACTTCACTTGGCATGGGTAGTACACAGAACACACGACCACCAGATGGCACACTGGTGATATTGAGGGCCACTCCTACCCAGGGCAGAGCTTTCAATTCTGTGGCTACATTATGAACCTGTATGCACTCTGAACCCACTCGGGAGGCTACTAGCCAGTTACACTCTGAATTATTTGACTGGTCAATTTGATCTTCCACTACCACTCTGACATGGAGAGTGAGGTTAATGGGATGAGAGATTTTGAATGATTCTCTCTCAAAAGCACTCTTGAGTTTCAAATCAAACTCTGACCTTCTAGTTAGCTGGTCTGTGGCCATATCTTGAACACTCACCTTTAGAAGATCATTGCAAACACCATGCTGTGCTAATTCGTGTACTTCAATTGTCTTTACAGAACGAAGAAAAAGTAATATGACTTTAGCCTCTTCTCTTAATGCTGACAATAGGTCACGCAGCTTGTTGATGTTGTAAACATGTGAAGAAACACGTCTTTCACAACTGCTGTTGCGAAGAGGGAAACGGAAAAAAGTGCCTGGAAATGCAACATCACCAATAGAAAAATTCTGTAGTCCATGGAATGGTGCAAATGTGTCTTCCTTGTCCGTGTGCTGTGCTATATTATACCACTGACCAGTCTGTTTTGCCCAAATTTCTTCATGTGGCTCCAAATAGGCCAACTTTTGTCCACTTAGAATTGTGGGAAGATCTATGGATAAATCAGTTATACTGTTAGCCCATATGTGTACATGTAGGTACATTGTACATGTATACTAGAATATTTTTAGGAGGGCCTGGGGGTGAGGCTAGGTTTTACACTTTATACATTGTTAGGATGTGCAAGGCATTAGGATGTGGGGATAACAGTGCCAAAATGTAGAGAAACAAGTGTAATATATACTGGGGATTAGGACAGTATATACAAGTGTAAAAATATTTTCACTAAAATGTTGAGGGATGTAGGGATGGAAGTGCCAAAAAGTATAGAAACAAGGTCAAAGTACACCATGCATGCATTCAAAGGCAGGGGATGATAGCATGCAACAATCATAACATGCGTAACCCCTTTTATTTACAGATGTAGGGATATGGGGTTACGCATGTTATGATTGTTGCATGCTATCATCCCCTGCCTTTGAATGCATGCATGGTGTACTTTGACCTTGTTTCTATACTTTTTGGCACTTCCATCCCTACATCCCTCAACATTTTAGTGAAAATGTTTTTACACTTGTTTCACTGTTTTTTTTAGTTGTGTAGCAATACATATAAACCTACTGACTTTCGTGCAGAGTTCTACCTCCCTTCCATACCTATAAGCAGGATATCTAGCAATTGTCAGTGACTCCTACATCCTGTCCTACAACATGTCTTGTACGTATATTGCCTACTGAGTACAACAGCGGGTCCAGTTGCCTGCAACAGTAAAGGAACGGAGCAACGTAGCCAAAAAAGACAACACAGCGCTCGAAACAGCGGCAGCTCGACGGACACAAAGCCCATGCATCAGTAGTGCACAAAACTAACTTCACGTGTTCGGCACGTGAGCAAACAAGAAAATGGCGTCTAAAACTAACACTTGTAAGGTTGCAGACCTGGAGTTTGACGGTTTTGGGAGAAGGTATGTAGATTTTGTGCATCAAGGATCATGTACGCTCCAGTATAAATGATTTTCGTGAAAGAATTAGAGCGATTACTAACCCCAGTTTCGCGGTAGGCCGTTTGAACTGAATTAGAAAGAAGAAGAAGAAGAAGAAGAAGAAGATGATGAACAATCCGGGTTTTTACAAATTTCCGAGAATCACTGTAACTGTATATTTTACGTACTTTGAGAGTATTAAAGTGTATAGAAGCACTCGCAGAGCATGTAGTTTGTCTGAAAAGGCTTAAAACATCCGCGTTCGGGAGTTCTGAGCCGTTACTTTTGTTAAGGCTAATGGGCGTGTCGGCGCCATCCCTACATATAGAGTCTACCGACTCTATGATAGAGAGTCTACCAACTCTCGGATGCAGCAACACAGAGGATGAGGGCATGCAACAATAATAACATGCGTAACCTGAAACTAAGTATATATATATATATTGCAGCAAAACAGGGGATGAGGGCATGCAACAATATTAACATGCGTAACCCGAAACTAAAGGATGTAGGGAGGGGTTACACATGTTGTTATTGTTGCATGCCCCCATCCCCTGCGTTGCTGCATATATACTTAGTTTTGGGTTACGCATGTTATTATTGTTGAATGCATGCCTTCATCCTCTGTGTTGCTGCATATATACTGCCCTTCTTTCTCTACTTTTTGGCACTGTCATCCCTACATCCTTCAACATTTTAATGGAAATGTTTTTACACTTGTTTAACTGATTTTTCGTTGTATACATTACTTGCTTGCAAATTTTGCTGCCCTTGGTCATATGAAACACACGTGAGTAATAACAAGGAAATGACGTTCAACTACACAGAAGTGCTAGTATATCATAGCTTTACTCGTCTAAGAGAGGTCCTATAAAGATTCCACTGGAGAAAGGCACTGCACATGGGAATTTGAAGCTGTATGGTACAAAAATCAAGGTAAATACTTGTACCAGTTTCTCGGTAGGCCGTTTGAACTGAATTAGAAGAAGAAGATGAACAATCGGCGGTTTTACAAATTTCTAAGAATCACTGTAGCTGTGTATTTTTTGTACTTTGAGAGTATTATAGTGTATTGAAGCACTCTTAGAACAGGCTGTTTGGCCAACAGTAATACAAATCGGCCTCGCTATAAATGGACACATCGGGAGCTCTGAGCCATTACTTTTGTTTAAGGCTAATGGGCGTATCGGCCCCATCCCTACATATAGAGTCTACTGACTCAGGGAAAATTGGTATATGTTGAGATAGCCCAAGCTATATAAAAGGATGCTTTTCAACTTACATGCACAATTATGCATTCTATGAATGCAAATAGAGCTGTATACAGAGGTTTTGCAATCAAAAATACAGACAGAAAGATGACAAGCGGACATGAACCTGATGGCTTAACCCACTTTGCACATTGTCATGTGAGTAAAAATCTGCCTGAATAGAAGAGTATAGGAGAGCCTAGCCAACAGAGTCAACTTCTTAAAGTAGAAAAGGCACCCATGTGTAATTAACAATGTATGCATGGTGTCCAACTTGATCAGAAGAAAGACAATGCAAGACATATGGAATAGGAAATAGATGTACATATACAAGTTGCTCAATCATTGTAACATTACTACACTTGCATCATTCAAGTAGTCATATGACACTACAGTTTAAACAGTCAGTCCTATTTGGCATACTACTAAACAATGACTATAAAACTGCTGATATATTATAGTAGTCCATTAATCACATGACACTACTCTTTAAAGAGTGTGTCCTATTTGGTATATCATAGAGTCAGTAGACTCTATATGTAGGGATGGTGCCGACACACCCATTAAGCCTTAACAAAAGTAACGGCTCAAAACTCCCGAATGCCAATATTTTAAGACTTTTCAGACAAACTACTTTTTCACGTGCCAAACACGTGAAGTTAGTTTTGTGTGCCAGACTTTCGCGCTGGGGATGATAGCATGCAACAATCATAACATGCGTAACCCCATATCCCTACATCTGTAAATCCTAAAAGGGGTTACGCATGTTATGATTGTTGCATGCTATCATCCCCTGCCTTTGTCCGCATTCATGCTGCACTTTGACCTTGTTTCTATATTTTTTGGCACTTCAATCCCTACATCCTTCAACATTTTAGTGAAAATGTTTTACACTTTATACTACTAAATGGTGACTATTTGACTATTGATGTATTAATCATATGACACTGTCGTGTCAATGGGCCGATTTTTCTATAATTTATTTATTTATTTATATGTGACAGGCACTGCACATACCGTAACGTTATATGTGCTTCTAATTTTGCATGCGCACTCTCCGCTCGGCAACAGTACGTAGCATTCAAGTAGTCATATGACACTACAGTTTAAACAGTCTGTCCTATTTGGTATACTACTAAACAATGACTATATGACTGTTGATATTGTCCATTTAATCCTACGTATGACACTACCCTTTAAACATTGTGTCCTATTCGGTATAAACCGTGGCTATTTGACTGTTGTCCATTAATCATATGACACTACAGTTTAACAGTGTGTCCTATTTGGTCTCTATAGTCATCATGTGTGTACAGTTATTCAAATGACTAAACATTTTCATTGAGAATTTAGGGATGAGAGTGCCAAAATCAAAGAAGATGCAGTAGATCTACAAGATAGGGATGATGGTTTGCAACAATAACGTATGTAGGGATATGAGCAACTTATGTAGATGAACGGAACTCTGATTGATTTTTGGTATTCTCATCATTACATTTTGTTTTACTACTTTTTCATTATGCAAACTGCTAATGTGCACCTTGAAAGGCACATAAAATATGGTGTGCAGAACAGGAAAACTGTTTAAGGATAGTCAGTGCCTAAATTGCTCAGCAACAGCCTAGACTTACATCATACCATAGACAAGACTGAGCAGTTGTGGTACAGCGCGCTTTCCAAGATCTTACAATCTCAAATGCTTAAAGCGACATACACATGCGCACATTTTATTTGAACATCATCTGTATGTTGGTTTACACATCAGACTGCAAGATTATGGAAAACTGCTGTATCAGAACAATAATATTCATCCACCACAAACTACACAAGCCTACCTAGGCAAAACAACACCCCATCGCTTAACTTAAAACCAACGACAACTGGCAGGATTGGGGTAATGACCTAAAAGAATTGTATCATAGAAGCAGGTTGTACCCACATAGATCTACATGCAGGGCCCAAACAACTCTACCCACAAGGGTGGATACAGGATTTTGTAAAGGGAGGGGCTAAACCGTCGGACGTACGTAATATGGTTGTGATTAGCACTATGATGACATTGTGCTAGCTATATAGGCTTTCATTCGACACTTGTTACTCTTCGAACCATCTTCACATGCTTAGACAGGCAAAGAATCGGTCAGGGACAGCACAAAACATGCCAGAAAAACTGGGCTCACACACACGTGCACACACACTGTACAGTCGACCGCACCGGAAGTCAATTGACGTGCATGCAAATTTTAATTAGACCCCACGCTCTAGATCCAGGAAGGGGGGGGCTAGAGCCCCCAAAGTCCCCCCCCCCTGACCCATACATCAGCTTGGCATAGATAATATAGAAGAATAAAACATGCCACTATCATGCTGCATATATACTGCACTTGGATTATTTTTTTACTCTTGTGTATACTTAGAACATTGCTTTAATTAAGTGCATTACACACAAACACACTATATACATGTACCTGTTATGTGGTATACAGAGTTAAATCCAATGCCGAATTTGCCAACTTTGAATGGGTCATCTGTTTTCACACTTTGTTGCATGTCCTGAATACTCTGCCAGTCCTTTTCAGTGAACTGAGCATCATTGTAAGCCAAAAGAGCAGGGCCTTGGTATCTACCCAGTGCAGGTTCAATCAGTTTGTGTGTTTCATGTTGTCTGTTGTCCAGATAGAAGTGCACTGTACTTGCACCAGCATCATCGGCATTTTGAATGATTTCCTGGGTGAAATTCGAGATTAAAAATTAATACGAATGCCTCAAATCTGTAGTCAGGATAGTACACAAATACAAGCCGTCGGCTTACCTTAAAAATCTGACCGTCAGGATACTTATCCAAGATCTTCTGAATGGATATGTAAAGTGGCGGCTGTCGCTGGCCAAAAGTACGGCCTTCAGCGGCCATAGCGCGCGCCAACACACAGCTAGATCTGGCTAGAACTTGGCCGAAAAGAAACCGCTCGAAAAGAAACAGGAGCAGACAAGTAGAATGCCACTAATAAGAAGTCAATATGATTCTCTATATACACTGCCACCGCCAAGGCAATTTCTAACGGAAGCGCTTCGCTATTTTTATATAGATAGATCTACACCCTGCCGCCCCGCAGTAAATTCACTCCCGTTGGCCAGGATATCATCCGTGTATGTCTTCCGTGTATCGGAAAGATGCGCGACCGGTTGACCGTGTACAAAATTGATCAACCGGATGTCGACCGACTCCATTAGCGGCAGTGTACGTCTCGATAGTGATGCTCAACCAAAGAAGTCATCCTAGCTGACGAAGCAGAGGATTTAGGACCCACTGACCCGAGCATGAGGTAGCTACATCATGTAGGTAGTTATATAAGCCCTTTTATCTCCGAGTACATGAAAATCTATTATGTAAGACTACCCCATCGTTATCTTCTAGCTAATGGCTACAAGTATATGGATTTCGACTGATCGTTTTCCTGTGTAACAGCCAAAATGAATCGCGCGCCCGTTAGCTATATATTATCGCCGCGTTAGGCTCCTTCCGCAAAATGTAGCTGTTTTCGGGGCGTATGCCGTGACAGCGACAAAGTCCTCTGAAACTATACCAGAAAGAAGCGCCTTTCACCGCGCTACATAATCCGCGGGCCGGTTGATAACCGGACATACACCAACCGGCGTTGGTTAACATCCTTGCGGAACATATATATACTTGGAGGTACACATACAGTCATTTCTGCTTCTCTGACACAATCAATTTTTTAGGCTGTGCATAGAGTACAATATCTACTGGCATTTCATTGTAGCTGCAGACATCTTTACTTGGACATACATATGTACATGTACATGTATACACTAGGAATTGTATATTGTGGGCACAAATATGTGCATCTCACCATTATATGTATGTGATAGATCTATACTAAATTTAGATAGTGCACTACTAAAGGTAGCTACCATGGTGCAGAAAAACTGCTAGAACTGACAAGAAACAGGAACAGCCAAGTAGATAATAATGAACCTCAGATTAGGGTACACTGCCAAGATGCAATTTTAATCGTCAGTTGGAACCACCTTGCAGCTAGCTAGGACTCTACATTAGCTTTTAAATTTACACTTTAGTGCACTCCTTGTAGTCTCTGCATGGTCTATACAAGAGTATTTTAAAGGATATAGGGATGACAGTGCCACAAACTATAGAGACAAGGGTGCACTGAAGTCACACAGTAGAAACCAGGACTCAGATGGCCATCTGTGGGAAGATGCTCTTGTAGAGATGCTTCAGTAATATAACTAACACACGTAAGACCCAGTCCCTGTTCTTCTCTGTCAATCCCATCAATGTAATTTCCAGCATTCGAACAAGCAAAAACCTAAATCTGAGAGAGCCTCCACCACAGAAATAGAATAAATGATTTCCATGTAAACTATTGCAACGCTATTAAGTCTACAATCACTTAACAACACACATTGTAATAATTAATAATAAGCTACTGCAAGCAATCACCACACATACTGTAATATACGTAATGTCCATAAAGGTTTCACAAAACTACTATCTGTGAAATGATTTCCAATATTTTCCTAGCATTCAGGTGAGCACTCTCTGCATGGTTGCGTAAAAACTTAAGTGATGGCACGGCATGTGGATGGCGATTAGGAAAGCGTGTATCAAGATAGTAGGGGACCAAAGGTAAAGTTAATGAAGGAAGTTCAGAGGCAAGCTGAATCCTTTCACCCCTGAGTGAACATGCAAGGGTATGAATGTCGTGGTTAGATAAATACCTCGAATGTAAACCACAAGTGGCATACATGCCTGCCTTCAGTGCCTTTTCAGCAACTTCATGTGCCATAAAACAGACATGGGAGGAGAGCATTTCATTTCCTGTGGAGTACAGTGCTTCCAGTGCCATATAATCTATTTTTGCTTGCTGAATCCACAGCTTAGATTTTTCTACATCTCTTTCAGGTTGTTCAAAGTCTTTAAAGATATCCTCATACCTACTTCCACCACTTCTTGGTGTGTACTGATCTGTATGATGTTGTCTGTGAGTTCTGTGAGTACCTGCTGTGTGGTTCCAGTTAGTATACGCACTCTTCCAGTAGGTTGAAGGTGAGACTTGTACTTCTTCGTCTTCATCATCTTCTTTGGGCTCTAAACCCTGCTCTAGTCTCTCAATTTGCTTTTTTAAAAACTGGAACACTTCGTTTGCTACTTCAAGATTATCAAGATTTTTGTCAGGATGCCACTGAAGATATAGTCGGCGAATTGCCCTGTGTTTTTCTGGTTCATTCAACTTCCAGATCTGCTTCAGTTGTTGGCACAATTGTGCTTTAGCATCTCTTACATTCCTATAATGCAACTGGGTTCCATCCACAATATCCAATTCATGATCATCAGCACTTTCAATGGAGGAATCGTTTCTTTTCCCTTTCAAAAATTTATGTATATGAATGGTAGTTACAACTTTAGTCTCTCCATTGATGGAAATCATGTAACTAGTTTGAAGTAGGTTCATTTCACTCTGAGCATCCTCCATTTCAAAATCTTCAGGAACAATCACATATAAAACTTCGGCAAAGACATAGTATCCCTCTCTCAGTTCATATCCAACTATATCCCCAGGGTGAAAGATATGTTGAATATTTTGGTCCAACATGTAATGCAACTCTGCTGGGATCTCTTTTCCTAAAACTGGGACTATTGATTGCACTTGCAGACGAAGGCCCTCTAGTCCAATGTCACACATCTGGCATGCTCTCTCAAGATCAACATTGGTTTGTGCCTTAAGAAATAGTCGAAATATTCTTATGGCATCTGTAGAAATGTTAGATGGTAGATTTCCACCAATCAGTTTGCATATTGCACCAAGCACTTCTTGTGCCACTGTTTCATGTATATGTTCTTCTGCAACTCTATCAATGTCTGAATCAAGATGTAGACAAAATTTAGGCCCTGCAATTCCTTCCTTTTGCTCTAGAAAAAAATCAACTTTAGTAGTGCCTATTCTCTGCCTGCCTTCCTTCAAAACAACATCAACCTCAAGGTTGTGTACTGTGGTTACCTCAACACTTTGAAAAAAATCAGTTAGTTTGTCTTCTAAGCATTCAAGCTCTACATTACCAGCATATTTTTGAAAGACTAAACGGCATGCCCCAGGGAGACCAGACAAACTCAGTGCGATTTTCAGACAACTTGCCATTTCATTATCCTTTCCCTGGGAAGAACATGCAGCAGTGAGTTGTTGAAAACATATTTCAGACAGTAACTTTGGTTTCACATCCTTTGGTAAGGAGCCACAAAATTTCTTAGCAAAATCAAAGTGATCTGGAACAGTGTCAGGGTAATGGAAGAGAAAATAACCAGTTTCCCTGTCAGGTAGTCTACAGTCTTTGTAGCTGTAGGTATCTGGATAGACCAAATGCAAAGAATTGTGTAACTTTTGATCATGGCCAGGTAAGAATAGTGGAGATAGCTGTTGAAGAGATTTATCTGAAATGCATCTAGACAGCAAAAAAAGGATGTCATTGATTGCATGGCATACAATTGTTATTGTATTTGGATCCATAGCTTCATTATTCAGCTGGTTATGTGCCAACTCTAATACCAGTTGTAGATGACACAACTGGATAGAGCTCTTGACTTGTATCCTCTCCAGTATTTCACTGGAGCCCATTAGTTCATGTGGAAGTCTGTGCAGGTATGGATGATACTTCTCTGCATCTTCTGTCATTAGTACCTGGCAAGATCTGACTAGGACTACTTTTATGCCCCGTTTATAAACAGGAATGCATGGAATTGTTTCAAGAATGTGTAAGTCTGATTTTTTGAGTTTGTAATTGTCTCCAGCATTTAAAAATATGCTATTCAAAAAATCAAAGCACTCTGCAATTACGGTTACCAAACTTATGTCATCTTTTCCAGGACTGGTGGCAGTATAGGTGTCAAAAAGCTTTGGATCTGCTCTACCAGTTTCAGAAATATTACTTAGGTGCTTAATGACATCCACAACTGTAGCTCTGTGTTCCAGCTTAAGATCAGCAAGAACTTCTGATTCAGAAGTATTCCACACATATGGAACTTGATAAACTGGCTTAACAGACCATACCAACATTACATCATCATGTTGGCATGCCCCCTTCAACTTAGTCAAACACACATCATCTGACACAATAGTGAGAGTGTCCTGCCCACCCAGGGGAGCTATCCATGTGAGGCCTTCTCCTTTATCTGCAAGCACAAAATTGATCTCTACTACTTCAGATTTGAAATTAGCATCCTCTAACCATTTCTTAGCTGCCTTTGTGAACAGATATTCAAAAAGTACAATTGACTTTTTCCTGGTGTTTCTTGTGTGCTGCTGATTAGCCATCTCATGACAGAGCTTTAAATACTCCATTTTGGTAACCTCTACATGTAGATCAAGGCATTCAAAGAACTCTCTCCAGAGACGGTATTCTGTAGCAGCTCTTTTTTCAGTTTCATCTGTAAGTCTTTTGGAATATCTGTAAAATTTCTCACCTTCCCGGAAGAACATTGGCAAAAATGTAAAGTTGTCCTTAAATGTCCGAAAAACAATGTTCTCATAGTCATACAAATCCTGTACTGAGTAAAGGGCTACTTGATTATTACTGCCAATGCACTTTAGCTCCTTTAGTGCAGCAATAAAAAAGCGAGATGCATGCTTTTTATTACTTCGTTTAAGTTCTGATTGCACCATTGCATCCTTAAGCAATGAGTCACGGATGAATTGCAAATGTCTATAGCGCAACTTCTCATTCATTCTTCCAAAATGTTGGAATATGAATTTGGTGTAAATCTCAATACAATCAATACTATAAACCTGCAGTTCTTCATGAAGACCCAGTGATGACCATGCCCCATTCCAATCCAAGAAGACTACATTGTGCTCTTTCAGCCATATCTCCTGACCATCAGTGCACATCCCATGATTTGGCCACACATAGACTGTGTTCCCACTGAGAGATGTAAATTTACCCATGTGTGTAAGAAAGAGTGGAAGGCTTCTCAAATATTCTAAACTTTTAAAATCTTTTTTAAAATGTACATTTTCAAAGTAGTTAATGAGAAGTTTAGACATTTCTCTTGTAATCTGACGAGAAATGTCGTATTTGCAATGGAAGTGATATAAAACCTGAAGCACAAATTCTGGGTCACATAAGGTTGGACAAATGCCTTGTATAGCTTCATGTGGAACCACTTTAACGTTCAAAAAAGGGAGCTTTAGTTTCTCAAACACAGTAGTAACATTTCTACACATCTCAACACAAATCCTTTCACTACAATCTTCTACATCACTGAATCCTGCTTGTGGCTGCTTGCAATATCTTTCAAGTGGTACAATGGGAAGTATTGATTCATTTGCAGACAACAGTTTGTTGTCATGAGATAATAACAAGGCCCACTTTTGTAGAATCTTTCGCAAAAAGTGGTTGAAGAGCTCATCTTTATTTAAACACTCCCACACCTTTTTAAGGGTATGTAGTTCGCCACGTTGCACACATTTCACACAGGCAGGTAATACGCTATTCAGGCAGTGGGTAATTACCTCCAGGCAAGAATTCTCATCCTCTTCAGTACAACTTAGAAAGCCCTCTGGATTAAATGACAAGTCAGTGAGCAGTGGGTGGAGAAACCACTGCAAACATTTGGGAAATAAGGATGAGAATTCTGATTTCATGACTTTAAATTCACTTTTCTCTTGAAAAAATCGGAGCAGTTCATCTGCTGTAAGTAGTAAAGGAACATCAAAAGTTGGATTCTCTTCTGAGTTAATTGCTGGTAAAATGAAAGTGATGAATGCTTTGAAATCTTCTACTGATCTGAAGGAAGTTTCACTTATAGCACAAGGAAATGATTTGCCTGTTGATAATATGCTTTTATAAAACTCTGAGTAATACTGGTAAGCTGCTTCTGCATTGGCTATAGGGATATTACAATCCACATCAGCAAAATGTTTCTTGACCCAGTGACATGTACATGTTAATTTCATTCCTATTCTTGAAAGTACTGATGATGAACTATCCTTTTGTGAATCTTTTACAAAGTATACTTGAGAGGCAGGATCCTTTATATTTATCAGAGGGCACCATTCAATGTGCTTATAATCCTTGTTTCTTTTTTCACTCTGTGCAGGTTGTGTGGAAACAGGATGAACAACTGCCAGAACGTGGGCATTAGAGGTCACCAACACTCTGAAAACATCCTTTGCTAATTCAAGCCACTCACCTGTGGGAAGTGCAGGGAGTGTCTTTGGTGATAGATCAACAGAAGACTCAACTGCTCTAAAAGTGGATGTAGATTTTACCTTGGTTTGAGCAACTTGGGCATGTTCCTCTGAAGAAAATACAACTGAAGCATTGCCAGCATGTTTTTGTGGAATGGATGGAATGTGTTCTGACAACAATTTCCGAACATGTTTTCTTTTAGTTGGATCATCTTTTCTGTCCTTGCCACAGTTGGAGTCAGTAATGGTACTTTCAGATGGTGGTATTCTCTGTAATAGTGGTTGTGGAGCAGTCCACCTAGGAAACACACTGTAGTATCTGTACACATCCTTCATTAAGACTTCCCTACCCTCACATACAAAATCTCTTTTAGATGTCATTAAGAAACTTGCATAGGAGGATGCAATGGCCTTCAAAAGGGCTTTATTCCACTGATGCTTGTGGTCCAATTCATCTACATGTACATCTGTCGGCTTCCACAAGGAGCGTCGATTTGAAGTCAGTATAAAGTGGCCATTAATGTGAACTGGAAGGTTGCAATCAACTGGAAGTGGAAGGAAACAGAACACTTTGCCAGAAAACTTGCCTGATTTTGGTGTGTGGTTCAAAGGTGCAGCTATTCCATGCCTTGGTTTCACAAAGTTCAGGAACTTCCATACTTGATTGCTGTTTTCCATGTCACCTATACCTTGCTGTATTAACCACTGATCTTTGTATTTGTTGCCCCTCAAGACTTCAATGAGACTCAGCTGATACTTTGTGATATAGGGCTCTGCTCCCTCTTGGTCCTTAAATTGAGAGATCTTTTCATGCAATTCTTTCCTTCTTGCTATGGCAGGTGGGTCTATATCAACTCGGTAGTGATACTCCACTGTTAGACTATTGGTTTTGCTTTCAATGATGAAGAATTTCATTTCTGTTACATGGTTAAGGAAAAACATAGACTGTTTCATTTGGGGAGCCCACTTTTTTAGGTATTCATGCATTTTACCAGCAGAGAGAACACCTTCAAATATTCCTTGTCCTCCTTTTGCACCAATTATTCCTGATGCATCCACAAGTTTTTGGCAATAACGTAGTGGAAAACGAAAGAGGGAACCTTTTAGGAGTTCCCTTGGACAGTTGGTTAAACTGCTGCATAAGTAAGCTGCCTTCATGTCTGGAAAGCAATCCCAAAAGTTATCACTGACATCAAACCTCTCACCTGGATATTGTGGTGTAGATAATGGACAATACTTGCAGTGGGGATCAAATATACACAAAGTCTTTCCTCCAGTTACAAAACTTGGACAATCTGTCAGGTGATATACAGAATTGAACCCAATTCCATATTGGCCAATTTTTTCTGAATCTGAATGTTTGCTTCCTATACCAAGTTTTTGAATTCCTTTAATATCGACCTCTGAAAACTCTTTATCATTCCAAACCAACAGAGCAGGACCTTGAAGTTCCTGCCACTGTTCAGATAGTACACGTTCTCCTTTGTGTTCTCTTGTGTCTAAAATAACATAAAACTTTGTTGCTTTGGCATCATCAGCATTTTGAAGTAGTTCTTTAAGGATAGTCACATCAAATGGATAGTCTTCCAATATAGAGTGTATCCTATTAGTAAGCTCTTCATGTTGACCAAACCTCGTGCCCTGGAAAGGTGATTGCTTCTGACTGAATTTATCAGCTACTTTGCTGCGGATCATCTTTACTCCAACTTTCTTAGCTAGATCACGAGTTACTAGTCTTCTATTTACATATGTGTAGCTTTTTTCGTGTGGAAGCCACTGGGCATCATTAAATGCCAAAGAGGATGCTTCATGCATGATGAAACTGTCATCAGGTAGCATTATGACAGGGTGGTCTTTAGATATCTCAGCAGTATTCAATTCAGATATGATATCACTCAAAAGCAGCCGACAGTCATCAGGAAGTTCATTAGACCCATAATCACTGCTCATTCTTTGTAGAGCTTTAATATGATCATCAACTGTAAAATTCTTCTTTATATTAAGAGCATTCCTGAGATTCTCCCTGTTAAGACAATCAGGGGTTCTGTACAGGTAGGGACCATTTATTAGTTTCCACTCCTGAGCCACCTGGTAACAGTAAATGAATTGCTTGCCAGTCCAGACACAAGGAAGAGTAAGAAGAGTAGAAATATCCAATGGTGTAGCAGAAGTCTCGTCAAGTGCAGTGGATTCCTGCCTTCTTTTCAACTCATTCTCTAAGTAAATGTATACCTGACGAGCAGTAGCATCAAAATACCTGATCATATTGTCAGAAGGAACCTTTTCAGAAACAGACACACTGATTAAAAGTTTAAAATGTTTAATAACTTCCTCAAGTGTTGGAGCAACACGTATCTTAAGAGCTCGTCTTGCAAAGTAGTTCAGATAGCCACATCCACCATCCTTTGGCTCCACTTCATGAGTAAAAGGCACCTGTGAACCCGCAAGGTATATATTTTGTTTTGTTTCTCCATAATGATATTTCTCACCCTTCACCATTAGCTCTTTTCCTGAACGTAATTGATTCTCTTCTCCAAACCAGTGCAGTGAATAGCCTTCTGGTTTAGGCATGACAGGTAAAAAGGAAACATTAGCTAGTGCTTCATATTCCTCTGCATCTTCTGCTGTTGTCTCTGTTTTTAAACATTTCAAAATAAGTTGGACACGCTCAAGTGCTTTGCATTTATCCTTTTTATATAGTAGATGTACAGTTTTAGCCCTCTCTATTAACAACTGTATGGGAATGGTGGAGAACATCATCTCCAGCACTTCCATGGCTTTATGAACAAGTGGTTTCTGACAGAAACTTTCCAGTGGAAAGAAATTTTCCTCCTCTTCAAACATTGCAGCAAATTCAGCTCTTGGACTAATAATTTCCTTGCATTTCTTTAAAAGTTGACCATCTGGTGCACAAGGAATACAGGCATTTGACTCCAAGTAGGCATTAAGGTAAATGAACCTGTTGCCTGTTTGCCAGTCTAGTTCAGTGGTGAAACATTCAAGCATCAAACACAGGACTTTGTTCCTCTTCTCAAAAGAAATATTTCTCATTTTAGAGAAGAAATGTTTTAAGAATGCTTCCTCAGTGATCATAAACTGATTAACAGGTAGATGAACATAATATCTTTGAGGAAGATCTACAACACATAGCTTCATGCACTTGACAACCTCTAATACACATTCTGGTTGTGTGGTGGAACTTGAGTGTGTCAAAATATCCTCCGACAGAAATTGACTTTTAGCTAGTGAAAGCCATTGACCAGTGCACTCTGAGAAGAATAATGTACTCTTTTGTATGCTATAGTAAAGTGCACTTAATAAATGCTTCCATGGATTGTGAACTTTGAGATTCATTTCCAGAGGCCAGAGAGCATGAAATTTATACTCTTGTATTAGGTTACAAAGTTTCAGTTGTTTCATTCCTTCCAGTAACAAAAGATACACATTAGGTATGACACTTTTCATCAGAGCTTCATTCCACAGTACTTCTTGAATATTACTGGAAGAGTTGTCAGATGCCCATATTCCTGTCCTGTTATTACTGACTGCAAAGTTACTGCTAACATGAACAGGCAAACCTGTCTTCATTGACAGAGGTAAAAAACAAAACACCTCTCCCTCTATTGGCTGCAGTGTGAAACATGAAGATTCCAAGGGTGATAGCAGACAAGCAACTGATGCAGTTGCAAGCTGTTTAAGGACTGTTTTAGTTTCTGTTGCTACCAGCCAATAACTAGTGGTTGTACTGTCTCCTGAAACTACACAAGTTATCTTATGAATATACAATGACTCAAGACTCTTTGTAGCTCTAGTAATCTTTAGTTGTATACTGGGAACCTTTTGACCTGCACTGATTTGAGATACTGTGATACAGTTGACTTTCTGCAAGAAGAGAAGCAGCTCAGAGCTGCACATCTGAATGTCACGAAACAATTCCTTCACAACATGTTCAGTGTACACCTTTTCACTCAACTCACTAGGAGATGTACGGAATGGAAATCGAAACATTGTTCCTTCATATTGATGCCTTTGCTTGAATCCAAAGAGACCAGTATAGGGTGTTAGCTGTTGTGAACTGCTGATAAAGCTGGTTGTGTAAGATACCCTTTTTCCTGGTTTGGCTGGATTCTTGATCTCTTCCTTGAGGTAGGACAGTGTTGGATCAAAGATGTAGAGATACTGACTACTAATGAAGGATGGAACATCAGTGATGTGATACACTGAACAGAAACCAACACCAAACTTGCCAATCTTGAGTGCTTTGCCTTCTTTTGTGGCTCCAGCAAGTTTTGTTATGTTCTTAAAGTCATCTTGGGTAAACACTGCATTGTTTTGAACAACTAAAGCAGGACCATGACAACCTGCCATTCCTGGAAAGAATAAGGAGTGGGGTTCAACCCAGTGATACCTTGCATCATAGCAGATATTCATCTCAGTAGCACCTGCATCATCGGCATTTTGGAGCAACTCCTTAATGATAGTTAGCCCGTCCTTGTATTCTTTGAGGATATTCTTCAGTCGAACTGTAAGTGGCTCATTTGGACCAACATCATCAAATGCATCTTCAGCAATATCCAAGTGCTGGCTCAATGGAGTTAAATACAGTTGATGAGCCATTTGAGGCGAAATCCTTTGATTGACAAATGTAAATGAGTGTTCAGAAGCCTTGGAGGTTCCAACATAACGCCTAAGAAAGTCATTGTCAGTATACACCACATGTCTACTTTCCACAAGTGTAGGCCATGCTGAACTGGATTCTACTGGCACATAGAGTGTTTCACAGTCTGATAAATCAGCCATATACTCCCCATTCCCGGTGAGCCAGTAGAGAATGTTCATAACCAATTCCCAAGCCTCTTCATTGCTAATTCCCAAGTTAGTTGAACTTCCATCTCTGATCTTTTTCAGAACACTCATTATCTGCATTTTTGAAACTACTTTCACAACTCCTAGAGCTTCAAAGAGGGAAGTATACTTTACCAGGTCATCTGGGAGAGTGTAGATAAATGGTTCCAGGTTTTGGCGAAATGACATATTCTGTTGTATGGCAACACAGTGTGGGGATACAAATACATTGCACCTAGATATCCAAACACATTCGGACGGCAAAGAAGACCTGTTTTTTTTTATAAGATCCAAGTGTTTTTGGAGGAGATAATATATAGCCCTAGTGGTAGTTCTGACGTGACATGGTAAGATGCTTTTCTGTTGAAAACTATGAACCACAGTGTCAAGATGTGCCACTATATGCTCTACTAGCATGCTTGGATCTAGAGGAAATATTGCACAGATCTCAGCTGGGAGGGAATGATCTATAAAACACACTTGTGAACCACAGGCCAATTCAAACAACTCTTGGTCGTGGCAAAGGATGGCAGATGACCCAAGTGAAATGAAATGGCAAGTGTAATCCTTAGCCTTCCAGCCAAGAGACTCAGGATAGTCTTGTGGAGGAGTAGCTTTTACTGGTAACCAGCATCTTTTTTGAGAAAGAAGCAAAAGTACCTGCGAAAAACAAATTCTTGATCTGGAGGGTCCAATTGTAACAGATTCATTCATTATTTGCAAGTCCCACTTTCGAATATATTGAATAATGGCATTAGCTCTTTTGTATGCTGTGACATTAACACACTGGGCCTGTCCCCCAACTGTATCAGTAAGACAAATCTCTAATATGATATCAATGATGTCTTGTGGTGTTGCAGTCCTCCTTAACCCACAGTGTCTGAGAATAGACAGGTATATCTCATGGTTGAAAGGGGCAAGAGGAAAAACTGATTTGCCTTGAAAAAGATTTTGAAGATCAGAATTAGATGGATCAAACAGTGATTTGGGTGACTTTAGGCTACTATTGAACACTGGGAGAAATGAAAGAGTGGATATTTCTGTTTGGAGTTTCCTCTTTTTGGGCAAATCAACACCAGAACATATCGTGGGGGTATTTTCCAATACCTCCTTCATGATACACTCTACATCAGAACTGCCAACGCTGCGAATTAAAGGAAAAACAGAGTCAATGAGCAAATCAATAGTAGTAGGATGAACCACAGAAAGAGTCTTTAGAAGCTCTAGTTGATAGTGATCAGAGCATGAAAATAAGATGAGATGAGGAAAGAGCTTCCCAGTACTGAGGGGACAGTTGATTGGTTCTATTTGAACTTTACCAGGGAGCATATTCTGCTGTATGTGATGGATAGAAAAGAGTGTCTCATCTGAGTTCACATGTGCAGTGAAAATGGCTAATTGCTGAAGTATAACCTTCCTCTGCAGTGTTTTAGAATACATACAGAGCATCTGTCTGAGACTAGCTGCCTCCTGTATACTTACAGGGGTATTGTTGAAGTGCTGGGCATTGTATATAGCATCAAGAACCCCATTAGGTGAGAAGTGGTTCACAAGACTGGCAGCAGGTACACATACGAAAGGAAATCTAGTCTGCTCACAACAGAGAACATGAAACTTACTGAGAGCAGACTGAATGTGGTGGCTAACACTTGTTGTGCTTGGGACAAAAACAGTGGGAGAATCCAGGCTGAGTCGCACTACAGCATTAGTACATTTTAGTGTGTCGTATACTGGTAGAACTAAGAGGTTTGAGAACAGTTCTAACTTGTGCCCTGCAACCCATTCCCAGAATTTCTCTAACCATTCAAGGCTAATATTTGAATGAGGAAGTGTGACCACTGAGTGTTTAGGCATACTTTCTCTAAGCAGGCGTGCCACACCTCTACTGTCAAGCAACTTCAGTTGAGTGTGTTTGTTTTTCGCAACATTGAATAACTTTTGATACAATTCACCATAACTTTCAATATCCACCAACTTACTTTCACAACCAGGAGTAAGGTAGCATGGATACTCTGAAGTACACAAGTACACGGTAGCAGTGAGTGTACTATAATTGGATTGAAGGAAGGTGGTAAATGTACCATCCGCCAGAGGCAATAGAGCAATGCCTGAAAGGTCATCAAATGCATTGTCAGAGAGGCAGTATTGAAGCAACTCTAATTTCTGGACATGGGTACAGAGGTTATAGGTATCTGACCTTTGCTTAATTTTGGATCTTGTCTCTCTGGGCGTTATAGTGCGGACTGAAACACCCATGAAACTCAAAGCATCCCATACATTGGGTGGAACTGTCACTACATTCTCTCCACATGCAGAAAGAACTTTACTAACCACACTAGGCAGTTCATGGCCTCTTGGGATGAATAAAGATTGGCTTCTCTGAATCCAGTGTCCATCACTCCAAAACACTTGAGCTGACTCTGAGAAAATATACCGAAAGAGTGACTTGAGTATACCCTCCCAGTGTGTTCCTCTGACTTGTTTTACAACAGGCCAAGCTCTATAGAAATGCTCAGCTCTAAGGTATTTCTTTGCATACATCAGGAGCAAGTGAGCATAGCAAGGAGGGAGCAGATACTGAATAACTAAGTCATTCCACTTAGCTGACTTATCATTGGTCCTCTCTGTGCCTGTCCACTTTAACTCTCTTCTTTCATCATTGAGACTGAATGTGGCATTGACATAGACTGGCAAGTGACATGATACTTCACTTGGCATGGGTAGTACACAGAACACACGACCACCAGATGGTGCACTGGTGATATTGAGGGCCACTCCTACCCAGGGAAGAGCTTTCAATTCTGTGGCTACATTATGAACCTGTATGCACTCTGAACCCACTCGGGAGGCTACTAGCCAGTTACACTCTGAATTATTTGACTGGTCAATTTGATCTTCTACTACCACTCTGACATGGAGAGTGAGGTTAATGGGATGAGAGATTTTGAATGATTCTCTCTCAAAAGCACTCTTGAGTTTCAAATCAAACTCTGACCTTCTAGTTAGCTGGTCTCTGGCCATATCTTGAACACTCACCTTTAGAAGATCATTGCAAACACCATGCTGTGCTAATTCATGTACTTCAATTGTCTTTACAGAACGAAGAAAAAGTAATATGATTTTAGCCTCTTCTCTTAATGCTGATAATAGGTCACGCAGCTTGTTCATGTTGTAAACATGTGAAGAAACACGTCTTTCACAACTGCTGTTGCGAAGAGGGAAACGGAAAAAAGTGCCTGGAAATGCAACATCACCAATAGAAAAATTCTGTAGTCCATGGAATGGTGCAAATGTGTCTTCCTTGTCTGTGTGCTCTGCTATATTATACCATTGACCAGTCTGTTTTGCCCAAATTTCTTCATGTGGCTCCAAATAGGCCAACTTTTGTCCACTTAGAATTGTGGGAAGATCTATTGGATAAATCATGTATACGAGTTACTGTTTGCATGCACTAGCACATTTTTGCTGGGAGTTCAAAGATCACAACTTGCAAAAATTTGCATGTGCAAGAGAAAGGTTGGGGATAAGGCTATAGGTATGCATATAAAAAAAAATGTTGAAGGATGTAGGGATAACATTGCTAAAAATCAAGTAAACAAAGTGCAGCAGATATATGCAGTTCAAGCATCCAACAATACCATTAATATGACCGTTTCAGGCAAGTTGTGTTGTGTTGCTTAATTGCCTTTCTGTTGTTGGTTGTTTCTTTTCAAATGAATAGCACTAAAGTGCAAACCCTCAGCGCAAACTAAGGGAAGAGATGATGCGCATGCGTATAACACTTTACGTTAAAACTCCGCCACTTGAGTATAATGAAAGTATACGGAAAATAGCGAAGAATATATTGGCCCAGCCACAGGCTAGAAAAGCTCACTACACTACACTAGCTGCAGCGTTTAGCACCCAGTTAGGCTTTTGAACAACCCTATTAACCTATGCCGTCGAAGGAATGAGCTCATGATCGCTGTAGTAGGCCTAGTGGCTTTCGTGGTAAGCAAATGACGCACTTGGTCTGTGTGTGTGTGTGTGTGTGTGTGTGTGTGTGTGTGTGTGTGTGTGTGTGTGTGTCTGCCTGTCTGTCTGTCAGTCCATCTGATGCCCTATTTCTCCGACACCATAAGCTTAGATGTTGAACTGAAGGTACCAATGGCTTTGGTGCAACACGGAGCAGACTTTTATGAGAAGGGATTTTCCTATAAATGCTTTGTTCAAAAGTTATGGACAGTAACCCTGGCTGCGCATGTGTGCTGAGGGTTAATAAGCCTCTCTATAATTGAGTTATGTATGATAATGAATGCACTTAATAAAGTGCAGAACCCACACGGCGTATGTGCGTGTGTGAATCCTTGAAAGCCCACGCGCTAGATCCATTACCACGTTAACGGGAAGTATACGGAAGTCTTTAGGCAAAAGACAGAGACTAAACACAAAGAAGCTTGCTGCCTTACATTGAGTTGTATTCCAGGTAGATTGTTAGCCTTTTTAGGACCCTTGGAAGGCTCTGCCGTCGAAAAAGTGCACAGAATGTCGCTGCAATACCCTACAACGCAGGAAGCAGTATATCTCTGCAACGGAGTGGTTTCAGAGAAAACCGCATGCATTTTTTGACCTCTGTTGCCAGCTGAGTACATGACAGTATTTTCAGGACGAACAGACACTCCAGAGGTGAGATGTGACTCACAGACCAAGTACCGTAACCCTCGCTGCGCATGCGCAGGGCCGAGGTTTGGAGTTTGGTGTCTTGGCTGGTTCAATTATCGCAGCCTTCTCTTTCATACTAGGTTACCTGTTTCTCAGTTAGAGATGCTTTGCTGGCTTTGCTTGTATGTGTAGATTCAGCCCAGCCAGCTGAGCTGCATCAATAACTTAGTTGGTAAGAATGGTGCCAAGAAAGTGAGTGTTGTGGGTTCAAATCCTAGGAGGCAGCCAATTTTCTTTGAGATGAGTTGTTTTGCCTTTCTGCTGTTGTGCTGCCTTCCTTGCCTTTCTAAGAATCTCTATGATTGAGTTATCATATATGTGTAACCTAAAAAAACAATGTGGGATGTGGGCTATGTTACCATTTGCATGTCCATCATCATGGCCTAGCTTGCATAGATCTGCAACATGGCTAGTCCAACCCTCAGTGCCATGTACAATTTCTACACTATTTTGCATACACAGTCACTAAGAAGCAGTACTAAATGAACAGCACTGAAGTGCTAAACCCTTGGCGTGTCTATAACACCGTGTGTGCGAATCTTCGAAAGTGCACATGCTATTGAAACAGGAAGTAATAAATGGAAGACCTTTAGCCAAAAGACGAAGACTAAGAGAAAAGCAGCTTGCTGTCTTACATCGAGTCGTATTCCAGGTAGCGTTTAGCCTATTGTTAGCCTATTTAAGACCCATAGAAGGCTCTGTCTTTGAAAAAGTGCGCAGAATGTCGTTGCAGTATCCTCGTAGGATCTCACAGGAAATAGGGCATCAGACGGACAGACAGACAGACACACACACACACAGACCGAGTACAGTAACCCTTTCTGCGCATGAGCACCGAGGGTTAATTAGCTAGAGACATGCTTATACACATATATATGCCCATGTGTAGCTACAAGTTGATCCTCGGTCCTAGCATTGAATTAGTAACACATGAAGGAGATATCACCATCAAAAAATGGATAGTTGTTAACCCTCAGTGTGTATGCGCAAGGGTTACTGTAGTTGTCTTCGTCGGTTTGTTAAGTCACATTTCACCTCTAGAGTGTCTGTTTGTCCTTAAATATTGTGTAACGTACAGAGCAGGCAACATTTTGTGGGGTTTTCTTTGAAACTGCTCCATTGCAGAGATCCAGCACTCCCATCATTGAAAACCATTTTTCTGCAGAAAGCGTGCATGCACAATATAGTACAAGTAAATAAGAAATTTGAAAGGAAATATATGGATTGCATAAAAAGGAACAGAGACGAGATTGGGACACAGACATGTTATGATATATCAACGTAACATTATGGGTACGTCGATATATATCATAACATGCCTGTGTCCCAATCTTGTCTCCTTTCCTTTTTATGCAATCCATATATTTCCTTTCAAATTTCCTAAATTTTTTATTTACTTGTCTCCTGTCATTTTTTTTCTGGACCTAGGTACATACATTTCGCTATTTTGCAGTTTACTTGGTTACAAACGTATTAGCCAATGCATTGTACATCAGTTAAACTGAATTAGCAGTACAGATAATAGCATGTGCATGAAGAGTTATAGGCTCTGTGTAACTGCCAGTACTATGTAACTGCCAGTACTTAGGTTTACCATCATACAAATATTCACATTTAGTGAAGCTTTTGTTAGTGAGATACGGTAACGCTTGCCTGAGGCTATTTGCTGTTATATTACAAGACTTACATTGTTTACAGAGATCTCATCATAACGTTGGTGCATTACACTTCACCAGCATACCAATTTACACATTTAGTGGAGCTTTTGTTAGTGAGATACGGTATTGCCTGCCTGAGGCTATTTATTGTTATATTACAAGATTTACATTGTTTACATAGATCTTATCACAACATTCATCATTGGGGTATTAAGCTTTACCATCACACCAATTTCAATATATAGCAGAGCTTTTGTTAGTGAGATACAGTAATGCTTGCCTGAGGCTATTTTGTACAAGATTTACATTGTTTAAAGAGATTTTATCACAATGTTGATCATTGGGGTATTAAGCTTTACCATCACACCAATTTCTACATTTAGTGGAGCTTTTGTTAGTGAGATACAGTAATGCTTGCCTGAGGCTATTTTGTACAAGATTTACATGGTTTACAGAGATTTTATCACATTGGGGTATTAAGCTTTTATTAGTCAGATATAGGATTGTGTGGCCTCCACTATTATACATGGCCTGAGGCTATTTTTGTTTATTTTACAAGAAGTACATTGTTTTTAACATGACGATGCACTATACCCCCAGTGGAACTATATCACTGTACCAAATTTCATGTTTAAATGTGTTACCATTAGTGAGTTACGCTTTTTCAAGTGGAAGAAGTAGTGTCGTAAGGTGAACAATTTACAAAATAGATAATTTAACCCCTTTATATATCATTTTATAATCACAGTTAGTTTCTGGGTATAGTTACATATCATAGAGTCAGTGGACTCTATATGTAGGGATGGCACCGACACGCCCATTAGCCTTAACAAATGAAACAGCTCAGATCTCTCGAATGGGGCAGTTATAGGCCTTTTCAGACACATAACGTGGCCTACGAGTGTTTTTATACACAATAAAACTCTCAAAGTAGGTAAAATACACCGCTCCAGTGACTTACAGAAAATTGCTAAACCGCCGATTTCTCCATCTTCTTCTTCTTCTTCTTCTTCTTTATCAAACGGCCTACCTCAAAATTGGCAAACGCGTTAACCTTAGTTTTGGCATAAAACAGCTTATTTCTCTCCCATGCATGATCCTTGGCCATCAGAATCTTCCTAGGATCCTTCATGAACGAGAACAGCAAGAATCTACTAGCACTTCCGTGTAGTTGAGTGCCATTTCCTCGTTATTACACACGTGCATACCACATGACCACGAGCAGCAAAATGGGGTGGGGCTCGAACAAACGCAAAGAGCATTGTATTTGCAAGTGAGTATGCAACGAAAAACCAGTGAAACAAGGGAGTAAAAATATTTCCATTAAAATGTTGAAGGATGTAGGGATGACAGTGCCAAAAAGTAGAGAAACAAGTGCATGCAGTATATATGCAGCAAGACAGAAGATGAGGGCAATATATATGCAGCAAGACAGGAGATGAGGGCATGCAACAATAATAACATGCGTAACCCCTCCTATATGCAGCAAGACAGGAGATGAGGGCATGCAACAATAATAACATGCGTAACCCCATAGGGAGGGGTTACGCATGTTATTATTGTTGCATGCCCTCATCTCCTGTCTTGCTGCATATATATTGCCCTCATCCTCTGTCTTGCTGCATATATACTGCATGCACTTGTTTCTCTACTTTTTGGCACTGTCATCCCTACATCCTTCAACATTTTAATGGAAATGTTTTTACTCACTTTTTATGTTAACAGAAATCCAGTAAGCAGCAAACTGAAAGTGAAAGTGATGAAAAACCTTATATATGGTTTTTAATGGGGATAGACCATAGTAATCCCTACATACGTACACAGTACTACTGTACTATGTGACATGTACATGTATTGCATTGAGAGGAGTGTTAACATCAGTATTACAAGAATCACAAGGGTTAACAACAAATACGTTTGTTATGTTGCTATTAGCGATGATATATCTACACATGCTGATTTTCAAGTTGATGGTTACCATGGTTTCCGAATTTTGCTCATTATAAATTTCTATAGCCTCGTCCCCAGGCTCTCCCTGCGAGTGTACAGTGAACAACCTTTGAACCCGTAGTAAACGAGAAAGACGAGGGAGAGCCTGGTACGCGAAATCACGTGCACCGCCCTAGGATAGAAAGGGGGTACTGCATTTTTCCAAGATCTTGCAACACGCTTCAAACACCGGATGTAGTGTTGGCCGGCCGGCCATTCAATCTGAGCGCGCGCGCGTGCGCGTACACGTACACACAAAATCTCGTAGTAGTGCTTATAGTGAAGACATGAGGTGGCGAATGGTATGGCAAAGAGAAGCTCTGGGATACTCATATGCTGACATAGCTCAAAAATTTGTGTGTTGACAAGTCCACTGTATCCAGAACTCTAAATCTATTTCGTACAACTGGCAGCGTAGCTAAAAAGCTGTACCCGGAGGGAAAGGCTTTTTGCAAACTCACATCACCTGCACAATTGCTTATTCTACATTTAGTCCTGGAAAAGCCAGGGATCTTCTTGCGTGAGATACGGGATGAGCTAGTTTCAGTGTTGGAGATAGAAGTCACTGAATCTGCCATATGCAAGTTTTTACACAAGAGCGGATTTACTTACCAGAGGTTGCAAGTAACTGCCTTACAGCAAGATGAATTTCTTCGGCAGCAGTTTATATCAGAAGTCTCTGTATACTCACCTGAAATGCTGGTATTCATCGATGAAACAGGCACTGATCGCCGAGGTCTTGTACGTAAACGTGGATACAGCATGCGAGGCAAGCCATTAAGAAACCACACCCTATTGGTCAGAGGAGAGCGTGTGTCCGCAATTGCTTGCATATCAATGGCTGGACTTTTGGATGTGAAAACCTTAACTGGAAGTAGTAATGGTGACACATTTTACACCTTTGTGCATAACAATTTACTACAGCATTTAATACCCTACAATGGAATAAATCCTCACTCTGTTGTTATCATGGACAACTGTAGTATTCACCACATTCCTGAGGTTGTAAAGGCAATTCAAGATGTGGGGGTACTTTAGTGCATTTTTTACCACCCTACTCACCAGATTTTGCTCCAATTGAAGAAACATTTTCTAAAGTAAAGCAATCATTAAAATCAATTGAAAAAGAAGCAATACATATGAATGATATAGAAACTCTTTTATTCCTGGCATTTTTGCAAGTAACTCCTGCAGATTGCTGTGGTTGGATTCGTGAGTGTGCAATTTATCAACTTTAACAAACTGTTCCTTATATTGTGAACCTTATGAATCAATGTTTCGAAGTGCTGCCAAAATATTGTTCTTTTGTTCCAAATATTCCTTTTCATTCAAAATATTGTCCTCATATAGTTGTTGAAGGTATCTTAACTGTTCAAAGTTTTTCATTCGTAGATCTACAGCTTTACTGGGGGACATTGCAGGTCCCAGTGTACCACTACACAATTGTGGGGTTTCAGCTGGCAGGGTTTCCTTTTTGGAATCAGATAAGGCCTTCACTATAGCAACAGCAGCTCCACTAATTGAATCACTTAAAGACTCCTTACGTGCTCTTTTTGGTGGTGTTCCTGAAAAGGCAGGGCAATTAGGAGGACTGTTATAGTCATTATGAACTCCTGAGACAATACATCGCGCCCATAACTTTAACCGAGGTACATCCCATGTCTGTTGATGTTTCTCGCTTAGCTCCTTGTACACAGAATCAACTTCAAGTTCCTGCCGACTGCGCTTTGATGATGTTGCATCAGCTTCTCCAGTTCGCTTATAGCTAGTACGACATTTATTTCCAACATCACCTACACCATCACACCATAAGAGCACTTCACCACCATTAGGATGCAATTCATACATTTTAAGCAAATCATCTGAGGTTACCAGCCAAACTTTGGCCATTTGTTTGCCTTCGAAGTAGCCAACATCAAATGTTGCTGTAGTGGGCACATGCTTTTGAAATTGGTCCATCAAATGTACACGTAATCCATTTACTGATTCCAATTTAGTGTTCACATTATGAAGATGTCTCACTATTATGTCACTCTTCCGGTGTGGATTAATAATCTTGACCTTATATGAATAAGGTGAAGTAGCAGACTGGGGACGTGGAACAGGATTATTTAATACCTGAAGAGATATTGCAGTGTGTGAGCCCTGTCCGTTCTGCTGCTGCTGCTGTTGTGCTTGACTTGGACCCTGTTGTGAAGCTTGTCCACGCTGTCCCGGTTTCTGCTGCTGTAGAAGGGACCTCTGAGAATGCTCGAGAAGGTTTCCAGTGAGAGGAACGACAGTAGGAGGCTTGGGGCGATTTCCCTCCATCATGTGTAGTAGGCTAAGTAGCCACAACTCCAGAGCTCCACGAACGCGCGCGCGTACATTAGTCACGTGCGTCTTTAAACCAAGCATGTGACAGATTCCTGTTATTTGAATAGTCAGGAATTTATATCCGGTTTTTGAACCGTGTTGCAAGATCTTAGAAAAACGCAGTACTGCGTTTTTCCAAGATCTTGCAACACGCTTCAAAAACCGGATATAAGTCCCTGACCAATCAGATAACAGTAATCTGTCATGTGCTCGGTTAGACGCACGTGACTAATGTATCTGAGTTGTCAGGAATATATATCCGGTTTTGAACCGTGTTGCAAGATCTTAGAAAAACGCTGTAGAAAGACTTGGCAATTAACAGTGTGGGCGGTGTTTCCGCCTAACCAGCTGAGCGCAGCAAAGTGACGTACAGGTAACAGTATAAGGCAGTAGGGCTTACTGCGTGCCAACTGGAATAAAAATAAGGCGCCTCTCATGCAGCAAGCTCCTCACCCCTAGACTCCAAGGCTTTAGCGGCAGGTAGTGTAACGGCTAGCGTTACATCACACTTGATATCTAGCTATAGCCTAGCCAAGGCATAAAGAAAGCGGTATGCATCCGAATAAGACGGCCAAACGTCTACAAACGTACAAGTAACAGTACAAGGCAGCTCTGGCATACGTAAGGAAATTGCGGGATCACGCGATTTCGCGTACCAGGCTCTCCCCTTTCTTATTTTACTATGGGTTCAAAGGTCGTTCACTGTACGCTCGCAGGGGAGAGCCTGGGGACGAGGCTAACATTTCTACATGCAAAGGTTCAAGTTCATTGATTTTATGGTACGCTTCTTCAAGAAGAAGAAGAAGATGAAGAAGAACATGAACAAAATGTGGAAATCACTTTTTCAGATATTATGTATATCTCACATCACATTACTACCAATTTTTGTATACCGGTTGTTTTCACATACTCTCTACCCTGAAAGTGAAATCAACATCAAATTGAAAGTGAATATCCTTATATATGGTTTTCAATGGGGATAGACCATAGCATGCCCTATATACACAGTACTACCATACTGTGTGACTACCAGATGGTAGTGGCCCAAAACGGTCATTTCTTCCTGTGTGGAAGATAGTTGGTCATGAGTTGAATTTTGTGAGTTGCCATTGGTCATGCCTCCAAGCAAGGTCTGTCCACAATGGCATGAACTCATGGTGCCAACAGTTCTGCATTTTAGTGCATTTATTTAACTTGTTTTGACACGGTATAGGGACTTAATTTGCAACATATTCTCTTATCATGAATACAATATCTCAAAGGACGTGTACATATCCTGTAGGGAATTACCTCCATGTATCCTCCTTGCAATAATAAAGGGGAATAACATAACTCCATTGTACTGTTAATGGTTATTGGGTTTAACTTCTTCAAGCAACAGCAGCAAAACATATGGCAAAATATGAAATTCACTTTTCCTGCTATTTATGCACTTGAACTTCTTTTTAGCATTAAGAATACTTTTTTGGCTCTTGTATACATTTAGTTAAAGGTGCATTGTATAGCACACACACTACATACCTGTTATGTGGTACACAGAGTTAAATCCAATTCCAAACTTGCCAACTTTGAATGGGTCATCTGTTTTCACACTTTGTTGCATGTCCTGAATACTCTGCCAGTCCTTTTCAGTGAACTGAGCATCATTGTAAGCCAAAAGAGCAGGGCCTTGGTATCTACCCAGTGCAGGTTCAATCAGTGTGTGTGTTTCATGTTGTCTGTTGTCCAGATAGAAGTGCACTGTACTTGCACCAGCGTCATCGGCATTTTGAATGATTTCCTGTGAGAGAAGTAAAATTAATACGAATGCCTCAAACCACTAGACTCCCCAGTCAGGATAGTGAGACACAAACACAAGCCGTTGGCTTACCTTAAAAATCTGACCGTCAGGATACTTATCCAAGATCTTCTGAATGGATATGTAAAGTGGCGGCTGTCGCTGGCCAAAAGTACGGCCTCCAGCGGCCATATCCCGGCGCACGCCAACAAACAGCTAGCTAGCTAGAACGTGGCCGAAAAGAAACAGGAGCGGACAAGTAGAATGAAGTCGGATCGACTGTAATATACGGCACCGTCGTAATTACGAGTGGAGTCAATATGATCCTCTGTAGACTGCCGCCGCCAAGGAAATTCTAATCTCTAGCGGAAGCGCTTGGCTAGTTTACGAACGAGGATCTAGTATATACCCGCCCCGCAGTAAATTAGTAAATTCGCTCCCACTCGCCAGGATATTAATATCATCCGTGTATGCCGTCCGTATATCGCAAAGACTTAACTGTCTGCATGGACATCACGTAGAATTTGTCGTTCAACCAATGCGCGACCGAGTCATGCATATATCACCAACAGAACCAAGCTTACACTTGAAAAGTGTAAGAGAAAGTAACACAAATTTTGTTTCTATGCTACAATCTATATATAGGTATATACAACCTATTTCAATAAATTGTGGCATGAGTTATATCTTACACTGACATTCATGGAGCTGTGCTAACAGAGTAAATTTAGATAATGCACATAGGAAACAAAAATTGTTAGCTATAGTAAAAATAATGCTTATTTTGTGACCTACATTGTTGGTTTTACAGTGCAATACTGATATTAGTCAGTGACCTTGAAGATACCAACATACATGGTACAGGTTAAAGTAATGTTGATTTTACACAAAGCACAATGATTGTATATTGTACATTTTATCATTTCTTGTTTGTTTCATCCTCACAAATGTGCATGACTCCACCATGATACGTAGCACTATAATAGTACAATGGTAATCGACCTTTTCTCCGTATCGGGGAGTCAGTATTTGGGATGGCACCGATACCTGGGTCAGAACTCATGAACACATCAGTTCTAAGTTTTTCAGACACACAACCTGCTCTACAAGTGTTTCATAAGGCTCTCAAGGTACATGGGTAAAATACATAAAACCCCACATTTTATAATCTTCTTCATCAGCTTCTTCCAAACATGCATTAATAATTTAACTGAAGAGCTCTGTGCATAGTTAATATCACTATTTCTTATTCCCTGATACGTTACCCAGCAACGCAGGCTTGTAGAGGTATGTATAATAAAATTGGTAGTAATCTCTTCTATGTTGAGAGTCCTGCTTTCTGATCCTGGTCCACAAGCTTAATATGGATGTACACAATGTAGTCCTTACCTATCATATGGCACATAGTAGGTTGGATGCATTCCTACACGGAACAAAGCATGTATACTTACATATTAGGTACAGACATTGTAAACATACATGTACATACACACTGCAGTTTAAGTTCACCTGTTTAGATGCTTTGCTTGCTTTGCCTCGACGTGTATTTGTGGTTCAACCTAGCCAGCTAAGGTGCGTAGGTACATGTAGCTTATTCGTAAGAGTATCAGCTACAATGCGAGTGTCATGGATTCAAATGCCACATGAGGTAGGCAATTTTTCTTTCAAATGACTGCTTCAAGTGAGTTGGGGTGTGTTGCTTTACCTTTCCATTGTGTTGTGTTGCTTTGCTTTTATGGGGCTACTGGGTGAGTTTCAAGCTATAAACATTGCCTACCCTCGTATACTGCACTACTACATCTGCTGCACTATACAATGTACGATAACATGTCCCACCTTCAATCAGTACATCTGACCCTGGCCAGAAGTAGGTTCCTGACCTGAGCCCCTGTTTATCAGCTGTTACCCATACCTGTGTACATAGAGATATAGGTACTGGCATGTACATGTATGTCTATAATCTTATGAGTTTGGACACTGGGTGTGTGGGGAGAGTTGGCGCCATGAAGATCTTTAACCCACCATCCCAGTTCTCAAGGCTGGTGGGGCATCCGGTGTCCTGCTCTTTCGTGTGTGTTGTGTTTGTGACTTTCGATGTGTGAGTTTGGGTGTTTGTTTGAGATGGGGTGTCAAAAACTTTCTTTCTCCTCTTTCTGCATCTTTTCTTTGTTGGTGTGCTATGCATATGCGTTTCCATGTATGTACATGTATGCTCTTGGATACAACTTGATTCAGTCTATTAGCATCTGTGCATACTCGGTAAATACATTAGACATAATGATTTTCCCTTGTACATGTAGGGATAACAGTGCTAGAAGTCTTTTGCAACAAGGTGCAGTATGCAGGTAGGGGGCAGAATGGAACAATAATACACCTTACAGGGTTTATTCACTTTCACTGTCAAGGGGCATAAGAAGGATGCTTTTAGATGGGGGGGCTGACCTTGTGGTGGCCCAACCTACATGTACCTGCTCAGACTAGGGAGGTCTGGGGGCATGCTTCCTCAGGACATTTTGTTATTCTGGTGCATTCTGAGACAAATATGAATTATACATTATATCCATATAAACATGGAGGGGGGGGGGGCTATTACTCCCCTGCTTCTTACGCCAGTGCTGTCATAAGTCATGGCCAATACCTTCTTTCAAATCCTATTAAGGGATCTCATAGGTCCTACACATACATCTATAGTTTGCTGGTAAGATTTGGTCTAGTCTACATGTACTAAAGTAGTTCAGTTAGTGGTGCATCTTTATAAGACACAAAGTGCCTTGGGTCTGTTGTCTTACATTGCATTGCTTTAGGAAGATATTACATACACATATGTACAGCGAATGTGCATTGTAAGTATATCAACTAACCGGCTCTCCCAGCCACCACTTAGGGTCCGTATCACCCAGACTGAATGAATCCTTCAACATCTTATCATAGAAATAATTATCTACAATTCCGTGAGACTCTGGATAGAGACCCTACACATGAGAAATGTATGTGAAAACAAACAGCAGACAACTGTTTACGGCTCATCAGCGCCATGTATGCTGAGTTGCTAGGCTACAACCTTGACTAGCTGTGGTATCAGAATATGATATTCATCCACCACAAACCACAGAAGCTACATCCCCTAATATTCAAGGTCAACAGTATATGCATGCATATATTTGGTTTCAACTCACTCATCCCCAAAACTTAGATACATGTAGTTCATATAGGAGCCTTCTGGTCAATAAATTGGTGGTGTGGTTATGGTCCCTTAGGCTACTCTGGAGCCTATGTGAGCCCCTTTAATTTGGCCCCTTTAATTTGGCCCTGCCCCTGTTACCACACTCTTTGAATGAAATGCCTTACAGTGACAATAGTATAGTGGTTAGGGAAGGTCTTGGTGGGGAATGCACTCCTCACATACTCAGCCTGTACACCTTCTCTACCTGCATGATATAACAGTCATAGAATGAAGATAAAAATTCACTTCTTTCTACTAATAGCACTAAAGTGCAAAACCCTCGGCGCGTTAATGAGCCGGCTATACATTGGAACCCCACCTCCCGTCTAGGAGTATACTATGAAAGTAGCGAAGAACTTGCCCAGCCACAGAGAAAGCTTGAGAAGCGCGCTGTATTACATTAGCCCATATTTCAGGTACCCCGTAGGCTTTTGAACAATAATCGTTGTATATTACTTTCATTATCTATCCCAAATGCACATAGCCCTTTGCACATGCTCACTGATGTTACAAATGGCCGACTTTACGGGAAATAGCCATAACTTTGGAACGTCATTTATTTTAGAACAAAATCTTTACCATAGGGCGCTAATTCATATGGTGTCCCTTTTTGGGTTTTTTATTGGGCACAATGGCAGAATTCGCCGAACTGACAACACACACACACACACACACACACACACACACACACACACACACACACACACACACACACACACACACACACACACACACACACACACACACACACACACACACACACACACACACACACACACACACAAACCAAGTACTGTAACCCTCCTGCGCATGCACCGAGGGTTAATAACAATCAGGTCTGCATACCACCTCTTGTATATGACGCAGTCACCTGAAGAGCCCTGGTGGCTCAGTTGGTAAAAAAGCATCAAAGAGTTCAAATACTATTCATAGGGGCTTATGTACATATGTGTGTAATTTTGGAATCTGCTCTATTTATGTGTCTGTGTAGGTAAATATAAGATCTCTAATACATACATTTGTACCTACAAAAATACAATAGCCCCATAATACATGTACTTATATAGTGGAGACTTTACTACACCTAGTAATGATATGGTGGGAGTGACATTCCTTTTGAAGTAGCCATTCCAGAACCCGTCCAACGAGATTAGTAGCACAGGAGGATTCTCACTACATGTACAGATTTAAGTGAACATGTTTCACAACAGGAATGCATGTAGGTAATGTAATACATTACACAAGAGTAAGACAATATTGAGGGATGTGAGCAAGGCAGGAGATGATAGTACACAATAGTAAGTACTAATATGGTTATGCACATTACTGATGGCATGTTATCATCTTTCGTCTGTAGTTTGGGGTATGTGTCTTCTGTGATTTCATTGCACCAATTTGCTCTTTCATATAGTATATGCTTTGTGTTGCTTTGTGTGCTCCAGTGCCCAAACATTTGTCACTGCCCAGTTAGCTAATATGTGCATAACATGTACTAAAACAACTTTGGGTGGAGTAGAACATAATGAGGTACAGTGTACACTGTGTTCATCACTGCCTAAACATGTGCTCATCAATGCCCAAATGTGTATGTTCATTACTGCCCAATTTCTACATTACACTCCCCATTTGGGCACTCCCATATTTTAGGCAGCTGAGCTGCCTTGATATCTACATCACAGCTTTTAGGTTTGAAATCTGCTCAAGACATATCATTTTATAACTTCCCTGAGTGCCTCGAGTGAGCTGTGTTGCATTGCATTGCTGGTGAGGGCTGAATATGTCATGCACTGCAAATTTGTGACTAACCAAATCTCATCTCGGACAGTGTTATTGGGAGTAGTGCATGTGCAGTTAGTATTGGGAGTGGTATCAGTTGGGGGAGGTGTGGTCACAGGGGTGGTATCTCCACCTATTTAGAAAAACAGAAAATTCCTCACAAAAGAAATACAGACAATATATACATTGTAGCTACAGTTTGCAAAGCTTGGACAGTGTTATTGGGAGTAGTGTATGTACATGTACAGTTACTACTGGGAGTGGTACCAGTTGGGGGAGGAGTGGTCACAGGAGAAGTCACAGCAGAGTTGGTACATGTACCTCCACCTATATAGAAGAACAGGAAATCCTCATAAAAGAATAATATTATAGACAATGTATAGCTACAGATTGCAGAGCCCAGACAGTCATATACGAGCCCTTACAGAGCCCCTATGGACCTCAAACCTGCCTGTCTGGGTTTTGCAACTTGGTGGTTTGAATAAGGGGCCTTGCCCAGTTTATTGCTCTAGGCGCGGCAGGCACTACGTAGGTAATGATGTGGTGGATGAATCTCATTAGTTCTGAAACCGCTGAACTACTAGTGTTCTGGTACGCCTTGCATATATAAACCGGTGGTGCACTGGACAAGCTGTGCCTGACGAGAGCCAACAAGCTTGAAATAGCGCTGTCCAGGGATCGCTTATATAGCTTGTCTGGCACCACTAGATATGTTTTTTTTCATGTACATAAAATGTCATACATGTATATATATCATCAGGAAGCAACTAAGTTTTGAGACTCACTTGAAGCAGTGAAGTGGCCTACCACAATACCAACACAGAACACAGCAGATAACACTAGTATGGTTACCACCTGTGACAGTAAATATACATGTACATGTACGTATGGTGGCAGGCAGTTCAGTTATAATTTATGTACATGTACATGCATAGACATAGTTTCATTAACAGTTGAAGGATGACAGTGTCAAAATCAAGGAAACAAGTGTAGATCTAGTACATATGCAGCAAGGCAGGGCATGATGTCATGCACCAATGGCTTATATTCCAGAAAGTGGTCATGTGTCTAGTGACACCAATTGAAATACATTTGATGTACATACCACAAATACACTCCATTTCACATATCGCCTCCAACGTGATCCATTCTGCAAAAAATAGTACATGTCTACTTGTAATACATTTCATACTCATGCACAAAGTACATAAAGGCAAGTCACACACTGCTCTCTACCTTTGACTACATACATGTATCTACATCTCCTAATCATGCCCAAAGTATATAAAGACAAGTCACACACGACTCTCTACCTTTGAAAAATGGAATTGGCTTGCAATGTTATCAACCTCATCAAGACTCTCGTCCTCTTCTTCTAATGCATCAATGAATGGAGTCTCCTGTGTGAAGAGCCACACTGCATGATACTAGGATACCCAACAGTCGAAAGCAGCTCATACATTATAACTCAAGGTGTTTTCTTTCCTAGCCTTCTGTGTATGCATGCTTTAATTACGTACAGTGGAACCTCTCTAATGTGGACACCATCAGGAGAGAAGTGTTTTTGATTGCTGAGGCAGAGTATATTGAGACAGGGCAAGGTTGCACGCGTCCTCATTTTGTGGTAGAAGGTTTTACTCATGCCTGTGCTTTACAAAATAACTGCCTCACCTCCACAGACTTCATGATGCAGCAGATGGAAAGACGAACGGACCAAGGGGGAGGGGTTTACTACGCTTGTGTCCTGTTCTCATATTCTATTCTGTAACTTTGGCGGGCGGGGCTGAAGGCGGTGGGCTAGGAATAGAAAGAGCACTTTACAGCAAGCAACAGAGCAGGAGTTCCACCGGACAGCACAAATGGAACTAAAACTGGAAGTTATTAGGTCGGTGACTATCCAGAGGAACAAACCGGGGTCTAGTTTTGCTTGGTTGCAAATTGCCCAAGATGTAAGCTGTACATGTAAGCATAGAAGTCTATGGTGTAAAGGCATGTATACTGAAGCGTACACGTCTCATTGTACGTGTCTTTGTGCTTCATTTACTCTCCTCTCCATGGAATTCTTCACTATAGCAGTGTCATGGCAGTCCTGTGCCTAATGGACTCTTTCTATTGGACAACACAAAAGTCTGCCAGCTCTCCCTGGACACAGGCAAAACCAAAAGCAGCTTCCCCTCTCTCTCCAGCGTGCAATCTCAACTGGCATTGACTCAAGCTTCTCATTCTGGCAGTGTCCTGGCTGGCCTCACAGTGCTAGGCGACATGTTCACCTGGAAACACCCTCTTCATCAGCTGGTTACCTACACAACACCTCTCTCCTCACCTTCACCTCATTCTGAAGACCTGAAAGGTAGACAACACAGAGCACATGATACCTCTTGTGTACTACATACATGTATGGTCATGGTAAAAGAGTTGGCTATCAATAAAATATGTGTATATACATGAACAATCAATCCAAGATATGCTTAGAAAGGCAAGGTAACAACAACAACACAACAGAAAGGCAAAGCAACACAACTCGCTCGAAACAGTCATTTTTTAAAGAAAAATTGGCTGCCTCGGGTGGGACTCGAACCCACGACCATCAGCTTGCTAGGCGATGCTCTTACCAACTGAGGTACCAAGGCAGCTCAGCTGGCTGGGCCGAATCCTGTATACAAATCTGAAAGCATCTCAACCTGATAAACAGGTGAAGTCAAACTTAGTATTTAGGAGAAGGCCGCGATAATCAAACCAGCTAGACACCAAACTCCAAACTAAGTATTGTGCATGAACAATCAATCCAAGAGATGCTTAGAAAGGCAAGGCAACAACAACAACACAACAGAAAGGCAAAGCAACACAACACAACTCGCCCGAAACAGTCATTTTTCAAAGAAAAATTGGCTGCCTCGGGTGGGACTCGAACCCACAACCATCAGCTTGCTAGGCGATGCTCTTACCAACTGAACTACCAAGGCAGCTCAGCTGGCTGGGCCGAATCCTGTATACAAATCTGAAAGCATCTCAACCTGATAAACAGGTGAAGTCAAAGTTAGTACATGTACTCAGCACACATCGTCACATAAAGGGTGAAGTTACATGTACAACCTTGTAGGCATTTACTGTATGTATGTATGTATGTATGTATGTATGTATGTATGTATGTATGTATGTATGTATGTATGTATGTATGTATGTATGTATGTACATAATTCTCCAAAACAAAGTACGCAACCACAACTCTAATTTGGTAGTGGTACATTGATATGTACAGTGCACTACTGTATGAGTATATAATCTGCACACATGGTGTAGTATTCTCCTACATGTATCACAAATAGGGTGCCATTTCTTTGTGAGCGACAGTGGAGAACAAGCACTGCTAGTAACTGGTAGACTAGACCTACACTTGTGGGAGCTAACAGATGGTCTCTACTCTGAATGGTGGGAGTTACCTGCTCCAGATGACCTCAGTCTACCTCACACTGCCACCAGAGAGGTGGCCATTGATGCCAGCTTCTATGTTCATCAGGTAATTTTTGGGGGGTGAGAGTATTACTCACACACACTTTCAATAGCTTGTCCATAACCAACATAACATAATTAGTCCATCTATTAATTAGCTTTATTTAGTTCATCTTTTAAACTCTGCCATTTCACCATTTACTTATTGCTATGTGGCCACATTCTACCATGTATGTACAGTACAGAATACATTAAGAATTTCATTCTAGAGTGTGTGAATGTACTTAACTGTTTCACATATACCTCTGTCTTCACCATATACTTCATGCAGATATTGGGAGAGTGTTGTGAATGTAACATTGTCTATACGGACCAGGAGACTGGTGAGACCTCTATTGCCCACAGCCTGCTCACGTGGAAACAGACATCACCTGGATCACCATCATCACACCACCATAATCCACATACTACACACAGTGTGCAAGAATGCAGTGGGGGGAATGTTAGCAGCAGTGTACATGGAGAGAGTGGAGACTCCAGTGAACTACTAGATGGGACTAACTTGGACTGTACTGCAGCTTCAAGTGCTAGACATCCTGCTAGTCCATACAACCAGCCTGCGGCTGCTGGTGGCAATGATGCTGCTCCAACTACCACCATTCCTGTACACATTGCATGGAAGACGTGTTCACTGTCAAAGTCTGAATCACTGCCCCCACCTCGTGGAAGGGGCTGCTATGTTGTCAGGCTGTGTCCCACAGGGAGAGTGAGTGCCGTGGCTATCAATCACACCAATGCAGTGGACACACATGTGCTGTTCATTGACCTCTTAAATGAGGTGTCTCTCTCCGTCCCAGTGTACATCGATAGGAGTGACGTCATGACAGGAAGGTGTGCATACATGCCTGTTAAGTATTGTATGCAATAGCTCCAGATCTAAATACATATATCTTCAGCACAAAAGAAGTGGTCACAATTTTGCATTTTTTAATGTACATGCATGTATATATATGTTGGTACACATGTACATGTATCAGGTTCAGTCGTGCAGTCAGTATACAGTGTACATGCACATGAAGCACAGTGCGTGTTTATTTCCTCTGATGTTGCTGAAGAACTACGTACATGTATATATGCAGTAGCCATGTATATATACATTGCAACTGCATTTCATTCATACATATACTGTACCTGTCTCTATAGAACCTTCTGGATCACCAGCCTGGCGTGGAGTGGAGATGGTTTACTCCTGGCAGCCATGACTTGCAGAGGTTCCCTGCTACTAATGCCTCGGTTTGGGCCTCCTCTCAAACTGGTGACTAATGGGTGTGGTCTGGACATGGGCCCAGCCAGGCTCCTCCCACTTCACCCTCTCATTACTGTTCAGTAAGTGGTTGCAGGATTGTATAAACAATCGAGTGAGTGATTGTTTCCATGTGTCCATTACAGAAATAAGAAAGGTCTCAATATAACTGATCATGAAACTTCCGAATCATCTGAACGTGACCCACTCAGGCAGAAGTTCTCCGTAGCCTGCCACCCTCACCTACCAGTGATGCTCTGTTCTGATGGATACTGTCTCACAGTGCTCAAACTTCCCTCTGATCAGTACACACTGCCCCGCCTGGTGTGCAGCCTGGCCAACACCTACCGTACTATCCTTGGTTTGCCTACAATTGAGTCAACTCAAACACACGACAGAGGTGAGCACATGGAGAAGTCAGCATCCATGGGGGTTCAGAAATCAAAGAAAGTACTCTCTCAAGAACTAGACAGAGTACATGACAGTGAAGATGGTTTTACCACTAGTGTCCCTGCAGTCGTGACTGATAGGGAGTACCTGGATCACCGTCACAATTTGTCTCACACACAAAACTTGAGTCAGGTGAGTGGAGCTGAAAGCCAACAGCTTGCAAATACACATCTGTTGGCAGCATGGGGATTGCTGATGTCAGCCGATGTATTTCAACCAGGGAATGGGATGTACCCTGGTCCTCTCAGTGCTAACAAAGTAAAGACTCTTTCAGTTGAGCTGAACATTGCAAGAAATGTTACAATCACTACACTAGTTGCATTCCCACGTTCTCCCTCAAGACATGATGGACGACGTGAGTGTATCAAATCTGCGCTATCAATGGTCTATCTAGATCAGCTTGATCAGAAACATCACAAGATGGTCTACAAGCTGACCAATGCACACCTTATGTCACTACTGTCACAGTTACTACTGGAACACAGAAAATTTGCAGCATCTTCTAACCACACACTTCAGTCAATGGAAACGTATGCTAAATTCATTACTTCCAGCCTTCAGCATTTCTGGAAAGTGTTTCAGAATGTTGTAATGTTAGTAACAGATCTGTACTGCCATTCTTCCAGTGACTCTCAGCAAGTGTTCAGGACACCACTGCTGGTCCTCAAGAGAATTAGCAATGTAGTCTCCCACGACTTGCTCACCTGTAACAAGATGGCAGAGAAAATGCTGACTTCTAGCCTGGGGTCAGGAGGTTTGCAGGAGAGGGAAATGAGCTTCTTGTATGGTAATACTACCAGGCATATTAATGAAGCAGAAACTATTCTAGATCAGATCGGTGTCTCCCTCACTGCCTATTTCAACCACAATCTCAGCACAACGGCAGTACTAACTGGTCTTAACAGAGGCATGAATGCTCCTTCTGGATCGAGTGTAACAGTGACATCCTCAACAACACTGGAGGCAGTGACAGAGACACAGTCGACAGTGGAAGACAGTATCACAACTGTCACTCCAGTCCAAGATGGCAGCACATTAACTATGACCACTGTCACTCCTGACATGGACTCCACGACGCTGTCAGGCTCCACACTACATGCAGAGGACTTAGCCACTACCCCCAGCACACAGTCTGCCCAGATAGTATTGGATGGATCACCATCCACTCATCTTAAACATGTTTATCCTCTTCTCCACATCCCTGATGATATGGTCCCAGTTCATACAGAGGTATGTACATGTACATGAATCATACAATCTACATAGTAAGTCAGGTTTTAATTCAGGGCATGAACAATCACTGCACAGGATGCTTAGAAGACAAGGCAAGGCAACACAACACAAAAAAAGGCAAAGCAATACAACACAGCTCACCCAAACCAGTAAAGAAAAATTGGCTGCCTCGGGTAGCCCACAACATGCTGCTTTCTAGGCAACTAAGCTACTGAGGCAGTTTAGCTGGCTGGGCCAAATGACAAGTACAAATCCAGGCAAAGTATTTCAACCACACAAGCATCTCAACCTAAAACAGGTGAACTGTGTATAATTATAACTCTCATATGTCTCCCTTCAGGAATACCAAACTACTTGTCAACAGTCATTACTTCATGCAGCTTCTAGTGACTCCTCCCTCTCACAAATTTTATCCTCTACCACTACCTGCACTAATACAGCTAGTGATACTATGTGTACAACCCAGCAGGTCAGCTCACTGCAGCTGGGATCTGGCTTTCAGGTGGACCTCACCGATAGCCAATCTACTGGAGAATTTCCCTCACAACTCACATTTAGGTATGCACAATGGCATAATATGTATGTACACACATATGTCTGTGTACATGTACATTGTATACACATTCATGAATTGTTGTCATTTGCTTACAGTGATGGTGAATTTGGCTCAGGAGCCAATCCAAACAGCACTGCCGAAAACCAGCTACCTTCTCAGACTATGCCTCTAATGTCACATGATGGTGATGATGCACATCCACTCCTTCATGCTCCGCACATAGAACACACACTCAGTCCACCCACCAGAACATTAGCAGTAGTTGTAGACCATCAGATATGTGCACAGGGAAGACATCATACTGGAGAGATATCAGTGGGTGGAGGTCACAAGGAAGATGAAGAAGAGAACAAAGAGGGAGTGAATGATGGGGATACTGTCAATGGAGATGGTGAAGGGGATCACAAGGCGGAACAGAATGGTGATCATGGAAGGAATGATGAAGAGGGAGTAGATGGAGGAGGTAACAAGGATGTGGTAGGAGAGAGTGGGAGGGATGATAAAGAGAGAACAGATGGACGTGATGGAGAGCATAGCAAAGTGGAATTGAATGGAGATGATAGAGAAGGTGCAGTGGATGGAGGTGTGGGTGAGGATGTAGGTAGTAGCAGACATGGTCGACAACAAGGGAGGAGGGAGAATGCTGAATGTGGAAGGGGTAGTGATGGTTCAGGCAGTGAGCCTAGTTTACAGGAGGAGGAGGTTAGAAAATCAGGTGACAATGAAGCTGATAAGGACAACACAAGTAAGTACATCATCAGAGTGTCATAACATGTCCAACTTCTCATAGCTACTGCACTAGGAGCAGGGTGTAATGCGTACATATGCCTTACTCATGATGTAAAATGTGTTATTTATATGCAGCTCCCTCAGTCAGTGTCCAGCAGTTAGATCCTCACCATAGCCATAGCAGGGACTTGGGAGATCTGAGAAGTCAGAACATGGACATTGAGGGAATTGTTAGATCTGAAATGAAGAAACTTCTTCAGGTATCTATGAATATACAATGTCAGTACATGTACATGGACATGTACATAGATACACAATATATATAATATATATACATACAATGTACATGTATGTAACTTTCATAGAGATACATTTTTACTCTTTCTGTGCATATGCATACATGTATCTCCTTTCCATGATGTTTGAAGGCACAACATCAACAGCTGATGCAGATGTTGAGCACTAGTAGCTCTAGAACAACTGAAGGCCAAGCAGGACCCCCTCCAGATGCTACCTCTCTCCAGGACATCACCAATACACATGCACCAAGTGACCAGTCCCATGAAAGTACAGTGAAAGACTCCATACCAGATAGACCAAGTTCATCGTACAGTGCTCTCTCCCTGAGACATTTGAAGCAGGAGGACACACCTCTCCCTCTCCCTGCTCAGCCACTGTTGAATGTCTCACATGGACAAGCATGCCAGGCAACCCAGCCTCAAGGCCATCCTCCCCACACTTGTCACGCCACAAGTGACAGTGATCCAGTGCAGTACAAGAGCCCTCTACTGCCTCTGCTTCAGTTAGATACCTCTGAAGACCACATGACTTCCCAGTATAGTAGTCCCACGTCGTCCCAAACAGAACTCCCTTGTGGTAGACAACCACAATCTTCACCTGCCAAACAGTCAGTACACCACATCCCACTTCTTACACTGGAACCTCCTGAGGAAGACTTGCACATACCACAAGCCCCCCAGCTCCGCAGTGCTCATAAACCAGATCATATCACCTTACCACTACTACAGTGCCAGCCACCAGGTCATGCACTAGTGGACATTGGTGTAGGACAGAGAGCTCCTTCATCCATCACTACTCAACTGAGTCCATGTCTGCCTAATATCCCAGGTGTCACTGGAATCACTGATCACAAATGTGCCCCAATGATTCCCTTAGTTCTTACCGAAGAGAAACTACCCACTCTTCCTCCTGCTCTTCCTCCTCCTATTCCTCCTCCTCCTCTTCATCCTGTTCCTCTTCCCCCACATGCTCTTATAAGACTACCGACAAAACCAGAAACTGTACAGCTTTTACCAGCCGACGTTCTTTCGTGTAACCAACCTCCTGTGTTACACATGGGAGGCCATGCCAGCATGGAGTTACTGCAGCTACCAGAACAGCGTAGTGAGACCCTGCCTCATGTGCCTCTTATCCACCAGTTGAGGAGTCATGGTAGGACTACATGTAACAGGTGAGTACACGTGCATACATGAACATACATGTATAAAACACATATTAAAAGTAATAGTAAATGTTTTTCTTGGAATAGTGCATTTTATGTACACATCATATATACATGTACAGCATAGAATGTGGTCTATAGGCAATGCAATACAACTCATTCAGGAGAGTCAAAATGAGCTGCCTCAGTCAGGATTCAAACCTGAAGTACATATATACCTGGTCTCCTCCTTTATGCTACGTAGTTCACTAGTTTAGAAGTTTGGGATGCTTTGCTTGGTTTGCCTTTAGTGGATTTGTATGTACATGTATTTGCCAGCTGAAGACTCGTTGGATACTGATCACATAGAGTGGGTTCAAATCCCACCTGAGGTGGCTTATTTTTTTGAAATGTAATTGAGTACTAAAATTGTGTCATACATATATAGCATCACTTGCCTTTGTGTTGTGTGGCCTTGTCTCAGATCTCTGTATTAAAGATGTCGTGCATACATACACATATTTATGTGCATATAAACCATGTGCATAGCACACTAGCCAAAGAGGAATTTTAAGAAATAATATAGAAAGAAACCCACCCATTAACCCACTCCAGACAAACATCACATAATATATATAAGAGTAGGACACTGAATGCCCATGTACATACATATTATAGGTCTCACCGTAAGAGGAAAAGGCAAAGGAGGATTAGTTCAAAACGTACATCTCCATCTCTTCCTTCAATGTCTGATCATAACATTACCTCATCCACTAACACCACCTCTGAACACTCTGAAAACACTCCACCTCAACTCCACGATGATGAGCCTCTACACAAACACAGAGAGAAGGAGGAGGAAGTGGTGTGTGTGGCTGCTAGGGCTTCTCCTCCAACATGTGAAAAACTTGAAGCAACTATGAAGGCTGCTTATGAGACTAATGACCACAGTGAGGATGTCCCTAAATTATCAGGCAATCCTAAACCGCAGCCCACTCTCACAGTTCAGTTTCCCAGTAGTGAAAGTGAAGGCCCCTCACTGGACCAGCCCAGTGGGCAAACAGATAATTCCGTGCAAACTGTCACTTCTCCTCAGGCACTCCCCACTGCACAACTCCCCACTGCACAACTCCCCACTGCACAACTCCCCACTGCACAACTCCCCACTGCACACAGTCCTGCACCTGCTGAAGTAGTAGGACACCACTTTATACATGTTATGGATATTGACACTGACGAGGGGAGCAGTCCCATTTTGTCTGGTAATGAGGGGTCAGTGATATCTGACAAGCAGTCACTCCAGGGTCAGAGTGGTGGGGATCAAGAGAGTGTCAGGGAGGAGGGAGGAGGTGTCAGCAGTGGTCAGGGCAGAGGGATATCAGAGGGGTCTGGACCAAGACAGGAGAGGGAGACTGGGGCCCTGGATGACGGAGGAGAACACACACCACACATTGGACACAGTCCTGACCCATTGATTGAGAGGTACATTATAATACACTGCCTGACCATGTCTCCCAATAGTGTGAGGGCCTAGAAACTTGTAGTTACATGTACAGTGTACATGGATATTGGTGTCCAATCAGTCCACCCAGTCTGATGCATGTATGCATGTTACATGTACATAAGTTTACCACTGTACATGCAACATTTCTTACAGTCTACAGGTATCTGAAAAGTGTGGTGACACTGCTGAGAGAGAACACGGAGTAGGAGGAAGAGCCGTGGTCCGGAGAGAAGTGCTAAGTCAGCTACACCATCTGGAGTGCCAGCTAAGTGCCATAGAGAACACTGCCAGGACAGTCCAGGGAGAACTTCTGGCATCCAATCAGGTACATTTGTACATGACATGTGCATTAATCTTAACTCAACATACATGTATGTACATCTATACATGTACATGTATCCACTGATCCACATCAACTAGCCATTGCATGTAGTTATTGTAGCACATTACAAAACAACATTTTGGGCTATCTATGTACATACATTGTACATTTACTCATGTACGTACCTGTAGAGGGAAATACATGTACCATCATGTTTCAATGGAGAAGACTTTTTGCCTACATGTGTAATATACTGATATTTTTACCATAGCTCCTTGGAACTATTGATGAACTGCAAACTGTCAGTAAAACCATACCCTCTGTTCTGCGCCCTGCTAGTCGATATCGTGGTTCAACCCTACTCCCCAATGCGGCCAGTATACCTGCTGCTGTGGAGGCAACTCAGCCAAATGAGGCATCCATTACAGCACATCTGGTTGAAGTATCCACTGCAGTACTGCCAAATGAGGCGGGTACTACACAGACAGTTAAAGCACCTCTTACAACCCAGCTCAATGAAACATCTGTTGCAAATGAAGCATCTACTTCAGCACAACCAGCTAAAGCATCAAGTGACAGTATTACTGTTGGTATGAAGGAGGGAGGCAACTACTCACATCATCCCCCTTGTACCACTATTGCTAGTGGTGATCACCCCATCCCACCTACACCTGGTCCAGGTTCAAGTGCTCTCTCCTGCCGTCCAGCCCAGGATGATGCCACGATCACTCCCCATGCTCCCATACCTACTTGTGTACCTGACACAGCTGTCTGGAGGCCCCAGCCTGCTGTTAGTGGCACTGATGATGGTAGTAGGATGACAAGCAAGATGCATCATCATGGTCATGATAAAAGGTGTGCCCACTACATCCTATTGCGATGTGTAGTGCTGCATTGTAATGGCTGAGGAAACAGAAGCCATCCAATGCAGTTCTACTGAATCCCTAGCTACAGGTACAATCCCAAGTTCCAGTAATGCATGATGTGCACAGTGTAACTATACATACATGTATACTAATTTTAAAAGCCTACTGGTATGGAGTGTCACCTCTAAGTCTTATTGACACCAACCTATTGCAATGTGGTATTCCAGTTACACCCCCACAGAAGAGAAAACATGGTACAAAGACTGCATGTAGTTGAAGTTCTAGGACACTGATTACAAACCTTAAAGATGCAATTTAACAAAATATCAAGACGTGCTAATTAGCCCCTGGAAATGTAATTAACCAGCCTCAGGATGTTGAAAAATTGATTTTTGCCCACAGACATCATTTACTTTGTTAAGTAGATCTCTAAATTGCTATTCTATGGAGGTGTATCATTATTAATGTGTGGATGGCATGAACACATGTGCAGTGTCAAAAGGTGTATGACACACATGTACATGTATGTTGTGCTAACATGTGCACCATGCATGTTCTCTGTAGCTCTAGCTCACTGCTATCAGGAAGATGCAGTAAGAAGACTCTCAAGAAGTGGGTAGCTGCCAAGAGGAGAGAGAAAATCACTTCTTCAGAAACAGTGATCAACAACAAGGCTGAATATCAGGTGGGTGACTACTAATATGTGTACCACCTGTAGTACCCTTGAAATTACAACTGTTTGCATAAAATCCCCACCAGATTCACAGGCAGAGCATGGAGACAAAGAACCCAAGAGGTGAACACAGAGATCATTGATGTGGTTTGTGTACTATCTAAAATAACAGTGCACTAGAAATGCTCCACTACATACATTCTCCATACCTTGGTTTAGGTTTCTATAGATACATGTACCGACATGTACATGTGTAGATGATGATGTTGCTATTACACATGTATAAACTGCTTAAAATAGTTGAACTGATGCCATTCACCCATGCAGGCCTGGATTATACATGTACATGCCCCACCAGATATGTTTTTTGCATGCAATTTCTACAAGAATTTAATAAAGGAAACAAAGTCTAACGACAATGACAACTAGACAGTAGGCACTTTAGAGCTCAGTAAATATAGCAATCTAGAATAGTGGTCAGGTAGTTTTTCAAAAATGTTTTTTTTGTTAACAAACACACAGCGCTTCAGCTTCTCAACCTTCTTCAGGTGTGTGAAGAGAAGTACATGTGTATTAGTGGTAGGATGCAATATCTACAAACATTCAGATGTACTAGATGTACATGTACATGCTGTAGGTCCCAGTCCCAGGAGCACATGACCAGGAGAATGGAGGATGCTCTTGTTCTAATGGAGGACATTCTCTCTGCTGAGCCCCACCCTCCTTCTTACCACACCACTGCACGACATGCTCCTCAAAAACACAGAGGACCAGAACACTCTACCATGACTGGTAGTCATCCAGCCAAGAGAAGCAGACAGGCTTGTACAAGTAATACTAGTCACCAGTTGACAGGTGACACTGTCACTGCAATTCCATCTAGAAAATATGGTATGTAACTAAACAAAATTAATAATGTGTGGGGGGTAATTAATGGCCTTTGTACATGCACCTACACATACATATTAAAGTTGGCATTATCATTCACTCAATGTTCACTACAGCCTCTACTGCCCAGCCATTCATGAGGTATTGCTCCAGTGTGGAGGGCCTCACTGTACTGGAGCAGATGAAGATGGCAGAGATCATGGTTAGCTACCTGGGGTCTGATATAGTGTGTGTGTGTGTGTGTGTGTGTGTGTGTGTGTGTGTGTGTGTGTGTGTGTGTGTGTGTGTGTGTGTGTGTGTGTGTGTGTGTGTGTGTGTGTGTGTGTGTGTGTGTGTGTGTGTGTGTGTGTGTGTGTGTGTGTGTGTGTGTGTGTGTGTGTGTGTGTGTGTGTGTGTGTGTGTGTGTGTGTGTGTGTGTGTGTGTGTGTGTGTGTGTGTGTGTGTGTGTGTGTGTGTGTGTGTGTGTGTGTGTGTGTGTGTGTTATCGGTGTTAGGGTATGATTGACAATACAATAGAGATGGTGTTCTTTATATACTATTTGTGTTGGGAAGAAAATGACACAAATGAGCAGCAACAAACAAGAGCTTCAAAATGTCAATATTAGTACTACGCAACTTCAATGTTGTGTACATATGCACAACCTTCTGCCTCACATTTCTGTATATGCAGCACAAAGCCAGCGAGATTCTCAGAAGTCACGTACATGTAACTCCTGTTCTTAAATGCAGGCGTCAACAGAGCTGTCCAGTGTGTCCTCGGGCAGTATCGCCACACACATTGACTGGGAACTAGTGGATCATCTCATTGAGGACTGATGCTGACTGGACAAAGCAGAGCACAATATTGTGTCAATATGAATATGCCTATGTATGCATTCGTATTGTAAACATACAATATATACTCTGCGCCCTGCGCCAAGAGTCTAAGTGGCTTCCCTAATATGGTTCCAGCCCCACCCCTTTTGTGATAGTGAAAACTCGGTTGACCGCAGGGACTTTGTGCGGTGAGCCCGGGAGGCTTTATAAGTGGCAGTTCTGTAGGCATGCTGGAGTGCTTTCTGCGTGTGTGATCAGCTACTGGTGATCTTCTGCAGCGCGCGAGTGCAAGCAGCCTACTTGTAACAAAATATGAAGGCGTGGCACGTGTTCCTTCTTGCTTCAAGTCTGTGGATGCAATTATCATGCTCGATCGCGAGATCCTGCTTCTGTTACGGAACTGCAAGCGATCCGAGTATGTATGCATGATCTTGTAGTCTATATATATGTACGAATATTAAATGTAATAACCCTCTGAAACAAGGTTATAAAGAATATGCTTTTTACTGGTAATCATCCATACTGTTTATTTTTTTAAGCAACAGGAGGGAGATGTCAATGTAAATTGCTCTCTAGATCTGATGCAACAGACTCCTATCTTCACAAATTCACTTCTAGTGAGCCTGAGTCTACTACAAGCACCAACCAACCTCAGTTTTTATCATACCCAAAAGGAGGAACTTTTGCGTATGGGGTAAAGATTACTCTCTCCTGCAACATAAGCTATGTCAGTATTCCAGGCCAAGATCCCCCCTTTACTGTCACATGGGAACACAATGGAACTGCAGTGGAGACGAGTGATACCACCATGACAGGCACTGCTGTATATTTTAGCACATTCACCGCTGAATATTTCACAGAGTCTACTCAAGGAGACTACGTATGTAGGGCTAACAATGGGAACTACTCTGTTGTGAGTCCTGTGGCCACACTTCAGCTCCCTAGTAAGTAACTGTATTGACATTTCATGCAGTTGCATTCTGCACGACCATGTTGTAGGGTATTGTAACTCAAGTGTATGCTGGTGCCACCCCCAGCTTTGGTGGGGGTCCTTCAAGGTCAAGTGTGTAATATGTACTGCAATGAATACTGTTATCTGGCACAATGAGAATCTTGACAATGAAAGTATATATAGTCAATATACTCATCTTTGTTTATATTACTAGGATCATGTGCTGCTTTGTGCAATGTACAATATCGATATCTCTTATAACAGTAGCTTACAGTTAAATACATGTATGTAGAGTCTATGTGCATAGTCTTGATTACTAACTTTCTCATTTCTATGCCTCAGAATTTTTCGGCTGGATCGACAGAGCCTATCCAATCAAATCGGACACAGATATTGTCAACCTTACAGTTTTAAAAGGTGGCTCAGTCATACTAGAATGTTTACCCAACACCACTGAGTCACTAGAGGGAATCACCACTGTATGGCCAGAGCAGAACAAGGTGGCCACCACCACTCTTCTCTCCAGTGGGAACATGCTGGTGAGGGATGTGCAAGAAGACGCCAATTTCAGCTGTATAAGGGCCCTCCGCCAAGCAAAGGAGAGGACATTCATTGTCAAAGTCTCTGAGCCACCAGGTGAGAGTGATACATATGGAATATATACTCTGTACATGTGTAATGATTGGTATGGTGGTGGGCATAGTATCAGTCAGACTGTATGATACAGCCAGACTTAGTTAAGTAAAATAGACTTGGGAGGATCCTGGCAAGTGTGATATGCACTTCCTGATATTCATCACCATTCAAAGTGCTGATATCTGTTATTGAATATCTTTACAGAGCCTTCCTCCTTAGTCCTTGGCAGTGACTCTGTGAATATGTCTGCTAGTACTTACATGCATATAATACAGGCCCACAGGTACCCAAAGGAGAAATAATATAGCATAAAGGGTACACTGTGATTCTGACTAAACAGTATCCACAGAGATTTATACCTAAAGCATGCACAGAGGCAGAGACACCATGTCAAAAGTGGGGGGGGGCTCGGCGTTCATGAATTGGGGGGTAATTACTATATAATCATGTTCATTCTGAATACATTTGGCATAGGGTATTATAAGTATCTAGTGTATTTAATTAATACGTTCTTCATTTGACCCATTGACAGCCTCTAATTTTGGGGGGGCTCAGCCCCCCCCTATCAAAAAGTGGGGGGGCTCAAGCCCCCCTGCCCCCCCCCCATGTTCTCTGCCTCTGATGCAATATAGTGCTACTCCAGCTCCTTACTGAAAGCAGAGATTCAATAATTATTGTACATCCTTCCCTTGCATTCAGCCAAAAGTCCCTGTGGTGGTGCCATGTAGTACTGTACTCCAATGTTTATACATGTTACCTGCAAGCAATGCAGGATAGTCCCATCCACAAATACCCCAAGCCAACTGCCCTTTGCCTTTCTTATCAGCAGATGCCGCTACTACTACACATGACTTGATGCTGGTAGTAAGACCCAAAGACAGAATTGTAGTAGCCGGCTCCAGTGTGGAGCTCTACTGCATACCCAGGAGTAATGCCAGCATTCAGTGGCTCAAGGATGGTGTGCAGATTGAAGGTGTTACTGCTATTGGTGTGCTGCAGATTCAAGAGGCTACTGTTGATGACACTGGCAACTACACTTGCATTGCATCCAACGACCATACATCAGACTTGGCTTCAGCTACAGTTACTGTTATAGGTAAAATATTCAATTTATCTATGAAGTAAATTCAGTAAGGTGTTTCTAGTATATAACATGTTAGAGAGGAGGTAGTACTCTGTTATAACGTACATCAAGGAGGAATGTAGCAGAATGACAGGTTCATTGAATGTCCACTAAGGCAAAAAGATTTTGGCCCACGTTGATTCGTGTGTCCTTTGATATTGTACATTGAGTATAGTTGTGCATGTGTGTGCTTGTTGTTTTCCATCTGTACATGTGACTCCAGGACCACCCACCAATGTCACACTCTCTGCATCTGGTAATGGGATCATCAGGAGCGGGTCAGATGTCATTATTCCAGCATCTGCAGTCAATGTTTCTTTCTCCCTTCACTGTCATGTGGATACCAATGAAGCCGTGTACTACCAGTGGTGGTTTGGAGGAGTTTTGATAGGGTCTGGTTATGACAGAGAAACTCTTAGTGTAGTATCATCAGATCCATGGAATGTGACGGGCTCCTATCAGTGCATTGTTTCAAATATTGCAGGACAAGCCTCTCCTACAGCCATCTCAGTCCTGATAAGTAAGCTAATATGTGTACTAATGTGTAGATGTATTTCACTGGCTACTTGGTAAAAAAAACTCGTAAAAATAAGTATGTTTATCAGCTATATGTATACACATTTTTGCAGAAAAACCCGACCCACCTACAAATGTGAAAATACGAAAAAACACATCTACATACTTCCAATATGATATCAGATGGGATCAACCAGAGAAGACATGGAAGTATTCTATAACCAACTACACTGTGCAAACTTTGGCATACCAAGATAGATACAGGGCCTATTTCTGCTCGTGCCCTACACAGCCTGAGACTTATTTCCCATTCTTAGCAGGGTGTCCTGGGACAATATCCCGGGAGCACCTCTTATTTTACAGAGTGGCTGCAAACACTGCCTCTGCTGGCCAAAGTGACTTCACCCATGAGCATGGTTCCATCACTATTGAAGCAGGTACTCCTTTATATTATTGACAAAACCAGTAGAAGTTAGGACATCTTCTAGATGGCTCACGAGCTAGCAATATAATTCCATGAGTATATCTCCACTACACTCCATTTTAATCTTCATTCAAATTAAGTACGTCATCACCCAGAGACTTGCTTATTCCTCTTCCTGCTCAGCATTAAGTCGCTTATAACCATTTCTATACATGAGTATTCATCATGCCACTGGTACATACATATACGCATAATATTCTGTAGATGCTCCACCTCAGGCAAATGACCTGAAGGCAGAGAAGAAGATCAACAGAACTAGTCACATGTGGGATGTAACTGTTGATTGGAGTTACAGGGATGAGGATGCCTATGGGCCCAACTGCTATGATACACATGTGACTCCACCATGTGGCACTATTGCTTCACAGATGGTAACCAATGCAAGTGGTGTAGCTAGCACATAGTACAAAACTAGTTGGGTAAGCAGGAATGAGCCAACCTAGTTGTATTACAAATTTTCCAGCTAGAAAAAATTTTAGGCCTCAGTTGCAAGTGTTCCCACTGACTGATACATGTGTGCACACATGCAGTAGTTTCCCAATACTACGTGTGCATACACATATTGTGGGGGAAGAACGTCTTTCTAGGTTCATAGTGCATGGGGTGATGTGTCCCCAAGCTACTGTTGTGCATCATGGAGCCATATACTGTAAATTAACTATCGTGTGATAGTTCATATCAGGGCACTTTGAATGTTTTGATAATATGTTCTCTGTAGGATGTAAAGCCATTTAAATCAAAGATGAACTGTTGCACAACATGTACGTGGTCTGTGACAAATGTTAACTTCTTCTACAATAAAAGCAATTCAACTAGCAGCAACGTCACAACTGGTGCAATAAGTAAGTGTACTACTATGGCTATAGCACACCATCAAGTATGTCTCTATTGGTTATTGTTTCAGGTCCATCAAAACCACCCCACCTGAAGTCTGCTCGGCATAGTGGCACTAATTTTTCCTTATCATTCGAGGTATGGACTATACACACATACATGTAGAGTCACTTGTGAAAATATTTATCAGCACGAATCCAAGTCGGTGTCCTTCAATGATTGAGTCGATCTTTGTAATCTGTATGCTATACAATCATGTACGCTGCTGGGATTCAGTTTGTATCATTTATGATTGCACTGTCCAGCTTCCCAAGGAGCCTGAAGTGTCGTGCTTGTGTGGTTTGAAGTCTGTGGAGGCTACTGTGTGCATCACTAATACCACCTTTAAGTATTGTAAGCCCAAGTCAGTGTCCGTCAATGACAAAATGCTCAGTATCGACCTACCTTCTGCTCACTGCTCAAAGACCTATAATGTCAGCCTAGCATTCCACAACTCAGAAGGAATAAGTGATTTCAGTGATGTACGAGTAAGTGGACCAACTGGAGGTGAGGTTTGCCGTGTAAATATGTATGTAGCCTTGCCTAACACTGCATGTCTAAAAATTACAGGAAAGGTTAGACCATTACGATTGTATGTATATACCTACAGAGGTATATCTGTCATTACCATGGGGGGCTAGTGGATATTGTGGGGCTGTATTCACACTTGTCCTATATACGTATTCTGAACTCCATTTTAGAGTGAATTTCTACACAAATACCTCCTCCTATTTTGTGTATGTATGCAGATGTGGGCAAGTTCTCCAAAGAACTCTCTATCACTGATGATGATGAAAATGTAACGGTATACTATGAGCTACGGCATGGAGCAGAGTGCCTGCTGAAAGACGGATACCTTCAGTCTCGAATATGTTCTAAATTGTTTACAAAAGGAGCCGTGTGTTCAAGTGCCCTAGTAAATGATTCAGATGCAAATTGTTCAAGTATTGATACAGAGAAAGGCTACATTACACTACCGCGGTATCACAAGTACTGTGTAGCAGCCGATATCTCAGGTCTCAGCAGAGACTCATTGTTTCTTGTGATCTCAGCAAATGAAAATATCCCCATAGGCAAGCCAAAGCACCTGGTAGTAGAACTGAGTGACGGGATCATGGCAAAGTGGGTAGCACCACCATTTACGGAATGGAGAGGAATACCAAGGAGTTTTAGTGTGAATGTGTCTGTAGATAACAGGCTTGTAAACTTGACTAGCGTACTAGTGGAGGAGTCTCTTAATGACTATGAGATTTTATTTCCAATCACTGAAGAGGGAGATAATTATACTGTTGCTGTCTCGTCTTGTACTAGTGTTGGATGTGGACCAAGTGCTAAAGAAACCAGTGAGTGCACACTTGATATGTGTTGCATACCATCATTGTTATTGTATGTATATGGACACAGTACAACTTCAGTAGCCTAGGAAGATATTTACAAAGGGGGCCCAACTCACCACTTTTCCTCTTTCATGCGTGGCCTGGATACGAGGCTAATGCAAACCTGGCCCTATTCATGTCATGCATGAACATACAGCTGCAAAATCTCGCATAAGTACAACGTACCACATACCATGAGCATATAATTATATACATGTGCCCAAGCAGACATAGCATACCTTTTAAAGTGGGGTAGCAGCCCCCTGGTGGTGATTTTTACCATCACTAGCCCATTGTATACGTCACTCTCCATGAGCAGTAGTCGTGGCCGAGTGGTTAAGGCGATGGACTAGAAATCCATTGGGCTCTGCCCGCGCAGGTTCAAATCCTGCCGACTACGATGTTTTTTTTTCAGCACCACACATTTACTTGAAGTGCATGTGGATAGGCGTCATACATGGATCTTCTTTCTAAATTCCTTATATCTTTATCTTCATTTCCCACAGAAAATGTGAGACCAACATCAAAACCTGCTGAGAAAGGTACGCATAATAGTTACATATATTGGATGTAATTCATCATTTGTCCTGTAATGGTGAAAAATTGTTACATACACAATCCCAGTCTGTGGTGTACATGTAAAAGAATGTACATTATAAAATATATTGTACATAGGTATGAACACAGTGATTGTGGTGGTTCTCTCTCTGGCTGGACTAGTACTCGTTGTGTCTACGATACTACTTGCCAGTTGCATCTGTTGTGGAATGTATGTTACCAAACTCTAGAACTGTTACAAGTATCTCAGTACTGGAGCTATGTACATAGAGAGGCTATACAGCTCCATGGAGTGTGTGTTAAAATTATGATCAGAGTATTTGATTGACGACTTTGTTACATATCTTTTACAGAAGAACATGCAAAAAGAAAAAGAGTAATGGTTTGGGAGATATGAGTTGCCTCATTCCACCAGTAAGTGTAGAAGAGGTCATACCATGTATATGTACATGTGTTTGTCTACATGTACAAGAAGTAATCACATTAACCTTGTTTGATGAACATGTGAATGATATTCACTGCAGCTTTCTGATTCTGAAGCACGTGAACCAGTGATAGGTGAACCGGCTCGCTCAGTGTACACAGAGTACGAGTCTCTAGACCCTAGAGTGAGGGAGTGGGTGGAGGGGACTGCAGTGGATCAACATCAGCCGGATGGCAGCAGAGATGGGTACATGAAGTCCATAGACGAGGAGTTGGAACACTTGGAGAAGAGAGAAGGGGAACAGATCTTGGAGCCAACTGGTGTTCCGTCTTCTACTGACTCCAGTGTACCAGTGACAGCCAGAGTGCCAGAGGTGAAAAGTGACTACTGTTCAGAATCTGAGGCACTGCTTCACAGTGACATTGGCAGACAGACCAGTGGAACTGGCTCGAGTTCTCCCACATTTCTGCAGCAGCAAAATAATATCTCCACCAACGTATCGTCTTCTGGCTACAACACCGAACGAAGTTTTGCACCATTTGACATTGAGTCATCTCCGAGTCCACCACAACAGATCAGTTGTTATCAAACAGCAACTTCATCTGCTCTTGATCGAACAACTGCAGCAGCTTACCACCGACCAATGAACCAAGGCACCTCTTCTAGATCTGGCTGTACCACACAACTAGTAGCAGACAGTGATTGGATGTCACGCCTGCTGTGTACAGAGGAATTTGTTACACAGAATGAGAGTGGTTGTAAAGACACGTCTCCAATTCAAGTCCCACCTGTCAGTAGCACTGTAATACCCAAACTACCACCTGTGCAAACGGACCTGTATGTTAACGGCAGCTCAAACCAACATGATGACAGTTCTCTGTATACTACAAGTTCACCAGCAACCAGTGTCCATTCATTGGAATCAACCGAGGGAGAGGAATCAGACTCTGTGTTTGATAACTCAAACGTTTTCTCTCCACTTTTGAAGTCTACTACCAATGAAACCCAGCGGAGGACCAGAAGCAGTGGATTTTACTCTCTCTCAGGCACATCACCAGACTCAGTTCTCAATGACAATGTAGAGATGACCTCATTCCACTTTAACTGCCATTCACAGCAACCATCACATTCAAAGGTTATGGAGTCACGTTCTAGAACAATGCCTGTTATCCCGTCATGTCTCCCGCAGCAGTATGGCACCCACCAGCCAACTTTACCAGATCCTACCCCCAACATTAGCTCATATGTAAACGTGGACTTAGACGAGAGTGCTAGCATTAGCTTTGATTTTCCATCCTGTTCATAATCATCACCTATAATTAGAGTACATGTTTTGAGTGTTGTATGTACGTATGACTGTTCATGAACTGCACATTTGTAAAATGGCCATCTTAATTAGCAGTGCTTATTATCCATCGAGAATCAATAGGAGGGAATACCTTATATTAGTCCATATAGTGACACGAATGACTTGCATGCACGTACGCACAGTATATACATGTCATTGTCATCCATAAATAAGCAATGATTAGAGTATAATATAGTACAAAAAACCTCTATAATTACACTTATTACATGTACTTGTGCAAAAATTTTGGAAAGCTACTTACAAACAATTAAGCAGCTACTACAAACAGACACGTGCACCATGATTCACTTCATGTCAACCACCATTGAAGCTGGGTTCTCGACGTAGGACTTCCATAGGTTGGAGAATCTTGCCACTTCAGCACCATCAATGACTCTGTGATCTGCTGCCCAGCTCACGTGCATGACGTGACCTCGCTCTAGGTCCCCCTCCAAGTTAAATCTTGGCACTACCTGCAGCACAGAGAATTTAAACAACTTTGAAAACAATCTGTCACACAAGAGGAAGTGTGACAGTCGCACACTACCTCCCAAGAAATATCTGATTGTATGAAGCCTCCAACAGAAATTCTCAGGGTTACAGTATGAATACTAACTTCCTAAATACTAGATGTACTGGAGTATGCCATACAGCTCATGAGATACAAACCATATCCACTAACTCAGATAGCAAATAGCACCTTAGTTCATTACGATGTACATGTTGTGTGTATATACATGTAGCTATTGTTCGGTTTGCTGAGGTTAGGGTTCTGAGTTTCTTTCTAATGCTCCTTGGCTAGTGTGCTATACACGTTTTTCCATCTATGTACATGTATGAGTCATGGAAGAGAGCCCACAGCCTCTACAGTGTAAGGGACAAACCTGTACTTTTCCAAAGGCTCCAATGGCCACAGAAGGAGGTAGCAGCATTGGGTTGGCATAGGTTCCTCCAATAGCTCCAATGTTGGAGAGAGATATCGTGCCATTGGCTGTATCAGCTGGGGGAACCTCTCCTTTCATAGCCAGTTCTTGTAGACTGTTGAGCTCCTGTGCTATCTCAAACACAGTCTTATCCTGTATGAGTGGTACATGTACATGTATATCATGAATACACACTACCACTTCAGATATTTATAGAGCAGCATAGGCAGGCCCAGTTTTCGCAGGACCCTGCCGGCTGGCCATGCTGTTCTCTCTGTACACTGTGAGTGCAAAGGTCCTTGAGTAATAATTGAGGAAGAGCCTGGGGCTGAGGCTAATGCAGAGGCACACGTCTTGCATCTTGAGTAACAAGCACAAAATAACAGCCTGTATAGATGCACGGCATACAGACGAATGAGCGTAGTACATGTACATTGTGTATATATGTAGCATCACACATTACACACCTGTACTCTCTTCACATTGGGGACAATCAAGCCAAGTGGGGTGTCCATGGCCACACCCACATTATGGTCAGCACGATAAGTGATAGCAGTGCATTCAGAGTCAACTGTACTATTGAGCACTGGGTGTTGGTGCAGAGCGAGAGACAGTGCCTTGATGAGAACAGGCATGTAAGAGAATGACACTCCTTTCTCTGCAAGCCTGGTCCTTATAAGTGAGCGTAAGTTGACCAGTTGGTCCATGTCTACCTCATCTTTGTAACCAAACTGAGGGATGAGGCCTAGGGAGAGGGAGGAAGAGGGAGAGTGGAAAGAGGTAAAGAGGGAGGGGGAGAGAAGATAGACGAAGGGAAGCCATTGGATGTGGGATGTACAATGTACATGTAATGTACATGTATAAAGGAGATGTGACAATCACAGATTGAGGTGGGGCAGCAAGAACAGGGAGGCACATTGCCCCTAACATTCCTACACTCTCACATATATATGCCTCTACATGACCTGCATACATGTATATCCTCTACTCCTATCATCTATTATATATTTTTGCACACAGCCTGGCTTCAGGGCTTCACATACATTGTACATGTACACATGTTGTGTGACCTAACCTGACTCTGTCATGGTGCGTACCATCACTGTCTTAAAGCCAGTGATGGGCTCCACACGATCCTCAGTAGACCAAGGAGGGGAGGGAGGGGAGGGAGGGGAGGGAGGTGAGGTTGTTACTGGTCCTCTTACAGCTGGGACTACAGAATGTGACATACAATCCAATAGATAAATCTTCATAGCATGCTGAACAATACTGTGCCTCGTACCCAGGCCACATGGGGGAGGGGAACACATGCACAAACAGTGTATACCAGGCCGCTTCCCCTCCCCCACGCGGCCTGGGTATGAGGCTAAGAGTCACACCGCCTACATGTAGTAATTGTACCATAAAATGTACACACACAGCCACATGATCACATATGGAGTGTTGGTAGGTTACTTACCTGCTGACTGCTCAATATGTTTGAGAATATCTTCTTTAAGAACTCTACCTCCTTTCCCTGTTGCCACCACGTCTGCCAGATTCACTCCTTTCTCAACTGCTAGACGACGTACAGCAGGAGTAGCCAGTACCTGCCACATAGCATGTAGCATGACCGGTACACAAGATACAATGTACATGTAACAAATACATGTAAGTACATGTACATGTAGATATAAATGTACAATGTACAGTGTGAACACATACATGTACTAGAGTTGCTATCCATTGCCTATGATGTCGTGCTTTTTATTGAGCTACTTTGGTAAGTAGGGTAGAGCCTAAGCAAGGGGTCAAATCCTCAAGACAGCTCGGCTTGAGTTCTAACATGAAAGGCAAGGCAACACTACAACACAACAGAATGGCAAAGCAACACAACACAATTCGCCCAAAACAGTCATTTTTCAAAGAAAATTGGCTGCCTCAAGTAAAATTCAGACCCATGACAACTTGCTTCTATACAGAAGCTACAGAGTATTACATGTAGTAACTTGAGAGATGTATATATCGTCACCTTTCCAGAAGCAGACTGTGTGTCAGAAGTAGTGTGAGTAGACTCTGCAGTAGTCTCCACACTATCAGACGAAGGTGTGGCCACTGGTGTTTCAGGACCTACCAATGGATAAAACATATTGTACTCTACATGTACAAATAGCCTTACAGGTACACATGTACAAAGTTCTTCTGCCATGCAGACATGTTTACATGTGGTAGGAAATGATGCATGCAAATACAAAACACCCTAATCAAAAGCTCTCCAGTGACCAAATTGGGGGTGTGTGGGGGGGGGGGGGGGGGCATACATGTACAATTCCACCCATAACCAATGCATGCACTTGAGTAGTAAAACTAGCTTCATTACATATATTCTACTCCATTCCATTCCCTGAGGTTATGTGTAAATATTCAGCAAACACAGGGAGTAATGAGGCACATTACCTGTCAAACTGTCATCCTCCACTTCAAAGATAACCAGAGGCTTCTCCAGGTAGGCCGTCTCGTCCACTGGTATAACTATCTCCTTCACCACTCCATCATATGGTGAGTATACTGTAGCTGCCGACTGGGAATGGGGAACACACACATTACACATAATAGTCTCAACACAACAGAAACACACACCAAAATGTACATACATGTACCGATATATTGTACAAGTCTACCATTACAGATGCTGAAATACATGTAGTACCACATGTACGTGTGAAACATGCACAGAGAAGACATTTGTGTAGAACAGCTATATACACGTACATGACTTAATCATCCATGAGATGCTTAGAAAGAAAGGCAAGGCAACACAACACAACAGAAAGACAAAGAAACACAACACAACTTGCCCAAGGTACATATAAGGTGCCGAGAGATAAAACTGAACAAACACATGCATATGAAATAATCAGACCAAGAGACTCCCAAAGCTACTCAACAGAAATAAACAGGTACATGTACACTCAAATCAGAGAGAAATGTACCTTGTCACTCTGCACTTCACAGATAGCATCACCCATAGCAACAGTGTCTCCCTCCTTAACCAGCCTACATGTATATTAAAACAGGTGTACATACACAGTCCCATTGCAGGGGCTTGGCAATGGCCTATCCAATAGATCCATATACAGGGCACCAGAAGCTCTAAAAGCATTGGTCCTGCGAAAAATACGAGTGCTAGGGTAATTAGTTATTCATAGTTTTCTGTGCATGCGCAGGCTCATTGATAATGGGAGAATTTAATACTGGGATGTGAATTTCAAGAACTTGCAAAGACAATGTTCACTTCCTTGAACGGACTAATTGGCAATGCTATCAATGTGTAATGAGTCAACACTTTCTTTGTTTATGTTGAGCAGCATCACATGATTGAGCCTGCTTTGGCCCATTGTACTACATAGGTAAGTCTTCAAACATTTCATTGCTGAAAAGCTACGTTCGCTCATAGCATTTGTAGCTGGCATAACGAAGATCAACTGAGAAAGACGACAAACTTCACAAAAGAAAGATTTCTGCTCCAGTGAGAGATCACAAAGAAATCTTATGCAGTCTCCAAGCAAAGCTGATTTCAAATGTGTACCAAAGATTTGCAACTGCGTTGCAAGGCGTGATCGATTAAAATCATCCTTGTAAAATTCTGTTACGCTTTTGAAATACTCGTCGAATACTTGGTTGTTTGCAGCTCCAACAAGGAGGCTTTTCAAGTTCTCACACATTAAGTACCCTGGTTGATCAAACCTGCTTCTGATGCTGCTTATAACAACGTCAAGTACTTCATAGTACTGGAGGCAGTAGTGCTCTTCTTCTGTCATACTCTGGAATCCTTCCACAGAGCCAATTTCATACTGTTGAGCTTTCTGCTTGCGAGGCAATACTGGAGGTTCTGTACCACACAAACCATTAACCAGCTTGAAAAACAGGGTAAAGGAATCCTCTGTTTGCATACTTTCTAACGTATGTGTAGTTAGTGCTGCTAATTCTTGTCCTTCAGCAGCTGACATCGATTGTTTTTGAAGTGAGCAGCTTAAATTATCTGTGATCTTCAGAATTCACTTGCTCAATTGAAGACCAAACAATGTATTGTACCACATCATCTGTGCCTGTACACCAATGATACGACCTTTGACTTCCATCTCCAGTCTGGTTTCTAGGCATTCTTTCCACATCTTCAATGCATCATAGTTTTCAATGATGCTTTCTATGGCATCACCATGTACAGTCCATCTTGTGGGATAAAATGAACGAATACCATGGTTAAATCCAGATTCTTCTTGTGCTGTTCTTTCAGCCTTGATTCTGTCAAAAGCAGCATTATGTTTTGGAGAAAAATGTATCAGCCGACTTATTTCAAATGCAGTATCCAAAGCATCACGGCATATTTTGGATTCCTTGATAGCATCTCCCACTGCAAGATTGAGGACATGACCATAGCAGTGTGTTAAAAGAGCACGTGTTTCTTCTGCTGGAAGCTGTGCAGCAACTCCTGTTTTACTCCCAGCCATATTGGAAACACCATCATAGCACTGACCATGGTATTTACTTAGCTTCAAGCACATGCACATCATGGATTGCTGCTGTTAAGGTATCAGCATCAATTGTAGACTACTATTACATCCTCATGGTCTATGAGATTTTCATCCACCCATCGTATGCAAACTACAAACTGCTCCTTGTTAGCAACATCTGTGCACTCATCAGCCGTTACCGTAAAGAAGTTGTTTTTGACAATACTGGAACTAACATCTCACAAGATGTTCAGTACCATGATCTGAAGTATCTCATTCTGTATATCACTGGAGATGTACTTGTCTGCTCTCTTTTCAATCCAAGTGAGTATGGTGGGATAATCACGTGCTTGCAAATAAAGCAATTGCCTGAAGTTGCTGTCATCCCCAGTTCCATGTTCTCTCAATGATCGTGCAACAAAACGAATAATTTGAAGGATTTTTCTGAAAACTGCCCTACATGTAATTTCAGCTTTTGCTGCTCATGTTCAGAGCTGAGCTGTTCACCAACATCGCCAGTTTGCTTAGGAAGCTCAACTGCTGAAACAGCTTCTCTGTGACATGTGCTAGCTAGGTGCTTATTGAAAGCTTTGGTTGCACCCCTCCAATTGGTGTACCTTCTACTAATAAAAGCAGGAGCACGCTTAGTGCTGGCTAAGAACCTTTTTTCATGTTCTGCTTTAAATAAAGGTGACAGAATGCTGCATCTGTATTCCTATCATAGTGTAACCAGTCATATTCAATCTGCTTGGAGTGAACACTTCTCTTCCTTAGAGCCAAACTTCCATGATGGGAAAGCATATGTCTTGGGTGAATGAAACTTTGAAGGAATACATGTACTTTGCTCTTCAGCACACTCAGCTACATGTATAACAACAGCTGCACACACGTGGGTAGCTAGCTTGGTGTGTGTAAGCACTTTAGGTCTGAACTACAGAATGATATTCATAAAACTAATGCCATGAGTGCACATGCGCGTCGGGTTTTGCGAGCAAATAATGTTATGAATATATAATGAGCAACGTCAACATTGGTCCCGCAGTTGCAGGACCTGCGGTACCAGCTCCGGCACCCCTGATCTACAGGTGTTATTATACATGAATCCACATGGATGTCCCACCAAATCTTGTGCATGTACACGTACATAGCAAGCAGTTGTATGAATCTCACCATTCTTTGATCTCAACTGTGGCAATCCTCTCCCCGACATCAGGCAAGTTGAACGTCACAAGAGGACTTGCAGTAGCTGTACATGGGAGGGATCGACATAATCTAAACATACATGTACATGTAAATTATACAATGTGTGGTACTATGGAGCATTGTGTAACAGGCCATTGTTGGAAAAGTGTAGAGATATTATTCCTTACTCAAGCTTCCATGAAATCCTCTCCAGGTGGTACAGGCTTGTAGTGTTCTCTGGTATGGGTAGAGTCCACTCACCTACAGTTACATGCATACAGTCACGAACATGTCATACTTGGTGTACCAACAACACGTTGATTTCAGTACTCTTACTTTGCCTTTGGTTTTTAGCAGAGAAAACAGGAGATGAGGTGTTCTAGTAGAAGAAAATTTGAGCCTACAAGTCGCTCTCACACCTGCAGTAACTGTTGACAGCATAATTTCCTGTGACTCTAGTGCTTAGTGCTGCCAAGTATATTTCTAATTAAAGCACATCAAAATTTACAACTTAGCGTGTGTACTGTGACCGTGCCTAGCTGCGCGTTCCTAGAGATGGCTTATGTTAAGGGAAATCCCACACACATAGAAGGTAAGTACACATTGCAACGATATTAGACTTGTAAACTAACTATCAATGCCAGTAGACCTGTATATCTAACGTGTGTGTGCCATATATAGGGCTGTTTAATCGTCTCACTTATGCTAAAGAGCAGAGCCGAGGAGCATGTTCTAAGTGTGGATACAGTAAGTTTTAAGGCAATTGACCAGTTGAATATACTGTCTGGTTGCAAGCTGCCTCATGAAAAACTTGATGGATATAAAGGCTCTAGCATCCGACAATGGCTAGTTGTATACTAGTAATACAAGTACATGTACCTGTGAATAAGTCCTACTCTTTCCCTCTTGTGCAGGTGGACACCTAACATTTGAGTGTCGTAATTTCCTACGTCAAAACCCCAGTCAGGAGGTTCATCTGGATGTGAGCAGTACTAGCAGTGAGGAAGAGGAAGAGGAGGAGGCTGGGTTGGAGAGGCAGAGAGCTGCAGGCAGTGCCTCTCCTGCTGATCACCACTCATCACACACCAGTAGCAGAGAAAAGAACAAGAAAGGTGCAATGCTATTCCTTCTGAGCACTATATGTATTTACATGTACATGAGGGCATCCGTTTGATCAATGAAGGTGTCATATATCCATCATTCTTGAGAGAGAAATCCTAAGTTACTGTATTGATTGTGTCCAGTGCTTTTGGATATGCCTCTAACCTGTAACCAGTGCATGCAGGTCAACTCTTTGTATTTAAGCTTATTGGACCTCTTGTTTTGCAATAGCATCCAATGGTTCATGGCATCCGAGCATTGACGGCCTACATTACATGCTATAGAATTGTAATAAGAAAAGATTTTATATATAGCCTAGGTGCATTTATGTACATTGTATATGTCTGCTGCCAGGGTCGAAGGGAGAGAGAAAGTACTCTGACTCGGAGGATGATAGCAAAGGCTCTCCCTCCAGGTCTAGAGGGCACAGCAAGAGAAAGAAGAAGAAGAAAAAGGCAACCACTAGGAGAGATTCTGATGATGACTCTCCACATGGTATTGCACATACACAACTTATTTACATGTACATGCGATGTGCGCTTTTCACATTGTGCAGACAGCAGTGCTCATGCTGTGCACTAGTGAGATTGTAGTGTAAATCGCATCATTTATGGAGAGATTACCAAGGTCTTCATGTAGAACTCCTGGGTCTAGAGCCTTTAACATGGTCTGAAAAAAATAGGCAACAGTTGTTTCTATTGAAGTCGTGTATTAAAAAGCACTTTAATGAAACTCTGCCCTTCATTTTGAATATGTAAGAATATGTTTACTATACTTTTTATGATTTGAAGAAGAGTGTAGGAAATTTTCCAAATGCAGCCATAAAATTGAAGGTGAACTTCCAAGTATTGGATTTTGCGAATATGATTTTGACTATGTGTTGGTCACCTGATCCGCCTAAAATGTAACATGCTCTTTAGCTACAATCAGGTGACTTTTGAGTATTGAGTTAACGAACAGCACTAAAGTGCTAAACCCTCGGCGTGTGTATAACACTGCGTGCGCAAATCCTTGAAAGCGCACACACTATTGAAACCATAGTTATATAGCAGCTCCACTATATTATCTAGGATGAAATGCACTCTATAATTTTAACGGGAAGTATACGGAAGACCTTTAGTCAAAAGACCGAAAGCTCACTGACTTACATCGAGTCGTATTCCAGGTAGCGTTTAGCCTATTGTTAGCCTTTTTAGGACGCTTAGAAGGGTGCCATCGAAAAAGTGTGCAGAATGTTGCTGCAGTACCCTTGTAGGATGTCACGGTAAGCAAATGACACCATAACTTTTGAATGAAGCATTTATAGGAAAATCCTTTATAAAAGTCTGCTCCGTGTTTGCACCGAAGCTGTTGGTACCTTCATTTCAACATATATAAGCTTACGGTGTCTGAGAAATAGGGCATCAGACAGACAGACACACAGACAGACACACACAAACCAAGTACAGTAACCCTCGCTGCGCATGCTCGCTGAGGGTTAAAAATGTATGTGTGTGTATGTGTAGATACATGTACATGTACTATATACCGTGTACGATGTAAGTTAGTCCTTTTTGTCGAGCACATACATGTATACATGAACAATCACTTCAAGAGATGTTGAAAAGGCAAAGCCAAACAGGAAACGCAGTGTTGACCAATCGCGGTCATGGCGGTAAACGCAGACGTGCATCGTTATCTTCGTCGTCAACAAGCTGCTCCTCTGGTTCATTGCTTTTAACTTTTGATAAGCATAATGAAAGAGAAAACAAGCATAATAAGGTGGTTGATAGGAATAAAGATAAATTCCTTGGGAAATTCTAAAAAGAATTATTCTCAAAAATACAAGCATAATTTCTCAGGCCTAATCAGCTTTCCAGACAACGCTCTTACCAACTAAGCTACCAAGGCAGCTCAGCTGGCTAGGCCAAATCCTGTATACAAATTAGCATAGCATCTCAACCTGATAAACAGGTGAACTCCAACTTAGCAGAAGGCCGTGATAATCAAACCAGCAAGACACCAACTCCCAAACCGAGTATTGTGCATGAACAATCACTTCAAGAGATGCTGAGAAAGGCAAAGCAAACAACAACACAACAGAAAGGCAAAGCAACACAACACGACGAAACAGTTACATGTACACATATTGCATATAGTAATGTGTATATGCATTGCTGTTTATCTCATGCTATATAGTTTTTGAGCATTTTGTGAGTCTATATATGTTCCCTGATCCAGACACTAGACATAGTGATGCTCAGTCTGAGTCAGACAATGAGGCATCTTATTCCAGATCAAGGAGGCAGAGTGGTAGGAAGAGGAAGAAGAGAAGAAGACACTCAGACAATAGCCCCGATACTGGTGAGAATGTCAATAAATGCCTTCCTCCATGTGCTCTATGTATGAGATTCTCTGTGTGTCATTGTAGGTGAGGAAAGTCCTGAAGGCTCCAGACACAGACATTCTAGGTACACAATAGACACATTGTGGCAGCATGTATGTAAGTTTCAACTTCATGTATACATGCACATGCATAGGTGCTAAGCCAACTTTAGGTGTGCACTGGACTTTTATTTATCCTCATTCCATAGTGTAAACTGTAGAGCGTCAGGTTCTAGTTAATCGAATAACAATCTGCTTTAGTAACTAGTGGCCACTACACACATACAACTTGTATGTGGTGCATATTATGTAATCTTTTCCCTGCAGGAAGGAATCCAAACCATCCAAAAAGCACAAACACAAGGAACATAAACATAAGCACAAGTCTCGCTGAAATGATGTCGTAATTATCTTTTGATTTTTTTGTAGCATCATCAGTTATGACCCTTGTAACAACTACGCATATGCATTGTGTATTTTACTATTTAATTGCGGGTACTAATTTTATCGAGAATCCGTGAAATCGCTAAATTATATGCGCGCGCCAATATTTATACTGCAATGATAATTCGCTTGTATCTACGTAAATAGAACACAAATTTCGGCGCGATGACGGAATGATCTCCTGGAAGACCACTTCCGAACTGGAGCATGGCTGAGAGGCCTCGTGCCGCACGTCTCGTGATCTGCAGTGTGGGGTCCAACGTCCTCGACTGCTGCACCCCCAAACCTGGACACCAATAGCGCATGATAGGGAGGAAGAGGGTGTGACTTCTGTCGATTTCGTGGTGCTGCAAAATAACCCGCGAATACTAATTATAGAACTCGCCAAAATGAGCGTTTGGTGCACATGCTCTAGACACCCTCTGGTCCAATAAAATGGTAGAGGAGAAAGAGCGCTAACCATCTTTATATTCAGACGCACGAGGTATTGGTCTACCGGAAGTGCAGTACGCGAAATAGATTGCCCGTGTCGAGCGTCAATTGCAGTTGCGTACATGCACGCTCTTCCTCCTCCCCCGTTTTATCATGCGCTCTTGGGAAACTGAGAGATAAACTCTTAGTCTCGCGCGCCAGACCCTAGAGGGTCTGGCGCGCGAGACTAGCTGAGAGAAGCGCCATAACTACTAGCAATCGACGGAACTGCACAATTACCACCAGAACTGGTATTGTCAGTCGTGATCATTGTCATCATCATGTTGTTTTGTACATAGAATGTAATAGTGAAGATAAAATCGCTCAGTAAAATTAGTATCCGCTAAAAACTGTGCTTCAAAAACGCTAAAATTAGTAACCTAAAATTAATAACGCAAAAAATTAGTAAGTCTTGTGACAAAGAGTATGAGTATATATATAAGTACATCTATATAGAGGCCGGTAAGTACGTGTATAGAGGCCGGTGCGAGGGCCAGGTGTCAATAGTTCATGAGCTTGTGGAAAATGCGTTACACTGTTAATGCTATCACTCTTTTCTACATTAACATATCTGTTGTTGCAGGAGGTAAGTTAGTTGTTGTATATTAGTGTGGTAAAATCTTCGGAAACGCTTGTGATTTTTGTACATCACTTTAGATGGCAGTGAAGTAGGTGACTGTACTAGTGGTTTTATGAGTCGGAACAGGATGGGTGCAGTGTTGAATAATATTGAAGCTAGGCATCTCCCATCCCGAATTACAAATACTAGTAATGTTCAAGTAATAGTCCCTGGAATGAACTTCACATGTAATGGGACTATTCAGAGTTGGATATTTGGAGCAGAGTGGCATGAAGATAGCATAAATAATTCATTTCCTCAGCTACAGATATGGAGGCCAATTGGAAGTGGATCTTATACTAAAGTTGGGAACACTGCAATTACAACCTCACAAAATAATTCACAACTCTACCAGTACCGTCCCTCCTCTCCCCTGGTCTTTCAAACAGGGGATATCCTGGGTTACTACCAGCCTCGTGTTGCAACAAGCAAATTAGAGTTATATTTAGAGATCAGGCAAGGTCAATTTGGATATTTTAATATCCTCACCAATGAGACTACACAGTTTGTTGTCAGGAATACATATACGATTCTCTTTCAACTAGTCATTGCTGTAGTAACAGGTTAATATATGTAATTATGGTTTAATGATTTCTTTTCAAGGTATCTTTTACTGCAGATCCTCCAGACTGTGGATGTGGTTTCATGAGTGAAGAGAGAATGAGGATTCTACTGGGACTGGAAACTGTTAATGATCCAGTGAATGCTGTACGAACTCAGCAAATCACACCAGATATGATTTTTAAATGTAATGGGACAATCACTAAATGGATCTTTGCAACTGGTCTTACGATAAATGCTCCACGCTCTGCTGAGTTCCAACTGTGGAGAAACACTGGGAGTGATGTGTATGAGAAGATAAATGGAACACTAATTAAAATGACAGAAATAGAAGTGTCAGTTCATATCTATGAGTATGATGCCTTCCCACCCATTCCAGTCCAAGCAGGAGACATCCTGGGAGTATTTCTACCTTCATTACACAATATTGTTCTCAATGCTGAGAATACAGGCAGTTCTACCAATTACTACCACCCTGTTCTTCTTGGGGTGTCGACAGTGTATGACACATTTAATTTAAGTGACACATCATTGATATCAAGAAACTATCATCTCATGGTGTCTGTTGAAATAAGTAAACTGAGAACAGGTATATACATGTACACAACTCTGTAAAGGATCTGTAATGTGTTAAGTCATGTAAATATATTTTTGCAGGTATAAGCACTACTGTTTCACCATCACAAGTAATGGTATGTAGGTATCATTTTATATCCAATTTCTTGAATAGCTATATACACATTTTTAGACCAGTGACTTCATGTCACCTGTTGCAACAGTCGCCACCTCATCAGCACATTTGACTTCATTTGACGTGGATTTGACTTCAACTGTTACTGTTCATCTGATGAACTCTACAGCCACACACCAGCCATCACCAGTTGAAACAGTGACCAGCTACATAATCAGTGACTCTTACATGAGTTCATTTACTATCTCTCAGAATGTGTCACCCTCTACTAGAGAAAAAAGAAAATCAAATATAGGGATAGGTATTGGTATAATGGTAGCTGTTATTCTACTGGTAACTACAGCAGTAACAATAATAGTGGTAGCAGTACTGGTGTGGATCTTGCAGCAGAGAAGGAGTAAGAAGGTAGTGGATGTGCAGCACAAGGCACTAACCAGTGCAGGTTCTATTGATAACCCAGGTATAGGAATCTGCATATATTCATCCTATTGTAATTATAAATGCTTTTATTCTACATAATTATTTGTGGCTATTTTGCTAGATATAGTTGCTGTGTCTGTGTATGATATTACACTAAACTGACTACATAAATGCCTGCAAGTGCATACCTGACAGATTAGACATGATTTCTCTAATTAACCCTCGCGCATGCACGGGAGGGTTATTGTAGTCAGTCTGTGTGTGTGTGTGTGTGTGTGTGTGTGTGTGTGTGTGTGTGTGTGTGTGTGTGTGTGTGTGTGTGTGTGTGTGTGTGTGTGTGTGTGTGTGTGTGTGTGTGTGTGTGTGTGTGTGTGTGTGTGTGTGTGTGTAAACAAGTTTTCTCGTAAACTGTGACTACTATGAGTACCAAACGTGGAGATATGAAGAAGCATCATTAGTGCTCGGCACAGTTAACGTCTGGAGCGGAAAGAAGAGACCAGAACTGCGTTGTTGAAGAAAAGCAGTAATTTTCGTTAACCATAATGGTTGTGATTGCCAAACATGGATGTATTGACAAGCAGTATTACTACTTCGTAATAGTAAGTCTGGAGCTGTATCGTCAGAAGTATATAATTTTGCATTAGCTATAAGTATGCAGAGCACGAGGAGTCAGGAGTTCTAATACATTTACTTGGTAGTTATAATTGTGCGAGGGTTACGCACTTTACAAGTGCATTTCATTACTCTAGAAAAAAATGTCAAGGGGGTGGATGTGCAGCACAAGGAGCAAATTAATAAAGAGTCTGTGGAGAACTCTATTTATGCAGGTATTGGGTTATGTGCTATGTTGCTATATATATAGGTAGTTGATAATTAACCAATAGCACTAAAAGCAAGAGTGACTATGCAATGCCTGAACACAAGCAGATGTATATGTGTATATGTTCTAAGAAATGCTGATATAACACATCATTTACATACTCAATAAGGCAGTGGATGTGCAGTAGATCTACAATTGCAAAGAGCAGAGCAATAAAGTGTCAGTGGCATGTGTATATCTGACATATACAACCAGTTATACATGATTCACATGACATGCATATATATTATGTTGACACTACTCTAGTAAATAATGAGAAAGCAGTGGATGTGCAGTACAAGGAGCAATCCAATAAGGAGTCTGTGGAAAACACTATTTATGAAGGTATAGTATGCATACATGTGCATAATTATCTGATTATCTGATAGATAGTGGCTACAAGTCTAGTATACTAACACTCCAGAGAAAGTGAGAACATAAATGCCCCAAATACAAGCAGGTGTATATCTGACATTATATGTATATTTTTATGACACATGTCAACTATTTCAGTAAAAAATAAGGAAGTAGATGTGAAGCTCAAGAACCAAGACAATGGAGAATGTCAGGTTAAATCAGGTATAATATATTAGCTCTATGTTAGTGTGTGATGGGTATAATTATGCTTATAAAGCATGTTTGTAGTTATAGTGTGTTTGATTGTATGGTTATCAATAACCCACAAGGGAGGACTTGTGATATAATATGTAATATACACAAACAGTGGCTGTAGGAGGGCATCATGTATATTTACATACATGGTGTGTGTTTACACCCATGGAGGGCTCTGCAGGAGAGTATTACATGATACATCCTCTTGGTGCCCACTGCAGGTAGTTGTGTACACAAAACTCTACCACAAGTGGCTCAACGAGCTCCTTCTCCAGAGTCTGAGCATGTGTATGAAAGTGTTCTGTAGCTATCACAGTGACTCAAATGTGGCTGACATGAACATGGAGCCATTGGCATATAAGTTATAGACATAGTAAAATACAATGTATGTTAGCAGTAGCTATAAGTCTCGACTGTGTATTATGATTATCTTACTAGTCTAGGCAACAGTCTTCTATTTATGTAGCTATTGTGCATAATTAACAGCTTATCTGCCTCTGCATACTAAAGTCTTCACAGCCCTGTGGCAGAAATGGGGACTATAATTCTAATACTGATTGTGTGGATACAGCAATTTTGAGTATAGGTGGAGCCACAAATGCAGAGACCGAGATCATTAAGACGTCACCGGCCTAGGAAAGGAAATAACTATGTTCAAAATACTTGTGCACGGATGTCATAGAAAGGAGGGGCTACATGCAGCGCTCCTTCAACATCCTTAGAGGATGTTGAAGAATGTAGGGATGGGGTGCCAAAACAAGGAATCATCCATGCAGAAAAACAGGGGTTGATGGCATGCAACAATAATAACATGCGTAGCCTAACTCCTCTATACATCTTTATTTACGCATGTTATTGTTGCATAACATCACCCCCTGTTTTGCTGCATGGATGCTTGGCACTTCTATCCCAACATCCTTCAATATAGAGCTCAGCGCAAATGCGCCGAAACAACAATAAAACCACCCAGGCAACAATGACACGATCATGCGCATACACAGAAAAACAAAAGTTCAAAATACTGTATATGAGGCCTAGAATATTGTTAACTTCAGTATGTACATATTAGGCCAATTATGTTAACATTTCATGAGCTTGTGGAAAATGCAACTGATTCTTTAAGCTGTGAGTGTTGTTACTCTTTTCTACATTAGCATTATCTGTTGTTGCAGCAAGTAAGTTAGTTGTTGTATATCATGGCAAATCAGAAAATCTTGTGAGTTGTAGATGGCAGTGAAGTAGGTGACTGTGGTTTTATGAGTCGAGATAGGATGGATACAGTGTTGAATAGAATTAAAACTAGGCATCTTAAGCTTCCAAGTACTAGCAATATTCAAGTAATATCATGCAGTGGCACTACTCTGTTGGATATTTGGAGCTGAGTGGCATGAAGATAGTACAAATGATTCATTTCCTCAGCTACAGATATGGAGGCCAATTGGAAGTGTATCTTATACTAGAGTTGGAAACACTACAATTATACCACACAAAATAACTCTATCAGTACCACCCCTCCTCTCCCCTGGCCTTTCAAACAGGAGATATCCTGGGTTACTACCAGCCTCGTGTTTCAACAAGCAAATTAGAGTTACATTTAGAGAACAGACAAGGTCAACTTGGGCATTTTAATATTGTCACCAATGATCATGAGCCACAGTTTGTTGTCGGGAATTCACATAAAATTGCAATTCCCAGTATTCAACTAGTCATTGCTGTAGTAACAGGTTAATATATGTGATTATATTTTAATGATTTCTTTTCAAGATATCTTTTACTGCAGATCCTCCAGGCTGTGAGTGTGGTTTCATGAGTGAAGAGAGGATGAGGATTCTACTGGGACTGGAAACTGTTAATGATCCAGTGAATGCTGTACGAACTCAGCAAATCACACCAGATATGACTTTTACATGTAATGGGACAATCACTATATGGATCTTTGCAACTGGTCTTATGATAAATGCTCCACGCTCTGCTGAGTTCCAATTGTGGAGAAACACTGGGAGTGATGTGTATGAGAAGATAAATAGAACACTCATTAATATGACAGAAATAGAAGTGAAAACATAAATGCCCAAATTCAAGCAGGTGTATATCGGATATTGTATGCATTTATTTTTACAACACATGTCAACTATTTCAGCAAAAAATAATTAAGGAAGTCGATGTGAAGCACAATAACCAAGTTAATGAAGAATATCAGATTAAATCAAGTATAGTATAAGCTCTATGTTAGTGTGTGATGGGTATAATTGCTTATATACCATGTTTGTATAGTTATAGCAAATAATGTGTGTTTGATTGTCTGGTTATCAATAACCCACGAGGGACTTCGACCTAATGGATATAAGCTGACTGTCGTAAGGGTACACATACAATGGGATACCCAATTCAAGTACTGTTGGACGTCTGTAGGCAATGCTGGACATGTGTGAGTTGTGTGAACAAAGGTCTATCACAAGTGGCTCAACGATCTCCTTCTCCAGAGTCTGAGCATGTGTATGAAAGTATTCTATAGCTATCACAGTGACTCAAACGTGACTGACATAAACATGGAGCTGTTGATTTTTTATAGTCACATTCATAGTTGTAGACATAACGAATTACAATGTATGTAGCTTTTGACTATATTATTAATGTATGCAACAGTCTTCTATTATGTATGATAACAGTTTTGCTGCCTCTGCATATTAGAGTGTTCACACCCCCTGAGGCAGAAAGGGTGCTACTGATTGTGTAGATATGCATGTCAAGTCGATCAGCAATATTGGGTAGGTGGAGAAATAAATGCAGAGACCTCAGATAATTTAGACAGAGCCACCAGCCTAAGTAAATAACTACTTAAGTTCAAAAGTTCAAAAGTTAATACTGTATGTGAGCACAATAAATAAGGTGATATCTGAGGATGGCATGCCCATTTATACTTTTATTTTAGCCTCGAGCTATTTAATTATTACATATAGAATGGCACAGAACTTCCAAATGCGGCAGCCCTTCTAGACACGTACAGGTACTCTAGGACTGCTTGTATACCCGCCAACACCCTTAAATAAACTGCTACAATGACTTGCGAAAATTAACCAAAACCGCATCTTCTGTTGAACTGGTGTACCACAAAATTGGCACAAGTACAGTACTACTCTCCTTGGTTTTCACATGAAACGACTCTTTTCCTTTGCGTACGTGATCCTTGACCAAGAAAATCTTCGTAGCTTCACGCACAAATGTATAAATCGAGAAACTTCCTTACTTGTTGGAAGCCATTTTGCTCACAAGCACGGATTTGCACAACGTGAAAAATGTTAAATGTAAGAATATAAGTGTAAGCTTAGAAACAAGGAAGCATCCATGCAGCAAAACAGGGGATGATGGCATGCAACAATAATGGCATGCGTAACCCCTCCCTACATCCTTCAACATTTCAAATTTTCACTTGTACAGAGCCCAGCGCAAATGCGCCGAAACAATAAAGCCTGCCAGACAACAATGACACGATACAGAGCATGCGGTTACACAGAAACAAAAGTTAAAAGTTAATACTGTATTCAGTATGTATATATTAGGCTAATAATGTTAACATTTCATGAGCTTGTGGAAAATGCAACTGATTCTTTACGCCGTGAGTGTTGTTATTCTTAGCATATCTGTTGTTGCAGCAGGTAAGTTAGTTGTTGTATATTAGTGTGGCAAAACTTGGTGATTTGTACATCACTTTAGATGGCAGTGAAGTAGGTGACTGTACTAGTGGTTTTATGAGTCAGGAGAGGATGGATGCAGTGTTGAATAATATTAAAGCTAGGAATCTTCCACGCCAAATTACAAATACTAGTAATGTTCAAGTAATAGTCCCTGGAATGAACTTCACATGTAATGGGACTATTCAGAGTTGGATATTTGGAGCTGAGTGGCATGAAGATAGCACAAATAATTCATTTCCTCAGCTACAGATATGGAGGCCAATTGGAAGTGGATCTTATACTAAAGTTGGGAAGACTACAATTACAACCTCACAAAATAATTCACAACTCTACCAGTACCGTCCCTCCTCTCCCCTGGTCTTTCAAACAGGAGATATCCTGGGTTACTACCAGCCTCGTGTTGCAACAAGCAAATTAGAGTTATATTTCGAGAACAGAGAAGGTCAACTTGGATATTTTTATACTGTCACCAATGAACATATGGAGTTTGTTGTCAGGAATTCAAGTATGATTCCCTTTCAACTAGTCATTGCTGTAGTAACAGGTTAATATATGTGATTATATTTTAATGATTTCTTTTCAAGGTATCTTTTACTGCAGATCCTCCAGACTGTGAGTGTGGTTTCATGAGTGAAGAGAGAATGAGGATTCTACTGGGGCTGGAAACTGTTAATGATCCATTGACTGCTGTACGAACTCAGCAAATCACACCAGATATGACTTTTACATGTAATGGGACAATCACTAAATGGATCTTTGCAACTGGTCTTATGATAAATGCTCCACGCTCTGCTGAGTTCCAATTGTGGAGAAACACTGGGAGTGATGTGTATGAGAAGATAAATGGAACACTCATCACTATGACAGAAATAGAAGTGTCAGCTCATATCTATGAGTATGATGCCTTCCCACCCATTCCAGTCCAAGCAGGGGACATCCTGGGAGTGTTTCTACCTTCATCACACAATATTGTTCTCAACGCTGAGAATACAGACAGTCCTACCAATTACTACCACCCTGTTCTTCTGTTTGGGACGTCGACAGTATATGACACATTTAATTTAAGTGACACATCATTGATATCAAGAAACTATCATCTCATGGTGTCTGTTGAAATAAGTAAACTCAGAACAGGTACATGTACACAACTCCATATAGGATCATTAAATGTGTTAAGTCATGTAAATATATTTTTGCAGGTATAAGCACTACTGTTTTACCATCACAAGTAATGGTATGTAGGTAATAGTATATATTATATATTCAATTTCTTGAATAGCTATATACACATTTTAGACCAGTGACTTCATGTCACCTGTTGCAACAGTCACCACCTCATCAGCACATTTGACTTCATTTGACTTGGATTTGACTTCAAGTGTTACTGTTCATCTGATGAACTCTACAGCCACACACCAGCCATCACCAGTTGAAACAGTGACCAGCTACATAAACTATTCCTTCTTGAGTTCATTTACTATCTCTCAGAATGTATCACCCTCTACTAGAGAAAAAAGGAGATCAAATATAGGGATAGGTATTGGTATAATGGTAGCTGTCATTCTACTGGTAACTACAGCAGTAACAATAATAGTAGTAGCAGTACTAATGTGGATGTGGAGAAGGAGTAAGAAGGTAGTGGATGTGCACAAGGCGCTAACCAGTGCAGGTTCTGTGGATAACCCTATTGATACCCCAGGTACATGATTTTCATCCTTATACATCATTCTAAATGAAAATGCTTTTACTCTTAGACCGAGGAAGAGAACCTGGGGGGCAGAGGGGGCTTGAGCCCCCCCCCCCACTTTTTGATAAGGGATGACCCCAAAATTAGAAATTGTCAATGGTCAAATGAAGAACGTATTAAATAGACTATAGATAGTTATAATACTGTATGCCAGATGTATTCAGAAATAACATATATAGTAATAAACCCCCCACTTCATGAACCTCCCCCACTTTTGACATGCTGTCTCTGCCTCTGCTCTACATATATGTGGCTATTTTAGCTGCTGTGTGTATGATGGTACACTAAATATAGGTTAGATCATGAGGTGGAGGTATCGCAGGAAAATAGATACCAAGCGTATATAGCGAGGTCGAGTTATCTCATTTCCTGTGATACTGACAAATGAGTGTTCTAGACTTACAGTAAGTATGCAATAAGGACTTTTGACATCCACTGTTACCACAGTAGTAACCATCTATTGTGGGGATAGGTATCTATGGCAGGTATCTATCAGATTTATATACCTTATTAATACCTCACCACCAAAACAAATTATTCATGACTATATAAATCTAAAGATTGTACCATATATAGCTATGCCTTACCTGACAGATTAGACATGGTTTGTATGATATTCTTAGAAAAACCTGTCAAGGAGGTGGATGTGCAGCACAAGGAGCAAACCAATAAAGAGTCTATAGAAAACCCTATTTATGCAGGTAGAGGAAACTGGGTTATGTGCTATGTTACTAGGTAGTTGATAATCAACCAATAGCTAGCACTAAAAGCAAAAAGAGCGCATATAATGTACATTTTGATTATTTTAATCAATAAGGCAGTGGATATGCAGTACCAAAAGCAGAGCAATAAAGTGTCGCATGTGTATATATATCTGACATATATACACTATTATGACATACATGTATATTATGTTGATACTAATCTAGTAAATGAAAATGCAGTGGATGTGCAGTACATGGAGCAATTCAATAAAGAGTCTGTGGAAAACACTATTTATGAAGGTATAATATACATACATGTGCATATGCTGCTAGATGGTTGCTACAAATCTATACCAACACTGTACTATAAATTTATACTAACACTCTTGAGAAAGTGAGAACATAAATTTCCAGGTGTATATCTGACATTGTAGGTGCATATTTTTACGACACATGTAAATTATTCCAGTACAAAATAAAGAAGTAGATGTGAAGCACAAGAACCAAGTTAATGAAGAATACCAGGTTATATCAGGTATAGTATAAGCTCTATGTTAGTGTGTGATGGGTATAATTTTGTAGTATAGTTATAGCATAACGTCTGTTTGATTGTCTGGTTATCAATAACCCACAAGGGAGAACATCATCCAGTTGTACAGTATATGTAATATACATTGTGTAGATAAAGTTGTGAGAACATATGCATCATGCAGTTGTACAATAAAATACACTGTGGAAGGGTATCCTGTATAGTTGTGTGTTTATACCCATGGAGGGCTCTGCAGGAGAGTATTACATGAAAACTCTCTGATACATCCTCTTGGTGCTCATTGCAGGTAGTTGTGTGCACAAACCTCTACCACAAGTGGCTCAACGAACTCCTCCAGAGTCTGAGCATGTGTATGAAAGTATTCTATAGCTATCACAGTGACTCAAACGTGACTGAAATGAACATGGACCTGTTGATTTTTTTGTAGTCACATGCATAGTTATAGACATAGTGAAATACAATGTATGTAGCTATAAGTCTTGACTAGCTATAATTATTATACTTGTCTTACTGTAGTCAATACAAGTCTTCTATTATGTATGATGCAGAATTAACAAAATAACTGCCTCTGCATACTAGAGTGTTCAAAAACACACACCCTGCGGCAGAAATGGCAGTGGAGATACATAAGTATCAGCATTCACAATTTTGGGTAGGTGGAGCAAAAATGCAAAGAACTGAGGCCATGTTCACGCATTCACGCATTTGAAATTGCAAGATCTATGAAAACCACTGTATTGCTACATTGCCACTATTGCCATAATTATTAGAACCAACCTTATTGGTAGACTCTCTATGTAGGGATGGCGCCGACAGGACACGCCCATTTTCCAAAATAGAATGGCTCATAACTCCCAAACGCGGCAGTTACAAGCCCTTTTAGATACATACACGTACTCTACGAGTGATTCTGTACCCGCTAAGACCCTCAAAGTACGTAAAATACACGGCTACAATGACTTACAGAATTTGCCACACCTCCCTTTTTGGATAGTTTTGTTCATCATCTTCTTCTTCTTCTAATTCAGTTGAACTGGCCTACCGCAAAAGTGGCACAAGTACTGTCCTTGGTTTTTACATGAAACGACTCCTTTCCCTTGCGTGCGTGATCCTTGACCAAGAGAATCTTGGTAACTTTACTCACAACTGTATAATCGCAAATTTTCCTTATTTGTCGGAAGCCATTTTCTGTGTGGTCACGTGCATCACGTTTAATAGAAAGGTGGGGCTCGGCTCAAGCGCGCGCAGGTCCGCGGGAGTAGAAGCGGGTGGGGCTCGTGCGAACACAAGCAAGTAGGGATCACTCCACGTACAGAAATGGACACTGTAGGTACCCAAGAAAAACTAGTGAAACAAGTGTAAAAACATTTCATTAAAATGTTAAAGGATGTAGGGATGGTAGTGCCAAAAATTAAAGAAACAAGATTGTAATAACCCGAGTGGTGCACAGTGAATAACTGATTATGATACGTATATACTTTGGAGTTCAGAGTTCACGCTACCACAAAGATGAATTACAATTCATGTATCAGACAAGGGATAATTGCATGCAACAATAACAACATGCGTAACCCCTCCCTACATTTAATTTCGTGGGGGTTACGCATGTTGTTATAGCTATGGACATGATTTGTATGTGCTAAAGTTTTGATTACAATTCTAGTACAAAATGGGAAGGGATGGATGTGCAGAACATGGAGTAAATCAATCCCATTTATGATGGTATGAGAACGTAACATATGCACACACTATATAGGTTATTGCTACATGCATGATCAGATTGTCAGGTAGTGTAAGTTGTACGTTTGTGTATCACTTTATGCATACTGTGTTAGGTATACACCATGTAGAGTAATTAGTCTGGTTATCAATACACATGAGTTGTGAAAGTACATCATGCATACACAGAAGGAGCTCTAGGGGAGCATCATGTAGCTGGCTATACATACAATAATTACGTGTTTGTTATCAGCAACACACACAGTGGGCTCTGCAGGAGGGTATTGTGTGAAAACACACCATCATTGCGTCCACCATGGGCAACACTAATATCAATTTTGCATCTTGCATTAGTATTAGAAATGGAAATACATACCTGGACTTCAAGTACTGAGCAGCTGAGGTCTATATAAATGCAGGCAACAAGAATTTGACAAATTACTTCTAGAGCTGATTCGGAATCCATTGACAATCTTTTATGAAAATGACACTGCCTTCTTGCCTTCTTCAATACAAGAGTATCGAGCGGTAACTCAGTCATTTTCAACGCGTGATTATTTGTTTGACGCCAATTTTTTGTGCGCTTGAGTTTGTCTAAGAAATTTAATCGGGCAAGTCATTGTTACCACTGCCCGTCGGGCGGGACGCGGGACAAACACTTCTTAATTGGGACTTGTCCCACTAAGATCGGGATGGTTGGCAACTATGCTGAAATGCCATACTTTTAGCCTAGATATATGTACATGTACTGTATACAGGTGTACAGTGTAAGTAATCCTTGGTTATACATGTATACATATTGCATATAGTTACATGCATATATAGTGCAGTTTATCTCATAAATATTGCTCAGTTTTGAGCTTTTTATTCTATATGTAATCCCTCAACCAGACACTAGACACAGGAGGCATAGTGATGCTTAGTCTGAGTCGGACAATGAGGCATCTTATTCCAGATCGAGTAGGCAGAGTAGTAGGAAGAGGAAGAAGAGAAGAAGACACCAGACAGTAGCCCCGATACTGGTGAGAATTTTCGTAGGTGCCAATCGGTATAATGACTCAATGTGCTCCCTGTAAGATATTCTCTGTGTGTCATTGTAGATGCATGACACAGACATTTCTAGGTACACAATAGGCACATTGTGGCAGTATGTATGTAAGCTTCTACTTCATGTAAACTTGCATGTACATGTAGGTGCCAAGCCAACTTTGGTTGTGTACTGGACTTATATTCATTCAATTCCATAGTGTAAAATGTAGATCGATGGTTAATCAACCCAACATCTGGTTGTGTAACTATAGTGGCCACTACACATCTGGGTGGAGCACATATAACTTGTATGTGGTGCAGAGTATGTAATCTTTTCTCTGCAGGACGGAATCCAAACCATCCAAAAAGCACAAACATTAGCACAAGTCGCTGAATTGATGCCCTTCACATCTATATTCTTTTGATATTTTTGTAGCATCAGCACTTCCTTGTAACAACCGCACAGAGTCTTGTGACAAAAAGTATGAGTATGATAAGTACGTACCTTAAGGTGACTATTTTTGCGGGTACTAATATCAATCTACAGGCTTGTACCTAATTAAGTTTGATATTTCTGCGGATTTGCATCCAGAACGCAGAATTTGGATCGGCGCCGCACACACACGCGACTATAAACGTATTATTACGCGTGACGGACTACGAGAAAGCCGGCAGCGACGTGGTTTAGGGGTGCTAGGTAGATCCCCCTTTGTGATGCGTTCACGGATCACAAACAGGAAGAATCTGGTCGAGGTAAGCCAACGTTAATTACCTCTCTGCGCATGCGCGCCGCCGAGCAATAGAGTAAAATGCACAGAATCCAGTTAAAATGCACAGAATCCTAAATCCGCAAAAAATATACCTGCAAATAATTGTTACCAGTATATCTAGTGGCTAGTGTCAACAGTTCATGAGTTTGTGAACATGCTTTACACTGTGAGTGCTATCACTCTTTTCTACATTAGCATATCTGTTGTTGCAGAAGGTAAGTTAGTTGTTGTAAATTAGCATGACGTAACTCTTGTGATTTGTACATCACTTTAGATGGCAGTGAAGTAGGTGACTGTACTAGTGGTTTTATGAGTTGGGACAGGATGGATGCAGTGTTGAATAATATTGAAAATACGCGTTTCCCAATCCAAATCACCTTTGCAAATACTACAAATGTCCAAGGAATATTCCCTGGAATGAACTTTACATGCAGTGGTACTGTTCAGAGTTGGATATTTGGAGCTGAATGGCATGATAACCGTACAAATGATGCATTTCCTCAGCTACAGATATGGAGGCCAATTGGAAGTGGATCTTATACTAAAGTTGGCACTACAATAATTATTATGGCCGGACAATATTATTCGGAACTCTACCAGTACCGTCCCTCCTCTCCTCTGGCCTTTCAAGCAGGAGATATCCTGGGTTACTACCAGCCTCGTGTTGACAAAAGCAAATTAGAGTTGTATTTAGAGAACAGGCAAGGTCAACTTGGACATTTTAATATGGTCACTGGTGAACCTACACAGTTTGTTATTGGGAATTTGGACACGGTTCTCAGTATTCAACCAGTCATTGCTGTTGTAACAGGTTAATATATGTGATTATGTTTAATGATTTCTTTTCAAGGTGTGTTTTACTGCAGATCCTCCAGACTGTGTGTGTGGTTTCATGAGTGAAAAGAGGATAAGGATTCTGCTGGGACTGGAAACTGATCTATTGACTGCTATACGTACTCAGCAAATCACACCAGATATGACTTTCACATGTAATGGAGCAATCACTAAATGGATCTTTGCAACTGGTCTTATGATAAATGCTCCACGCTCTGCTGAGTTCCAATTGTGGAGAAACACTGGGAGTGATGTGTATGAGAAAATAAATGGAACACTCATTAATATGACAGAAATAGAAGTGTCAGTTCATATCTATGAGTATGATGCCTTCCCACCCATTCCAGTCCAAGCAGGGGACATCCTGGGAGTGTTTCTACCTTCATCACAGAATATTGTTCTCTTATCTGAGAATACAGACAGTCCCACCAACTACTACCACCCTGTTCATCTTGGGATGTCGACAGTGTATGACACATTTAATTTAAGTGACACTTCATTGATATTAAGAAACTATCATCTCATGGTGTCTGTTGAAATAAGTGAGCTGAGAACAGGTACATGTACACAACTTCTTAAAGGGTGTTAAATCATGCATGTAAGGATAATTTTCACAGGTACAAGCACTACTGTTTCACCATCACAAGTAATGGTATGTGGGTAACATTTTATATCCAATTTCTTGAATAGCTATGCATTCTTAGAACGTTAACAGTGACTTCATGTCACCTGTTGCAACAGTTGCCACCTCATCGGCACACCTGACTTCAAGTGTTATTGTTCATCTGATGAGCTCTACAGCCACTTCACAAGTAATGGTATGTATGTATAATTGTATATCCAATTTCTTTAATAGCTACACATTTTTAGACCAGTGACTTTATGTCACCTGTTGCAACAGTCATCACCTCGTCAGCACACCTGGATTTGACTTCAAGTGTTACTGTTCATCTGATGAGCTCTACAGCCACTTCACAAGTAATGGTATGTATGTATAATTGTATATCCAATTTCTTTAATAGCTACACATTTTTAGACCAGTGACTTCATGTCACCTGTTGCAACAGTCATCACCTCATCAGCACACCTGGATTTGACTTCAAGTGTTACTGTTCATCTGATGAACTCTACAGCCACACACCAGCCATCACCAGTTGAAACAGTGACCAGCTACATAATAAGTGACTCTTATAAGAGTCACTTATTATATACTTGACTTCATTTGCTATCTCTCAGAATATGTCATCCTCTATTAGTATATCACCATCTCACCCATCTGATCCATCTGATGATGGAGAAGATAGAAGATCAAATGAAGTGATAAGTATTGGTATAATGGTAGCTGTCATTCTACTGGTAACTACAGCAGTAACAATTATAGTAGTAGCAGTACTGGTGGTGGTGTTCCATCAGAGAAGGTGTAAGAAGGGAGTGCAGCACAAGGAGCAAACTAATGCAGGTTCTGTGGATAACACAATTTTTAACCCAGGTATAGGAACATGCGTATAATTATGCATAATTACCATCCCTAATGAAAATGTATGTTGTTACATTGCCATATATTTGCTGTAGTTATTAATGGTATAGTATACCATAAGAGTGACTATATAATTGCTTGCAAGGGTATACCTGACAGATTAGACATGATTTTGTATGACATGATCAAATTACTATAGTAAGAAATGAGAAGGTGGTGGATGTGCAGTACAAGGAGCAAATCGATATAGAGTCTGTGGAAAATCCTATTTATGCAGGTAGAGAAAACTGGCTATGTTGCTAGGTACATGTAGTTGCTATATATTTGCTCTGTGTATTGATGGTAAATGAACCAAAAAAGTGATAAAGGTTACTGCATAATGCCTTAATAGAATTTTTAATAGATAACATCTTCATAGGGGTAGGTAATAAAATATTTAGACAACACATCGGAATTCCTATGGGTACAAACTGTGCCCCTTTGCTCGCAAATTTATACTTATTTTACTATGAGTATACTTACATGAAGAAATTAATAAAGACCAACTTTTTACAAGCAAGGAGGTTTAATAATACAGTTAGATATATAGACGACCTGTTAACATTTAATAACCCTGGTTTTTCCGATGAAATAGCTAATATCTACCCCCCTGAGTTAGTTTTAAAGAGAACAACTGAGAATCCTCTGTGCGTTTCATATTTAGATATATGTATAACCCTAGGCCAGCATAGATTTTTTACTACTATTTTTGATAAACGAGATAATTTTAATTTTGATATTGTAAATTTTCCTTTCTTAAGTAGTAATATTCCCACTAACCCAGCATATGGTGTATATATATCACAGCTGATCAGAATTAGTAGGATTTGCTGTGAATATAGTGCATTTATTAAACGGCATTACATGATTACATCTAGGTTGATAAGACAAGGCTTTTGGTATACAAGATTGTGTAATAGATTTAAACGCTATAGTCGTAGGCATGCATCACTCTTTAATAAATTTGGCACCAGTGTCAAGAACCACATACATGATGGCATATGTTTACCGGCATCTGCTGTTATGGCCCTAAGTAAACATGTTACTTATAGATGTAACATTGTGGTGGACACATGACCGATGTATTTAAGAGCCTACTTCCTGTCTATCACCATTTCTTAGTAATGAATTGCTAACACTGGCTAGGCCTAATGCTGGCTTCTCTTCTCTTCTCTTTCTTCTTAACTAGGGTATGGTTTTATTGGTGTATGTTGGTGGTTTCCTGTTGTTTGATATGTTAGTTAGAGGAAGGGTGTGTGGGTAGAGTTAACCGGTTATAAAAGATATCTTAAACCCACCAGTCCCAGTTCTCAAGGCTGGGCACCCTAACTCTACTATCTTTGTTGCTCTCCTGTTGATGTTGATTGGATGGATTGGTAAGATTCTATGGTTGCTAGTGTGTGTGTGCTGTGCTATGAGAGATGCTTATTTTTGAGAGAACTATTTTTATTATTTTTCTACTTTATACATGACCTAAACTTCGCATCAGAAAATCTATTTTTTTATATATCCTATCACTATTATATATGTTAATGTTATGTTACGTGTTTATGTGTTTTTCCTTGTTAGTGGTGGTACTTGACGTTTTTGGTGTGTTAGCCCTATTCAGTAAGTTCTATATTGGCGTATACTATACGTGTGATTGTTCATCCACTATACATATCATGTAGATTTTGATTATGACACTCTATAATAAAATAAAGAATTGTAGTGGACGTGCAGTAAAAAGAGCAAAGCAATAAAGTGTCTGTTGGATGTGTATATACACCAGTTATACATACTTCATACTAAGTTTGAATTTACCTCTTTATCTGGTTTGTGATGCTTTGGTTGAGGTGCTTTGGTTGCTTTGTATTGTATATGTGATTCGAGCCCAGCCAGCTGAGCTGCCTCGGTAGCTCAGTTGGTAAGAACATCGCCTAGAAAGCGGAGGGTCGTGGATTTGAGTCCCACCCGAGGCAGCTAATTTTTCTTTGAAAAATAACTGCCTTGGGGGAGTTGTGTTGTGTTGTGTTGCTTTGCCTTTAATTCTTTCTAAGCATCTCATGGATGATTAAAGTCATGATTCATATGACATGTTGAATCTTTAGTAAAAAATGAGAAGGCAGTGGATGTGCAGCAGCAGAAGCAATCCAAAAATGAGTCAGTAGAAAACCCTGTTTATGCAGGTAGAGGAAACTGCATGTATATGTATATGATGCTGCTAGATGGTTGCTGTGGTACTACAAATCTATATATACTAACACTATTGAGAAAATGAGAACATAAATTTCTAAATACAAGCAGGTGTATATCTGACATTGTATGTGCATATTTTTATGACACATGTAAATTATTTCAGTAAAAAATAAGGGAGTAGATATGAAGCACAAGGAGCAAGCCAATGAAGAATGTCAGGCTAAACCAGGTATTATAGTATAGGCTCTATGTTAGTGTGTGATGGGTATAATTATGCTTACATAGCATGTTTGTAGTCATAGCAAATGTTTGTTTTATTCCACAAGGAAGAGTTGTGATAGAATATAATGCAGTTATACAGTAATATGCACAAAGAGTGGCTGTAAGAGGGCATCATGCATGTATAGTTATATACACGGTGTTTGCACCCATGGAGGGCTCTGCAGGAGAGTATTACATGAAAACACTCTGATACATCCTCTTGGTGCCCATTGCAGGTAGTTGTGTGAATAAACCTCTACCACAAGTGGCTCAACGAGCTCCTTCTCCAGAGTCTGAGCCTGAATATGAAAGTATTGTATAGCCATCACAGTTGCTGACATGACCATGGAGCTGTTGATTTTTCTTGTAGTCACATGCATAGTTAATTGACATAGTGAAATTCAATGTATATGCAGCATAAGTCTTACTATATTATTAGTGTCTTACTAGTCTATGCAAAAGTTTTCTATTATGTATAACAGTTTTGCGTCTAATACCTTAGCTAGGGTGCAGCTAGCTCGAGTGAAGCCCACTGCACAGCATGCGCTTGAGCGACGAGCGTTTATGTTGCAGCGCAAAAGTCTAGTCAGTCAAGTAGACTCTTAATTACGTGTAGGCCTAGCCTGGCCGGCGTAAATGCCAAAACGCGCACAATAATATTGCGCGTATCGGAGAAGGCCTGGAAACCGAGGGTATGTAGGCCTGCTCAGTGTGCTATTGTTAATGTCCCTCTTTTGAGCTTATAATCCCGCATATTTTGCAGTGTCTGTTTCTGCTTTCATTAACCATTAGTTGACACCTATGCAGAACTCCCAAACGCGGCAGCCCTTTAGACACGTACATGTACTCTACGAGTGCTTGTATACCCGCTAACACCAAATATCTACTGCTACAATGACTTACGAAAATTAGCCAAAACCGCATTTTCTGTTGAACTGGTCTACCACAAAATTGGCACAAGTACAGTACTACTCTCCGACGACTCCTTTCCTTTACCGTACGTGATCCTTGACCAAGAAAATCTTCGTAGCTTCACGCGCAACTGTGTAAATCGAGAAACTTCCTTACTTGTTGGAAGCCATTTTATATTTTGTATTCCACACGTCATAGAAAGGTGGGGCTCGCGCGTGAGCTATACATTGGAACACCACCTCCCGTCTAATGCTATGGAAAATAGCGAAGAACTTGCCCAGACATAGAGAAGGCTTGAAAAGCCCGCTGTATTACATTAACCCATATTTCAGGTAGCATGAGTAACAATCGCTACATACCTCGCATATTACTTCATCGTATTACTTCACGTAGATCTAGCCCTTTAATTGCGCATGCTCATAAGGCCAACCATACAGCGTTTTTCACGGATCTTGCTGTCTCATGCGTAAACCGACAGGCGGATGAGCTTTGATCTTTCGAAATGTACATGTGCAGAATTCAAGGGATTGTTTGGCCTTCCCACATGGAGCCGTGTACGGGCAGCTGCGCTGCATGTCCAGGTGATCTCTCCTCTCCAACAGCAGACTCTAGGGGAGGCTACCTCCACTCCGGGCCCCGCCCTGCAGGTCGGTGTTCGACGGAAGTTGGCTTCCCACCTCTCAGCTTGCAGGTCGGTTGGTGTGGAGTTCATTCAATTTGTGATGGAGACTTTAGGAGGTTTGGCAGAAGACTCTATTTCCATCCTTCACTCTTTGAGGAAGGCTATTTTCCAGAGAGTTGGCTATCAGGACCCCCCCCCCCCCCCCCCCCCCCCCCCCCCCCAATAGACAGTTTTGTTTAATTTGATCCTTTTTGTTTCTGTTTTTCTTTTTGTTTTTCTTTTTCATTGTTTTTCTCTTGCTTCCGTTTTGTCTTGGTTTTTTGTCTCTTTTCTGTCTTTAATTATGTACGCACGAGTTTTCTTATTTTTCTTTTGTATTTATTTAAAAAATCACGCATTTGAGATTGCAAGATCTATGAAAACTGCTATATTATCACTATTGCCATATTATAACCAACCATATTGTCATAAAGGGAGTAAAAACATTTCCATTAAAATGTTGAAGGATGTAGGGATGACAGTGCCAAAAAGTAGAGAAACAAGTGCAGTATATATGCAGCAAGACAGGGGATGAGGGCAATATATATGCATCAAGACAGGGGATGAGGGCATGCAACAATAATAACATGCGTAACCCCATATTAAAAGAGATGTAGGGAGGTGTTACGCATGTTATTATTGTTGCATGCCCTCATCCCCTGTCTTGCTGCATATATATTGCCCTCATCCCCTGTCTTGCTGCATATATACTGCACTTGTTTCTCTACTTTTTGGCACTGTCATCCCTACATCCTTCAACATTTTAATGGAAATGTTTTTACTCCCTTGTTTCACTGGTTTTTCGTTGCATACTCGCTTGCAAATACAATGCTCTTTGCGTTTGTTCGAGCCCCACCCCATTTTGCTGCTCGTGGTCATGTGGTATGCACGTGTGTAATAACGAGGAAATGGCGTTCAACTACATGGAAGTGCTAGTAGATTCTAGCTGTTCTCGTTCGAGAAGGATCCTAGGAAGATTCTGATGGCCAAGGATCATGAACGGGAGAGAAATAAGCCGTTTTATGTCAAAACTAAGGTGAACGCGTTTGCCAATTTTGAGGTAGGCCGTTTGATAAAGAAGAAGAAGAAGAAGAAGAAGAAGAAGAAGATGGAGAAATCGGCGGTTTAGCAATTTTCTGTAAGTCAGTGGAGCGGTGTATTTTACCTACTTTGAGAGTTTTATTGTGTATAAAAACACTCGTAGGCCATATTATGTGTCTGAAAAGGCCTATAACTGCCCCGTTCGAGAGATCTGAGCCGTTTCATTTGTTAAGGCTAATGGGCGTGTCGGTGCCATCCCTACATATAGAGTCTACCGACTCTATGATTGCCACTGAAGAGGACAGCCTGGTTGCTGTTGAATGTTTTGCCTTATTAATATTGTGTTGACCAGTGTTAAAGATTAAAGTTGTTTAAGATGACCTTCCCTAGTCAAGCTAATATCTTTACTATTGCATACCATGCATGCATCATCTTCTCCCTTTGCCTAAATGCTGAATCTTGTTTCAACCATTTTTGTCACTACCATCCCTACAACCATCAAAAGTTTGTTTTTATTCCACTTATTCTACTAAGTACTAAATCACTGCAGGAAAGAATCAAAAGCATACAAGCAGTCCAAGAAACACAGGCACAAACAACACAAACATAAGCACAAGTCTCACTGAAATGATTCCCTTTCACATTTAATCTCATAACTTTTTGTAGCACATCATTAATGAACCTTGTACTATGAACAACCACACATAAAGATTGTGTATTTTAAGCCTTAGTTATGCATGCATGTATTGTTAACTTGAGTATGTATATATTAGGCTAATAATGTTAACATTTCATGAGCTTGTGGAAAATGCAACTGATTCTTTATGCCGTGAGTGTTGTTACTCTTAGCATATCTGTTGTTGCAGGAGGTAAGTTAGTTGCTGTATATTAGCATGGCAAAATCTTGTGATATGTACATCACTTTAGATGGCAGTGAAGGAGGTGACTGTACTAGTGGTTTTATGAGTCAGGACAGGATGGATGCAGTGTTGAATAATATTGAAGCTAGGCATCTCCTAAAACAAAGTAGAAGTACTAGTAATCAAGTAATAGTCCCTGGAATGAACTTCACATGCAATGGAACTATTCAGAGTTGGATATTTGGAGCTGAGTGGCATGAAGATAGCACAAATAATTCATTTCCTCAGCTACAGATATGGAGGCCAGTTGGAAATGGATCTTATACTAAAGTTAGGAACACTACAATTATGACAACACAAAATGATTCACAACTCTACCAGTACCGTCCCTCCTCTCCCCTGGCCTTTCAAACAGGAGATATCCTGGGTTACTACCAGCCTCGTGTTGACACAAGCAAATTAGAGTTATATTTCGAGAACAGAGAAGGTCGTCTTGGATATTTCAGTACCGTCATTGATGAGCCTACACAGTTTGTTGTCAGGAATTCAAATACGATTCCCTTTCCACTAGTCATTGCTGTAGTAACAGGTTAATATATGTGATTATATTTTAATGATTTGTTTTTCAAGGTGTCTTTTACTGCAGATCCTCCAGACTGTGAGTGTGGTTTCATGAGTGAAGAGAGAATGAGGATTCTACTGGGACTGGAAACTGTTAATGATCCAGTGACTGCTGTACGAACTCAGCAAATCACACCAGATATGACTTTCACATGTAATGGGACAATAACTAAATGGATCTTTGCAGCTAGTCTTATGATAAATGCTCCACGCTCTGCTGAGTTCCAATTGTGGAGAAACACTGGGAGTGATGTGTATGAGAAGATAAATGGAACACTAATTAATATGACAGAAACAGAAGTGTCAGTTCATATCTATGAGTATGATGCCTTCCAACCCATTCCAGTCCAAGCAGGGGACATCCTGGGAGTATTTCTACCTTCATTACACAATATTGTTCTCAGCGCTGAGAATACAAGCAGTCCTACCAATTACTACCACCCTGTTCGTCTTGGGATGTCGACAGTGTATGACACATTCAATTTAAGTGACACATCATTGATACCAAGAAACTATCATCTCATGGTGTCTGTTGAAATAAGTAAACTGAGAACAGGTACATGTACACAACTCTGTAAAGGATCATTAAATGTGTTAAGTCATGTAAATATATTTTTGCAGGTATAAGCACTACTGTTTCACCATCACAAGTAATGGTATGTAGGTATCATTTTATATCCAATTTCTTGAATAGCTATATACACATTTTAGACCAGTGACTTCATGTCACCTGTTACAACAGTCGCCACCTCATCAGCACATTTGACTTCATTTGACTTGGATTTGACTTCAACTGTTACTGCTCATCTGATGAACTCTACAGCCACACACCAGCCATCACCAGTGGAAACAGTGACCAGCTACATAACCAGTGACTCTTACTTGAGTTCATTTACTATATCTCATAATATGTCATCTTATATGTCTATTAGTATATCACCATCTCACCCATCTGATCCATCTGATGATGGAGAAGAAAGAAGATCAAATAAAGGAATAAGTGTACATGTTGGTGTAGTGGTAGCTGTCATTCTACTGGTAACAGCAGTAACAATAATAGTGGTAGCAGTACTGGTGCTGGTGTTGCATCGGAAAAGGAGCAAGAAGGCAGTGGATGTTCAGCACAAGGAGCAAAATATTGCAGATTCTGTGAAAAATGCAGGTATAGGAGCTGACATATAACATACATGTTATAGGTGTATGGCAGTAAAGTACATCACTATAAGTGAACATAAGCATGTGTATAGAGTTGCTTATGTTTACTATGGACATAATTTGTATGAGCTAAAGTTTTGATTACTACTCTAGTACAAAATGGGGAGGGAGTGGATATGCAGAACATAGAGCAAATCAATCCCGTTTATGATGGTATGAGAACCTAACATATATACACATGCTATATAGATGGTTTTAATGATCAAATGTGATAAATTTTTGATTTCAACTCTAGTACAAAATGGGAAGGAAGTGGATGTGCAGAACATGGAGCAAATCAACCCAGTTTATGATGGTATGGGAACCTAATATATGCACATGCTATATAGGTGGTTGCTACATGTATAATGATCAGATTGTAAGTTGTATGTTTGTCTATCCCTTTATGCATACTGTGTTAGGTATACACCATGTGGCTACCAAAGTAATTAGTCTGGTTATCAATACACACAAGAGTTGTGAAAGGACATCATGAATGTAAAACATACACAGAAGGAGCTCTAGGGGAGCATCATGTAGCTGGCTATACATACAATAATTACGTGTTTGTTATCAGCAACATACACAGTGGGCTCTGCAGGAGGGCATTGTGTGAAAACACACCATGTTTCCTTCCACATCTACATTACAGATATCAATTGCAATGAACATGAAACTCTATCACCCAACCAAAAGGCTGAACCAGATTCTTTTCCACAGTCTGGTATTGAGTTTGAAACACTCTATGAACCTATCAATGTTGTCACTTGACTCAAATGTGGATGCACATGAACATGAAGCTGCTGATTCCACTATGCACATAATGATAGACATATTTTCACGATAGACAATTGTCACGTAATACTATTTTCTTATTATCATTCCCTACAGTGAGTGTATATTTCCCGCACCAATATGTACTGTACGTGTCGTAATTTTCGCTGTTGTCATTGTTTTCGCGGGTGCTCCAGGGGCGGATCCAAAGGGTTCAGCGCACGCGCAAAATCTTATTTAGTGAAACCACGCCCATTTTATTGTTAAGGATTCCGGAAGCTCTTCCAGATGAAGAGATATTCACAAGTGACAGCCAACTGAAAGATCGACAAAAAAGTGAAATTTTGACAGGCAACTCGTTAATGACGTCATTAATAATAATAATAGCTCATTAATAGTTCATTGCACTGCCCTTTCGGGATGGCATACAGAACAAATACATTTAAAAAAGTAAAAGTAAATGAGAATTTAGCCAGGGAACACAGGTAATTAGCTAAATAGGTCCAAGTCAGAATCAGTAACCAGGGGCGGCGGCAGAGGGGGGGCAGGGGGGGCAATCGCCCCCCCAATATTCCAGTAGGGGTGGCCTCGCCCCCCAAATAAAACAGGAGCTATGACGACGGAATGTGTGTTGCTGCTGCATGCACTCGATGCGTTTCAAAATGCGCTATATACTACTACACGTATATACACGCGTGCAGATTACAGCTCTAGTAGCCCATCTCTTTATTGCAAATTGCGTAATGTGTGCGCGTACGTATTAGCCTCGCGGAGCCACGCCTTCTCGGGGGGGGCCGGGCTCCGCGAGGCTATATGTATAGACAATCTCGCCCCCCCCAACTCCGAACTGCTGCCGCCGCCTCTGGTAACTAAAGTAAGTAGCGATAAGACTTCATTGCTGCTGTATATATAGTTCCTTGAATGAGTATTGAGAACATGAGAGATGAGAGTCTCTTGGAATGTTCTCCTCCTTGCACAGAGGGCATGCAGTCAAAGCATGAGGTGCACGTGGAAATGTAATCACTCTCACCAAGTTTTTGAGGCCATCAATGCACTTAGGACCATGGTCCAGCGCAAGGTCCCATAGTTTAGGCCAACCAACTGCACTTTCCACTTCCACAACGTTAACAATGGACATATCAACTCGGCCCTCATGCCAACTCTGCCGTCATTACAGCCGCGCATGCGCAAACGCTTAGCAACTGGTGTGTATATATATATAGCAACAGAGTGAACTGGCTGTGTGGATGAAGCGGTTATGTGTTTCGTTGTCTTGTAATCAATATACACAAAAGGAGCAGTAGGAGGGCATCATTTGTTTGCATACAATGACTTATACACAAACAGAGGGCTCTGCAGGAGAGTATTACATGAAACACTCGGATACATCCTTTTGGTGCCCATTGCAGGTAGTTGTGTACACAAAATTGTACCACAATTGGCTCAACCATCTCCTTCTCCAAAGTCTGAGCATGTGTATGAAAGTATTCTACAGCAATTTCTGTTGCCAAGTCGCTCAAATGTGGATGCATATGAATATGAAGCTGCTGTTGATTCTTTAATTTTCACATGGCATTGAATATATACACGAAATATATCAATAGGTTATTGTCTTACTATAAATATTATGCAACACTCTGTACTCTCTTCTGTTGTGTATTATGCCCAATTGACAGCTTTAGCTGCCTCTGTGTATATATAATCCATACATAGGTATATCTTGTTCACATACAACAAGGGGCAGCTATAAGTTTACGCATGTAGTGCAACTCAGAGTAATGAATTATTGCTTGAGGAAGACAGCAGTAAGCCACCATCATAAAGGGATATAATCTCTCTAACATAACATTACAAATAGATCAACACCAGCCAACTAAGGAACAGAAGATAATTGAAGGGGTAAAGCTGGTATATTAAAGTGCACTACAGCTCCTGACTTTCTTCGTGCTCTGCATATACTTGTAGATAAGCAGTCTCTAAACTTCTAATACCGCACTGTTGACGGTTAGCTAACATTAGCCCCGTTTTGGGGCGCGCGCTGCTAAATTAGCGGGACATTTTCACACGTGATACGTGCCGCAGACGTCATCACGCGTCATCACGCAAGTAGAGGTGACGTATTCCGGTATGGCTAAGACGCTAAGACTTAGATGACGTCACAAAAGTCGTGCGCTTCCTGTGTACAAGTGTGAAAAATTAATGCCCGTTTTTCCATCCCCGCATTTATTTTATTGGCGCGGAGGGAGAAGACCTGGGACCGAGGCTAAGCTTACCTAGACGTGCTTGTTGCGGTCTCCACACTTTCAGGCATAACTCCCTGCCTAAAATACACTTCTGTTCGACAATACAGCTCCGGACTTACTATCACGAAAGAGCAATACTGCTTGTAAACATATCCATGGCTCATTTGAGACTAATTGTTTCCCCACTTGCGGAATTGCGAATGCGCGCCGCAGGCAGTATGCATAACATGAGCAACCCGTACTGAATTGCATAATATGGTTATAGCAAAGGCTCAGAGGTAGTTATCGTTCATTCATTGAGCCAACTGAAAAATGAAACGTACGTAGATCTACGAATAAGGCGGAACTTCAGAGAATAGCTATATACGTGTTCGCATTTTAGACACACCCACTGACAGGCATATATAAGTGATGCAACGATCTGCAAGGTGATGCAACGATCTTGGGCGCATAACTTCATATATGCGTATAAGTTATGTACATTGAAATGTACAAAATGCAACTGATTCTTCATATTATGGGTGCTCTCACTCTATTCTATGTTAAATATTCATCTGTTGTTGCAGCAGGTAATATAATTATTGTGGTTAGCAGTGGCTCACTCCTCAACTCTTGGTAATATTTTTACCATTGCTTTAGATGGCAATCAAGCAAGCGACTGTACTAGTGGCTTTATGAGTCGAGAGAGGATGGATATATTACTGGATGGTGTTGGCGATAAACATATCCTCAATGCCCAAGCAATTCTCCCTGGAATGAACTTCACATGCAATGGCAGTGTTCAGAGTCTCATATTTGGGGCTCAGTGGCAGGGTAATAGTAGTTCATTCCCTGAGCTACAGATATGGAGGCCAAGTGGAAGTCAATCATACAGTAAGGTCAGGGGCACTGTAATAAATATGACTGGAGAGAATAGTTTAAAACTCTACCAGTACACTCTCACTTCTCCCCTGGCCTTTGGAAAAGGAGATATTCTGGGCTACTACCAGCCTGCTTCAAGCCAGTTAGGATTATATTTTGAACTGGATGGACAAGGTCAACTTGGGCATCGTTTTACCACCAGCCAAGTATCAAATAATCTTCTTATTGATGATTCTTACTGGGTTAACAATATTCAACTACTCCTTGATGTATTAACAGGTAAGTGTATATATGATTCTCTTCCTTTTTTTATGCATTTTCCTTTTAATGCAGAGCCTTTAGGCTGTGGACATGGTTTCATGAGTGACTTGAGGATGAAAGTGGTACTGGGACTGGAAACTCTTACGTTGAGGTCTATAGGTGTAGTTACTCAACTAATTGCACCGGATATGAGGTTCACATGTAATGGGATGATCACCAAATGGATCATTGCAGCTACTGTTAGCAGTGATGAACCTCGTACTGCTGAGTTACAACTGTGGAGAAGTACAACAAATGGAGTATATGAGAAGATAAATGGAACACAGATTACTATGACAAATAGCTCTCGACAAATAGGTATCTTTGAGTTTGATAATTTCTCCCCCATTCCTTTCCAAGCAGGAGATATCCTGGGATTGTATCTACCTCGAACAAACAGTATCAGATTCTATTCTGAGGATACAAACAGTACCATCAACTACTTTATTATTGAACATGCAGAGTCATATGATACAATTGACACAACATCAGTGAGGTCATCATTCTACCATCCCATGGTGTCCATTGAAATAAGTGAGCTGGGAACAAGTATTGTACTTGTTGGGTCCATGTAGAGATATACATTCTCCACAGGTACATATAGTTATTCAGTTATTCAAATCGACAACCTTCCTTTATTAAAAAGTAAGCTAAGCATCAATACTATTATGGGGGCATGTTTAGTTTTTATACTTTTACAGCTACAAACAGTGCTAGTGTCTCCTCATATCAGGTAATAATATGTTATTACAACATTTTAAGCATTTATGGACTGATTTTTTATTATCATTCTGCTTAGACTCGTGACTCCACTGCCACATCATCTGTTGCCATCCCCTCAAGTGGCTCTTTTCGTATTTTGGTTACCACCTCTACAAGTACTAAACACACACCTTCCTTGAGTACTAAGCATACAACATCCTTTACTATGTCTTCGGGTGCAGTCCCTACCATGTCGCTCTCCACTAGTATATCACCATCTGATCCATCTCATCCATCTTATGAAGTAGATGATGGTAACACACGTATAAGGATAAGTAATAAGTTGTATGGTGGTTCACATTCAGTCCCTACCATGTCACTGTCCACTAGTATATTACCATCTCATGAAGTAGAAGATGGCAACACAATTACAAAGATAAATATACATATGTATGGTGGAGCAGCATCAGCTGTCATTCTACTGGTAACTGTAGTGATGATAATAATACTGGCGTGTGTGTTGCAGCAGAGAAGGAGTAAGAAGGCTGTGGACAAGGAGCAAACCAATGAATATTATGCAGGTACATGCTATATTGTGTCTTTATCATTAGGTAGCTTATTGCTATCAGAGAGTCAGTAGACTCTGTGTAGGGATGGTGCCGACAAGTTTTACCTTTAACAAATGTGAACTCCTGAATGCTACAGTTAATAGACTCTGTGTAGGGATGGGCCAACATGGCCATTATGAAGTTTTACCTCTAACAAATGAAATAGCTCAGAACTCCTGAATGCTACAGTTATACGCCATTTTAGGCAGGTGACTGTGATAGGTAACTATTCATGTATATTTAAAGAAAACATGTCCCTAGCTGTGTTATCAGTAAAACACAGAGAGAGGGAGCTGTGGGAGTTATACAATGTGTGCTTTTGTCCGTAAAATATATTGCTATGTATACCTGATCCGTAAAATATGTTGCTATGTATACCTGATCCGTAAAATATATTGCTATGTATACCTGATACTTTAGATATCAATTGTATGACATACTATACTCTAGAAAAAAATGAGAAGGCAGTGGATGTACAGCACAAGGAGCAAACTGATAAAGAGTGTGTGGAAAACCCTGTGTATGCAGGTAGAGGAAACTGAATATATATATGCTATGTCGCTATAATTGATGGTAAAGTACATCAATGGTACAATAAAGAAGCACTATAAAGCAAGAAGAATGATTGCGTAAATGCCTAAACACAAACAGATATCTGACATAGAGTATTAAAGTCCAATTTTATATATATATATTCTAGTAAAAAATAAAAGAGCAGTGAATGTGATATACAAACAGCAAAGCAATAAAGTGACTGTGGAAAACCCTATTTATGCAGGTACAGGACACTGCATGTATATTTTGTGTATGTATGTTGCTCTGTAAGTGGTTGCTATATATCTACAATAAGACACATAAGTAAAAAAAGAGTGACTATGTATAAATGCCAGAACACAAGGTGTATATACACCAATTAGACAACATTTGTATGACATAGCTATATCATATTGACCTATTACTCCAGTAAAAAATGAGAAGGCGGTGAATGTACAGTACAAGGAGCAATCCAATAAAGAGTCTGTGGAAAACTCTACCTATGCAGGTAGAGGAACATACATGTAAACATATTATGCAGTAGGTGTAGAATCAATGTATGACATAATTTTGTTATGCAAAATATTTGTATGACATGTACCATGTTTTAGTAAAAAATAAGAAGGAAGTAGATGTGATGCACAAGGACAAAACTAATGAAGGATGTCAAGTATACTCAGGTATAATAGTGTAACCTCTATGTTTGTGTTACTGTGATAGGAATAATACAGCATGTTTGTAGTTATTGTGTTGTGATTTATGTGTTTGGATGTCTTGTTATCAATATACACAAAAGGAGATGTAGGAGGGCATTATGTAGTTACATACAATGACTTATGCACACACATGGGCTCTGCAGGAGAGTATTACATGAAAACACTCTGTACCTCCTTTCGGTGCCCATTGCAGGCAGTTCTGTGCACAAAACTCTACCACAAGTGCCTCAACCATCTCCTTCTCCAGAGTCTGAGCATGTGTATGAAAGTATTCTATAGCTATCACAGTTGCCAGTTGGCTCAAATGTGGATGCATATGAATATGAAGCTGCTGTTGATTTTTAATTTCCACATGGCATTGAATTTATACAATTATCAATAGATTGTCTTACTATTATATGCAACACTCTGTACTCTCTTCCATTGTGTATTATGCCCAATTGACAGTTTTAGCTGCCTCTATGTATATAAAATCCATACATAGGTATATCTCTTTCACATACAACCATAAAGCACAAGGGCAACTGTAAGTGTACACATGTATTATAATCAGTGTAACTGAACTATTGCTTGAGGAAGACAGTAGTAAGCCACCACCATGAAGGGATATCATCTCTCTAACACAACATCACAAATAGAACAACACCAGCCAACTATAAGGAACAGGAGGTAATTGAAGGGGTAGAGCCACGTCATTGTAGGCCAGGTGTATATTGGAGGGATAGTAAGTAGCTAATCAAAGAAAGAAGTGTACTACGATGGAACCTCCCATAACGGACCCTCCGAGAAGCGGACACTCACGCTACAACGGACACTTGCCGTGTTACGGAATGAAAATACCATAGCTGTAATACATTAGCAACCTCCGAGAAGCGGACGTTTCCCGATTCCGGACAGCGGACAAAATCGCGCTCCACCGTGCATTTTTGCCTCTAAATAGCGAACACCCGGAAGCTACTTCCCTAAAATTGCACAGTTGCGCTTGCGCAGTACGGCGCTATGTACGAGCGCAACTTGAGTAAATTCATTGTGTGTACAGCGAAACCTCACACGCGTTACAAGGAAGCACTACTTGCTTTAGAGAATGTATGTGTCCAAGTTTCTTGCATTCAAAGGACACGGAAGAAGTGTGTATTGGCCAGAAAATTGATAGGATTGTCAATATTACACATCAATATGCAAGAGAGACAACTTTATTTGACTATTTTACACACTAACTCATGCACAAACTTCACTAGCTACATTACTTATATTCCACCCCATTATATAAAATTAAAATATTTCATGAACCTCCGAGATAAGGACAACCTCCGAAGAAAGGACAAAAGTGCCGTTCCCAAAGTGTCCTTTCTTCGGAGGTTCCACTGTAACTATAATTATAAGAGAGTCGGTCGCTTAATATTTTCTACAAATATCTCTATACATAATAATTTAAAAGTTGATAAACAATAAACAATGGCATGCATAAGGGATACTTCCAAACCGTAAAGTGAACTGAAACCACGTAACTCACGCGCGCAGTTACGTATGACTATAATACTACAAAGTAAAGTGTACTAGAGCTCCTGACTCTCTTCGTGCTCTGGACATACTTGTGGATAAGCAGTCTCTCTAAACTTCTAATGCCACATTGTTGAAGGTAAGCTTACGTTTTCCGCGTGCGGCGCTGCGCAATAAATGTTGTTTTCACACGCGAAACGTGCCGCAAGCGTCATCACGCGTCATCACGCGTCATCACGCAAACATTTTGGTATGACAAAAATTAAATTTCACACGTGTACAAATCCTGTGTACACGTGTGAAATTTTAATGCCCAATTTTCCACCCCCAGCATTTTTTATTGGCGCGGAGGGGCACACCTTCAGGCATAACTCGCTGCCTAACTTTCTGTTCGACTATACAGCTCCAGACTTACTATTACGAAGTAGCAAAAATGCGAAATTGCGAATGCGCCCCGCATGCAGGCAGTATGCATAACATGCGCAACCCCATACTGAATAAATCGGCGCGAAAATATGGTTATAGCAAAGGCTCAGGGGTAGTTATCCGCCCGTCTGCGCATGCGCCGCGATCCGCTGCGATCGACTAAAGACTCGGGCATTTAGCTCGACCGCTACATTATGTCGTGAACAGAGTCCCTTCCATATTACAGTAGATCGCTATCCCTTCCCACCTATATTTTGTGGATCAAAGTTAAAGAAAACAACAATCAGATGATAATCCTTGCCAAATATATATATGCTGCTTTTAAGTTACGTCAAAACTTAATATTGAAGCTGTAATTAATTTTCTGTGTTTATTTATTTTTATATGACTTACCTTGTCAATAAAACTATTATTATTATTATTATTATTATTATTATTATTATTATTATTATTATTATTATTATTATTATAATAAACCACAAAATTGGTCTGGCCACGGCCGGACCAACCGGACCGGTTCCGCCGGCCATGATCTACAAATAAGGCGGAACTTCAGAGAATAGCTATACACATGTTCAGATTTTAGACACACCCACTGACAGGCATATATAAGTGATTGTGATGCAACGATCTTGGGCGCATAACTTCATACATGTGTATCGTTTCTTATGTACATTGGAATGTACAAAATGCAACTGATTCTTCATATTATGGGTGCTCTCACTCTATTCTATGCCGAATATTCATCTGTTGTTGCAGCAGGTAATACAGGTTAGCAGTGGCTCAATTCTCAACACTTGGTAATATTTTTACTATTGCTTTAGATGGCAGTCAAACAAGCGACTGTACTAGTGGTTTTATGAGTCGAGAGAGGATAGATTTACTACTGTAAACTACTGGAAGTCAATCATACAATAAGGTCGGGGGCACTCTAATAAATATGACTGGAGAGAATAGTTTAAAATTCTACCAGTACACTCTCACTTCTCCCCTGGCCTTTGGAAAAGGAGATATTCTGGGCTACTACCAGCCTGCTTCAAGCTAGTTAGGATTATATTTTGAGCTGGATGGACGAGGTCAACTTGGGCATCTTTTTACCACCAGACAAGTATCAAATAATCTTATTATTGATGATTCTCACAGGGTTAACAATATTCAACTACTCCTTGATGTAGTAACAGGTAAGTGTATATATGATTCTGTTCCTTTTTTATGCATTCTCCTTTAAATGCAGAACCTTTAGGCTGTGGACATGGTTTCATGAGTGAATTGAGGATGAAGGTTCTACTTGGACTGGAAACTCTTACATTGAGGCCTATAGGTGTAGTTACTCAACTAATTACACCAGATATGAGGTTCACGTGTAATGGGATGATCACCAAATGGATCATTGCAGCTACTGTTAGCAGGGATGAACCTCGTACTGCTGAGTTACAACTATGGAGAAATACAACAAATGGAGTATATGAGAAGATAAATGGAACACAGATTATTATTACTACAACAAAGAGCTCTCGTGGTGTCTTTGAGTTTGATAATTTCTCTCCCATTCCTTTCCAAGCAGGAGACATCCTGGGATTGTATCTACCTCGAACAAACAGTATCAGATTCTATTCTGAGGATACAAACAGTACCATCAACTACTTTATTATTGAACATGCAGAGTCATATGATAGAATTGACACAACATCAGTGAGGTCATCATTCTACCATCCCATGGTGTCCATTGAAATAAGTGAGCTGGGAACAAGTATTGTACTTGTTGGGTCCATGTAGAGATATACATTTTCCACAGGTACATACAATTATTCAGTTATTCAAATCGACAACCTTCCTTTATTAAAAAGTAAGCTAACAGACATATCATCTGTTGCCATCCCCTCAAGTGGCTCTTTTCGTATTTTGGTTACCACCTCTACAAGTACTAAACACACACCTTCCTTGAGTACTAAGCATACAACATCCTTTACTATGTCTTCAAGTGAACAGGATTCAGGTTCAGTCCCTACCATGTCGCTCTCCACTAGTATATCACCATCTGATCCATCTCATCCATCTTATGAAGTAGATGATGGTAACACACATATAAGGATAAGTAATAAGTTGTATGGTGGTTCACGTATAAGGATAAGTAAGAAGTTGTATGGTGGTTCACATTCAGTCCCTACCATGTCACTGTCCACTAGTATATTACCATCTGATGAAGTAGAAGATGGCAACACGATAAGTATACATATGTATGGTGGAGCAGCAGCAGCTGTCATTCTAGTGGTAACTGTAGTGATGATAATAATACTGGCGTGTGTATTGCAGCAGAGAAGGAGTAAGAAGGCTGTAAACAAGGAGCAAACCAATGAATATTATGTAGGTAAATGCTATATTATGTCTTTATCGTTAGGTAGCTTATTGCTATCAGAGAGTCAGTAGACTCTGTGTAGGAATGGTGCCGACAAGTTTTACCTTTAACAAATGTGAACTCCTGAATGCTACAGTTAATAGACTCTGTGTAGGGATGGGCCAACATGGCCATTATGAAGTTTTACCTCTAACAAATGAAACAGCTTAGAACTCCTGAATGCTACAGTTATAAGCCATTTTAGGCAGGTGACTGTGATAGGTAACTATTCATGTATATTTAAAGAAAACATGTCCCTAGCTGTGTTATCAGTAAAACACAGAGAGGAAGATGTGGAAGAGCATCGTAATAGTTATACTATGTATTAGTTAAGCACTCAAGGAAGTGCTGTACGCGCAATAATGGTAAGTGGGGTGTTGGACGTCGAGATAGCCGTACTGTAGCCGAGTGCTGTATGGTCTATCGAGACCACACCCCTCGTACCATTATTGTGCATACAGCACGTCCCTTTCCGTGCTTTAGTTGATTTATTGTACTTTGCATCTTACCGGCCTTGTTTCTTGTAGGCTAAAACTATCACCGGTACCGCCGTGCTGTATGCGCTGTACATGCAGTTATAACCTATATTTGTATGAGTAACATAGAGTGCAGTAACACACAGAGAGAGGGAGCTGTGGGAGTTATACAATGTGTGCTTGTGTCCGTAAAATATATTGTTGTGTATACCTGATACTTTAGATACCAATTGTATGACATACTATACTCTAGAAAAAAATGAGAAGGCAGTGGATGTACAGCACAAGGAGCAAACCAATAAAGATTCTGTGGAAAACCCTGTTTATGCAGGTAGAGGACATTGAATATATATGCTGCTAAGTAGTTGCTATAATTGATGGTAAAGTACATCAATGGTACAATAAAGGAGCACTATAAAGCAAGAAGAATGATTGCATAAATGCCTGAACACAAACAGATATCTGACATAGAGTATATATACACAATAATGTGATTCATGTCCAATTTTATATATATATATATACTCTAGTAAAAAATAAAAGAGCAGTGAATGTGCAATACAAACAGCAAAGCAATAAAGTGACTGTGGAAAACCCTATTTATGCAGGTACAGGACACTGTATGTATATTGTGTATATGTATGTTGCTCTGTAAATGGTTGCTATATATCTACAATAAGACACATAAGTAAAAAAGTGAAAGAGTGACTATGTATAAATGTCAGAACACAAGGTGTATATACACCAATTAGACAACATTTGTATGACATAGCTATATCATATTGACCTATTACTCCAGTAAAAAATGAGAAGGCAGTGAATGTAGAGCACAAGGAGCAATCCAATAAAGAGTCTGTGGAAAACTCTACTTACGCAGGTAGAGGAACATACATGTAAACATATTATGCAGTAGGTGTAGAATCAATGTATGACATAATTTTGTTATGCCAAATATTTGTATGACATGTACCATGTCAAATGTTTTAGTAAAAAATAAGAAGGAAGTAGATGTGATGCACAAGGACAAAACTGATGAAGGAAGTCAAGTTTACTCAGGTATAATAGTATAAACTCTATGTTTGTGTTACTGTGATAGGAATAATATAGCATGTTTGTAGTTATTGTGGTGTGATTTATGTGCTTGGTTGTCTTGTTATCAATATACACAAAAGGAGCTGTAGGAGGGCATCATGTAGTTACATACAATGACTTATACACAAACAGAGGGCTCTGCAGGAGAGTATTACATGAAAACACTCTGATGCCTCCTTTCGGTGCCCATTGCAGGTAGTTCTGTGCACAAACCTCTACCACAAGTGCCTCAACCATCTCCTCCTCCAGAGTCTGAGCATGTGTATGAAAGTATTCTATAGCTATCACAGTTGCCAGTTGGCTCAAATGTGGATGCATATGAATATGAAGCTGCTGTTGCTTTTGTTGAATTTTTACATGGCGTTGAATTTATACAATTATCAATAGGTTGTCTTACTATTATATGCAACACTCTGTACTATCTTCTGTTGTGTATTATGCCCAATTGACAGTTTTAGCTGCCTCTGTATATATAAATCCATACATAGGTATATTTCTTTCACATACAACCATAAAGCACAAGGGGTAACTGTAAGTTTAGCTACACATGTATTATAATGAGTGTAACTCAGAGTAATGAACTATTGCTTGAGGAAGACAGCACTAAGCCACCATCATGAAGGGATATAATCTCTCTAACATAACATTACAAATAGAACAACACCAGCCAACTAAGGAACAGGAGATAATTGAAGGGGTAGAGCCAAGTCCTTGTAGGCCAGGTATTGGAGGGATAGTAAGTAGGTAGTCAAAGAAAAAAGTGTAGTAGCTATCAGAGAGTCGGTCGCTTAATACTACATATGTTTCTATACATAATAAAGTTGATAAACAATATATAATGATATGCAAAAGGATGCTTCCAAACCGTAAACTGAACTGAAACCACGTAACTTACGCGCAGTTACGTATGACTAGATTTCTACAAAGTAAAGTGTACTAGAGCTCCTGACTGTCTTCGTGCTCTGGACATACTTGTAGATAAGCAGTCTCTCTAAACTTCTAATGCCACATAGTTGACGGTAAGCTTACGTTTTTCGCGCGCGGCGCTGCACAATAAATGATGTGTTCACACATGATACGTGCCGCAAGCGTCATCACGCGTCATCACCCAAACATTTTGGTATGGCAAAAATTAAATTTCACACGTATACAAATCCTGTGTACACGTGTGAAAAATTAATGTCCATTTTTCCACCCCTAACATTTTTTTATTGGTGCGGAGGGACGCACCTTCAGGCATAACTCGCTGCCTAAAATATACTTCTGTTCGACTATACTACTCCAGACTTACTATTACAAAGTAGCAAATGCAAAATTGCGAATTCACCGCCGCATGCAGGCAGTATGTGCAACCCCGTACTGAATAAATCGGCGCCAAAAATTGCATAATATGGTTATAGCAATGGCTCAGGGGTAGTTCTCGTTCATTCCTTGAACTACAGCCAACTAAAAAATGAATAATACGTAGATCTGCAAGCCCGGCGGAAGCATAATTTTATTGGTACGGCCGTCTGCGCATGCGCCGCGATTCTCGACCGCTACCGACTCTATTTATTTATGGCAAATTTTTACATAGCAGTCTATTTGGCATGCATATCCCTAATCTTATCATTCACTTTTTAGTTTCTGTTCCTGTAAACCCAGGGCAAATGATATTTTGACTATTTTGACTTTGACTACATTATGTCGTGAACAGAGTCCTACCATATTACAGTATGCACACACGATCGCTAGCCCTGCCCACCTATATAATAAACCAAAATATTGGTCTGTCCACGGCCGGACCAACCGGACCGGCTCCGCCGGCCCTGATCTACGAATAAGGCGGAACTTCAGAGAATAGCTATATACATGTTCGGGTTTTAGACACACCCACTGACTGGCATATATAAGTGATGGTGATGCGACGATCTTGGGCGCATAACTTCATACATGCGTATCGTTTCTTATGTACATTGGAATGTACAAAATGCAACTGATTCTTCATATTATGGGTGCTCTCACTCTATTCTATGTTAAATATTCATCTGTTGTTGCAGCAGGTAATATAGCTAATTGTTGTGGTTAGCAGTGGCTCAATCCTCAACACTTGGTAATAATTTTACCATTGCTTTAGATGGCAATCAAGCAAGCAACTGTACTAGTGGCTTTATGAGTCGAGAGAGGATGGATTTACTACTGGATGGTGTTGGTAGTAAACATATCTTCAATGATGCCCAAGGAATTTTCCCTGGAATGAACTTCACATGCAATGGCAGTATTCAGAGTCTCATATTTGGGGCTCAGTGGCAGGGTAATAGTAGTTCATTCCCTGAGCTACAGATATGGAGGCAAAATGGGAATCACTCCTACAGTAAAGTCAGGGGCACTCTAATAAATATGACTGGAGAGAATAGTTTAAATCTCTACCAGTACACTCTCACTTCTCCACTGGCCTTTGGAAAAGGAGATATTCTGGGCTACTACCAGCCTGCTTCAAGCCAGTTAGGATTATATTTTGAGCTGGATGGACGAGGTCAACTCGGGCATCTTTATAACACCAGACAAGTATCAAATAATCTTCTTGTTGATTATTCTCACAGGGTTAACAATATTCAACTACTCCTTGATGTAGTAACAGGTAAGTGCATATATATATGATTCTGTTCATTTTTTAATGTATTCTCTTTTAAATGCAGAACCTTTAAGCTGTGGACATGGTTTCATGAGTGAATTGAGGATGAAGGTTCTACTGGGACTGGAAACTCTTACATTGAGGTCTACAGGTGTAGTTACTCAACTAATTACACCGGATATGAGGTTCACATGTAATGGGATGATCACCAAATGGATCATTGCAGCTACTGTTAGCAGTGATAAACCGCATACTGCTGAGTTACAACTGTGGAGAAATGCACCAAATGGAGTATATGAGAAGATAAATGGAACACAGATTACTACGACAAAGAGCTCTCGTGGTGTCTTTGAGTTTGATAATTTCTCCCCCATTCCTTTCCAAGCAGGAGACATCCTGGGATTGTATCTACCTCGAACAAACAGTATCAGATTCTATTCTGAGGATTCAAACAGTACCATCAACTACTTTATTATTGAACATGCAGAGTCATATGATACAATTGACACAACATCAGTGAAGTCATCATTCTACCATCCCATGGTGTCCATTGAAATAAGTGAGCTGGGAACAAGTATTGTACTTGTTGGGTCCATGTAAATATATACATTTTCAACAGGTACATACAGTTATTCAGTTATTCAAACTGACAACTTTCCTTTAAAAAGTAAGCTATGCATCAATATTATTATAGTGGCATTTTTAGTTTTTATACTTTTACAGCTACATACAGTGCTAGTGTGTCCTCATATCAGGTAATGATATGTTTTTTCATTTAGGACTCTATTTTTTATTATCATTCTGTTTAGACTCGTGACTCCGCAGGCACATCATCTGTTGCCATCCCCTCAAGTGGCTTTTTTCATATTTCAATTACCACCTCTACAAGTATTAAGCACACACCTTCCTTGAGTATTACTTCCTTGAGTATTAAGCACACCGCATCCTTCACTATATCTTCAAGTGAACAGGATTCAGGTGCAGTCCCTACCATGTCGCTCTCCACTAGTATATCACCATCTGATCCATCTCATCCATCTTATGAAGTAGATGATGGTAACACACGTATAAGGATAAGTAATAAGTTGTATGGTGGTTTGCAATCAGTCCCTACCATGTCGCTGTCCACTAGTATATCACCATCTGATAAAGTAGAAGATGGTGACACAAGTATAAGGATAAGTATACATATGTATGGTGGAGCCGCATCAGCTGTCATTCTACTGGTAACTGTAGTAATGATAATAGTATTGGCATGTGTGTTGCAGCAGAGAAGGAGTAAGAAGGCTGTGGACAAGGAGCTAACCAATGGACATTCTCAGGGTTACGTAGGTACAGGACAACATATGTATATATGTGTCAATACATACTGTGACCATGCACATGCATATTTGTAAAGCATATTTGGTAAAGAAAATGTGTCTGGTGTGTTATCATTAAGGGAGCTGTGGGAGGGCACCATATAATAATTATGCAATATGTGTTTGCTATAATTACCACCCGCAGAGAGAGCTGCGGGAGAGCACTATGTCTACATGTTCATGTACTTATTCATAATTATGTTTGTATCAGAAAGGGTGCTGCACATGCAGTTATAACCTATGTTTGTGTCAGTAACACCCACACAGAGAGTTGCGGGAGGGCATCGTGGAGTTATACTATGTGTGCTTGTATCAGTAACATACACAGAGGGTGTGAGAGTGAATATCAATGTGTGATCACTCTATATAGCATGCTTTCTCTTTATGGCTTGCATGTATTCTTGATTCCCTGCTTGATTAATATATTGCAGGAATGAGTATTTACGAAATAATCTCACAATTTCGAGTGGCTCAACCAGCTCCTTTTCAGAAGTCTAAGACATACAAGGAACAAATCAATCCTTTCTATGAGTCACCAGCTGACTCAGATGTGGATGAAAATGAATATGAAGCTGTTCGATTCACTGAAGTACAATGATAATATATATCTCGTTTAGAAACTTTTGCTTCATGTATAGAATAATGTGTAATACAAAATGTACATGTATATAGCTATAGTGATTTCAACAGAAAAGAATACAGATTGCATAAAAACGAAACCTTTGGATGAGTTTTTGAAACATGTCATATGACTAGTGAGTTACGTACAGCATTGCAGAGTAAAGCAGTCTTGCTAGCTATGCAACATACATGACCTCTTCCTACATCTTTAAACAAGCATGCCTTCATCCCCTGTGCGCGCGCGCGCGCTAGCCCCACCCCTTTTTGCCGTACGCGGTCACATGAAAACTCCATGAATCGTCTAAGGCTAGTGTAAGGTCACTGCAGGCTGCAGGTTATTGCGTACACAAAACTCTGCCACAAGTGGCAGATTGAGCTCCTTTTTCAGAGTCTGAGCATGAGTATGAAAACTCAGTTCCTAGTTTACTCAAATGCATATTATCATGAAGCTGTTAGTTTTCGCATTGCATTGAATGTACATGAAATAATATGATCAATTGTAGACTATATGTTGTCTTACTAGTAATTAAAAACAAATGTTAGGAATGACAGTGCCAAAAAGTATATATGATGCATCATATGCACGCAAAAACAGTGACAATGGCATGAGAAATAAGAATCAACATGAAGGCAAAGGCAATCATACCGATGTAGGGAAGGTTATGCAAATGTTTTTACTCTTGTTTCACTTGTTTTTCATTGCCAAATGCATGCTGTAGTCTTTCGCGCGCGCGAGCCCCACCCTTTTGCTCATTGTGGTCACGTGAAACACACGTGCATAATAAGGAGGAAATGCATGGCGTTCGTTTATACGTATTCGTAGTCGAACGTGGCCTTTCTCGTAAGGGCGTAGAAACGGCTGGTAAAGAAGTTAGAAATCTCTGTGCTTCAAAACCGGTCTTCAGATTGCATAGAGTACATATAGCTATTAATACTTAATGCATTAACGTTACACACATCATGTATAGCTATGCGCGACTTCAGCGAGGACGTTTGTACTGCACAAAATGCATCATATTGTAAGTAATCTCACTCTCCTCAATGGTAATTCATCTGTTGTTGCAAAAGGTAAGTAATTTATTATTTAGCAATGGCTCAATCCTCAAACACTATTTTATCATTGTTGTAGATGGCAGTCAAGCAAGTAACTTTACTATAGTGGCTTTATGAAGAGAGGATGGATATACTGCATGGTGTTGGTAATAAACATATCTTCAGTAATGGAATTGCTTAAGTAACAGATACTTTTACATCTAGCACATGTATTAGCCATCATGCGTCACACTCCATGACACTCCATGAGCCCTTTTGCCGGACTAATAGTTACAAATATTCCTTTGTACCCTTCACCATCAACGTATGGAATAACCTGGACCCAACCTCTGTTTATGCACCTACACTTGCCTGTTTTAAACACCAACTCTCTTACTCATTGTACAACACTTAGTAGTATAGGGGTTCATGTCTAGTATTAGCATAATTGCTATGTACATGTTCTCCTGTCGTATGTACGACATATTATTATAAAAACAAAAACAAAAAACTTCGGATCCCCTGGAATGAACATCACGTGCAATGGCATACGCAGTATTCAGAGCCTGGGTCTCAGTGGAAGAGTGATAGTAGCTCGTGCAAGTGGAAATGGTTGATGTCTCCTAAAAAGGTAGTTCCTATCTTCACATTCTTCCTCAGATGACCTGATAAGCCGTACAATAAATGCGCATTTTTCGCTACAGACTCCCGCTTGCGAATGCGCGCCGCGGGTAATATAAAGGGCTGGCGATGATGTCATACAACAATACGTAACCCATAAGGTAAGATGGTCTGCATTTCTTGCCAACTGGAAATTAGACTACGAAACACGCCATTTTGAAGACACACCCACTCGACTGAACCACCCACTCGCCGCCGACAAACATATATAAGTCAGTGCGTACCGTTGCCTTCAGCGAGGATATTGTATAGCTATACAATATGTACAAAATGCAGCTGATTTTTTATATTGTGAGTGCTCTCACTCTCCTCTATGTCAATTCATATGTTGTTACAGCAGGTGAGATAATGAGAAATGGCTCAATGATTTTTATCACTGCTTTAATTAATAGATGGCAGTCAAGCAAGTGAATGTACTAGTGGCTTTATGAGTCGAGAGAGAATGGATACACTACTGCATGGTGTTGGCAAAAAAAGGTTCTTGGATACTGCCCAAGTACTTTTCCCTGGAATGAACTTCACATGCAATGGCAGTATTCAGAGTCTCATATTTGGGGCTCAGTGGCAGGGTAATAGTAGTTCATTCCCTGAGCTACAGATATGGAGGCCAAGTGGAAGTTACTCATACAGTAAAGTCAGGTCCACTGTAATAAATATGACTGGAGAGAATACATCAGAACTCTACCAGTACACTCTCACCTCACCTCTGGTCTTTGGACCAGGAGATGTTCTGGGCTACTACCAGCCTACAAGCCAGTTAGGATTATATTTTGAGTGGGATGGACAAGGTCAACTTGGATATTTTTTTACTACCAGAAAAGTGTCAAGTTATCTTGTTGTCAATGATTCTCAAAGTGTTGACAACATTCAACTACTCCTTGATGTAGTAACAGGTAAGTATTATACATAATTCTGTTAGTTTTTTAATGCATTCTCTTTTAAATGCAGACACTTTAGACTGTGAGCATGGTTTCATGAGTGAATTAAAGATGAGGTTTGTACTGGGACTGGAAACTGCTACATGGGACTCTATAAGTTCAACAGTGTCTCAACAATTCCTTACACCTGATATGAGGTTCACATGTAATGGGATGATCACCAAATGGATCATTGCAGCTAATGTTAATGATGATAAACCTCATACTGCTGAGTTACAACTGTGGAGAAATACAACAAATGGAGTATATAAGAGGATAAATGAAACACAGATTACTATGACAGACAGTCCTCGTGCTGTCTATGAGTTTGAAAATTTCTCCCCCATTCCTTTCCAAGCAGGAGACTTCCTGGGATTGTATCTACCATTTTCAAAGGTTATCGGACTCTATTCTGAGGATACAAACAGTACCATCAACTACTACATAGATACTGGGTCGGACTTCCATAATACACCATTTAATACAATCAACACAGCATCATTGGCATCATCCTACTACCATCTCATGGTGTCTGCTGAAATAAGTGAGCTGGAACATAGCATTGTACTTGTTGGGTCACGTAGAGATACATTCTCCACAGGTACATACAGTTATTCAAGTGACACAATATCAACTCCTTTAATAAGTAAGTTGAGCATAATATGAACATAAGTGTTACTATATTAGTACATTCCATTTTCACAGCTACAAAAAGTGCTAGTATCTCTATATCTTCATTAATGGTATGTTATCTTGCATAGATTGAGAGCATTTCTGGGACTGTTTTTATATAGGTTACGCCATAGCCACAAAGAAGTTTAATATAGGTTACACTACACCCACAAGGTGGTTTAGTGGATATACACTAAACCACTGAGTGGGTGTAGTGTAACCGGTTTGTACCACAGAAGCCATAGAGATCAAAGAAACCGCTGCTCATGAATAATTCATATCGTAGTGTATGGCGTACTGACTCAGCACTAAGACAGTACATGTACTTCTTAATGATGAGTCAGCACACCATACACTACGATATGAATATTAACGAGCTAAGACAATGCTGTTTTGATAGTGGGGGTAGTCTTACAGGATTTGTACTACAGCCGGTTTCTTTGATCACTATGGCTTCTGTGGTACAAGTGGATATACACTATGAAGGCAAATGCCGAGTAGTGTATGACTAAAACCTCCGAGTGCATGGGTATTGTGTAACTGGTTTGTACCACAATTTTTGCAACCTCAGCCATACACAACCTGAGTGAGTATTGTGTAACCCACAATTTTTTGCAACCTCAACCATACACAAGGTGACAACATCTCATACACTGCTTGTAGTTGAGAAGCCTTCCAAGACTTAGTCAGTGCTGTGTTACAATACTATTATCCTTTTCGTTAGACTCCTGACTCCATAGCCACATCATCTACTCAAGCAGTCACCATCTCCCCAAGTAGTTCATTTCCCAGTAATATGACTCCAACTTCTGCATCTTCAAATAAAGGACATTTGAGTTCAGACCCTACCTTGTCATTCTCCACCAGTGAATCACCATCTCATCCACCTCATGATGGTGACAAAAGTACAACTCCATCTTCAAATAAAGAGCATTTGAGTTCAGTCGCTACCTTGTCACACTCCACTACTGAATCTCCATCTCATGATAGTGACACAAGTATAAGGATAAGTATAAGGATATATGGTGGTACAGGAGCAGCCATCATTCTATTGGTAATGATAATAGTAGCAATACTGGCATGTGTGTTGCAACAGAAGATTACTAGTAAGAACGAAGTGGACAAGGACCAAACCAATGTATATTCTCAGGTTTATCCAGCTGCAGGTACAGGACAATATATGTTATAGCCTGCATGTCGCTAGCTGGTTGCTATGCACTGCACTATAAATATACCATAACATTACAGGATGTGAAAACTGACCTATATCAAATGTCAGGAGTACCTATATGAGGTTTTCATATCTGATTTTGCCACATGAAGTAGCAAGGGCTAACACGCCTTAGCCATCATGTATACACATAGTTTGCCCTCGGCTTGGCACTACATACCCTTGGGAACATGCAGTATAAACAAGCTATATCACTCCAAGTGATGTTAAAACTAATACACACAGGTCAATACATACAAATATCATCACCTGAAATCAGGACACCTTACTAATCAGGACACTTTCTTCTGTCCCATCCATTATCACCTGCCCTGCCTGCATACTGCACCTTGTTTATATGATTTTAGGTACTCCCATCATCCCTACATCTTTCAACATTTTAATTATATCGTGTTATTACTCTAGTAAAAAATGAGAAGGCAGTGGATGTGCAGCACAAGGAGCAATCCAATGAAGAGTCCGTGGAAAACCCTATTTATGCAGGTAGCTATAGGAAACTTCTATAGTAAAAAAGTGAAAAAGGAGACTACGTAAATGCCAGGTCACGTATATACACCAATTAGACATGATTTTTATAACATATACCATGTTAAATTTTATATATATATACTTTAGTAAATAATGAGATGGAAGTGGATGTGCAGTACAAGAAGCAATCTAATAAAGAGTCTGTGGAAAACCCTATTTATGCAGGTAGAGCAACCTACATTTAAACATGTTATGCAGAATCAATATAGCTATAACATAATTACTGTATATGACATGAACCATGTCAAATGCTTAGAAAAAAGTAAGAAGGAAGTAGATGTGAAGCACAAGGAGAAAACTAATGTAGGATGTCAGGTTTACTCAGGTATATATAATAACACAGTATAAGCTCTATGTTTGTCTACAACTGAATAATGTTTATATAGCATGTTTGCAGTTAGCTATTATGTGTTTGGTTGTCTGGTTGTCAAAAGGAGCTGTAGGAGGGCATCATGACATGTAGTTACATAGAATCAGTTATACACACATAGGAGAGTATTACATGCCATAATTCATCCTCTTGGTGCCCACTGCAGGTAGTAGTGTAAACAAAACTCTACCACAAGTGGCTCAACCACCTCCTTCTCCAGAGTCTGAGCATGTGTATGAAATACTCTAGTTACCATAGTTGCCAGTTGACTCAAATGTGGATGCATATTATCATGAAGCTGTTGTTGATTTTGTAGTTTTCACATGGCATTAAATGTAGCTATACATGAAATATTATCAATTCTAGACTAAATGTTGTCTTATACCATACAAGAATAAACATTAAAATGTTAAAGGATGTAGGAATGACAGTGCGAAAGAGTACAGGAACAAGATGCAGTATATGCAGGCAAAAGCAGCGATGATGGCATGAGAAATAAGGAGCAGCATGAAGGCAAAGGCAAGGGGTGGACATGCAACATACGTAACTCCATAATAATGGATGTAGGTGTTTCCACCCAAGGGGAGAGCCCCCCAGGGGGGGGCGTGGTGGCACTCCCCACTTTCTCCGAGTGGACTATCAACTACTACATAGACACTGGAGGGAGCCACGATCCACTATCTTCCAAAATTAACACAACATCATTGGCATCATCTTACTACCATCCTATGATGTCTGTTGAAATAAGTGAGCTAGGAACTAGCGGGTCATGTAGATATACATCCTCCACAGGTGCACATAGTTATTTAAGTGACACAAGATCAGTCATTTCAACTGACAACTATCCTTTAATAATAAGTAAGCTGAACATGAGTATAAAAATACCTGTTACTATACTACATCACATTTTCACAGCTACAAAAAGTGCTAGTGTCTCATTTTCATCAATGGTATGTATTTTTGAATAGATTAAGCATTCCTTGGACTATTTTTATTTTGTTTAGACTCATGACTCCATAGTCACATCCTCTGTTCAAGTAGTCACCACCTCCCCAAGTCTCAGTAATACAACTTCCATTTCTGCATCTTCACATTTGAGTTCAGTCCCTACCTTGTCACTCTCCACCAGTGAATCACCATCTCATCCACCTCATGATGTTGACACAAGTACAACTCCATCTTCAAATAAAGTGCATTTGAGTTCAGTCCCTACCTTGTCACACTCCACTAGTGAATCACCATCTCATAATGGTGACACAAGTATAAGGATAAGTATAAAGATATATGGTGGTATAGTTTATTTGGGTACAGGACACACACACACACACACACACACACACACACACACACACACACACACACACACACACACACACACACACACACACACACACACACACACACACACACACACACACACACACACACACACACACACACACACACATCAATGTTCACATGAAATCAGGACACCTTACTAATGAGAATACTTTCTTCTGTCCCATGCCATTATCACCTGCCCCTGCCTGCATATTGCACCTTGTTTATATGGTTTTAGGTACTCCCATCATCCCTACATCCTTCAACGTTTTTACACTATAGGTTATTATTCTAGTAGAAAATGAGAAGGCAGTGGATGTGCAGATAAGAAGCAATCCAATAGGGAATCTGTACAAAACCCTTTTATGCAGGTGTAGGAAACTGCATATATACGCTGTGTTGCTAGGTATTTCTATGACGGTAAATATCACTAGCACAGGCTAGAAGAATGACTGCTTGCCTGAGCACAAGCAGATGTATATACATACAATTTTTAGGACACATAATGTCATATTTTGATTAAATCTCTAGTAAAGGAAGTGAATGTACAGTGCAAGGAGCAAAGCAATAAAGTTTCCATGGAAAACTCAGGCATAGGAAACTGCATGTGCACATTTATGCTCTACATGCTGCTGTATATTCCTATGATGTCAGGAAATGTAAGAAGAGAGACTATACATAAATATCTGAACACATGAAATATCCACTTTCTAAACTGAATACTGTCAAAAACTTTTATTTTAACAGATTACCTTTGGAATTCATTGCCTCCAATCAACTTGGATCAACCCTTGTCATTTATCAAAAAATCACTCAGAACGTATTTTTGGAATACATTTACATACAAATTCAATGTTGAGAGCCCCTGTACTTACCACCTTGTGTGTCCATGTACAAAATATGCTCTCCTACCTATACCTCACAACTTTCATTCTACCATTTAATTGTAGCCTATACAGACAAGGCATGGCTGCTAATCAATTTATTAGCAGACAATCAGTACAGACTCATTTTTCTTATATTCAACTGTATCATTAAAAGTTCAGAAAAAAGTTCATGTACCTTGCCCCCAGTGTTAGGGATACATATGCATACACAAGAGAGGGAATTACAATATCATACACAATGAAAAGACATGATGACAGGTTCTGAGTCTTGTAAGCGGAGGTCAGCGAGCCGCATAGAGCCGTGAGGCCTGGACGTCGACAGTCTCCACGAGTCATTAACCCTCGGCGCGCATGCGCAGGAGGGTTACAGTAGTTGGGTCTGTGTCCGTGTGTCTGTGTGTCTGTCTGTCAGCGGGCAACGGAGGTAAAAATATTTGTGGGGTTTTCTTTGAAACCGCTCCGTTCAAGAGTTATGGCGTGAAACGCAAGCTAAAGAGCCAATTGCTAATTAGACCTAGCCTACTCTGGCTTACCCGCGATCAGGTATTACTGCTCGATGTACAGCGAAGCACCAGTGGTTACTGCATGAGGGAGTACAAGCATGGATACTGCTCCAGTGAAAGCAATAGCGCTTCCAGCAGTGTACAGAGCCAACCTTGAGTTTCAATCGCACGTGCCTTTCCTGTATTCGCGCACGCGTTCAAGGACTCGCGCACGCGCGGACGCCGAGGGTTCTGCACTTAGTGCATCCATTCTTACATTCTTTCTGTACTGTAACGTCCAATAAAATTTTCGAAGTCTACCGCCTCCCATTTTAATAGTGTACGCTATTTAGTTTGGAAATATCTCCTAAAAAGGTAGTTTCCATCTTCTCATTCTTCCTGATAAGCCGTACAATAAAGGCGCATTTTTCGCTACTGAATCACGAGATATCATAAATACGTCATACTTCGTACGAGAAGCCCTACAAGGGGCACGAGACTATAGAGTAACACAAAGACAACACTGAACACACATAAATTGGTTGTCTCTCAAAAGGACTATCTGCCATCAGGAGTCGGCAATGGACGCCAAAGGGGCTACCCATCCCACCATGACAATACAAGGGTACGGACACCCACATAGCCACGTGTATCCATCTAGCAGTTGACATCCAAGCACGAGCCTGTCGACAACATGTACTGAAGAGGCTACCCATCCCACCGTGATCAGGAGAACACGACACCAGAAACGAGGCTGGCACACTCCCGGCGACCACGTGCACATGTCCAGCCGGCTGCGTAGACGTGGCAGCAATACCCAGAGACACCAGAAAAGCAGCACAAGCTAAACATAGCCTCGGTTCCCAGGCCTTCCCCTTTGCGCGTAATTGTGCACATTTTAAAATTGGGGAAGGCCTGGGATGAAACATCACGTGAGGGATGACGCGTAGCGCGCGCCCCGTTGTCCTCGAAGTCGCTACCTAAGCTTCTCGCTCGAGAATAGAGCTAGACTTACGCCAGTGTAAAGCATAGCGTATATATACTACATACTCACCAGCCATGTACGTCGAACGTCTCAGCTCTCGCGAGTATATACAATTTGTGATTGAGGCTAACGGCGGCGCGCGCTAGCGCGTCTACCCAACGTCTACCCTCACGTGATGTTTCATCCCAGGCCTTCCCCAATTTCAAATGTTTCCCTCCCCCGCACAATCAAAACGCGTACTATTATGCGCAAAGGGGAAGGCCTGGGAACCGAGGCTAAGCTAAACACACAAGCTAAACACACAAGGGTTACGGACACCCACATAGCCACGTGCGCGATATCAATTAGACATCTATTAGGGCGAGAATCCCGCTTGCGAATGCGCGCGCCGCGGGTAATATAAAGAGCTGGTGATTATGTCATGCATACCCATAAGGTAAGATGGTCTGCATTTCTTGCCAACTAGAAATCATTAGTCTGGAATATACATACGGAACGCGCCATTTTGAAGACACACCTACTCGACTGAACCACCCACTCACCCGACGAGCATATATAAGTGCGTACCGTTGCCTTCAGCGAGGATATTGTATAGCTATACAATATGTACAAAATGCAGCTGATTTTTTATATTGTGAGTGCTCTCACTCTCCTTTATATCAATTCATATATTGTTACAGCAGGTGAGATAATCAGAAATGGCTCAATCCTTGACTATTACTCAATGATTTTTATCACTGCTTTAATTAATAGATGGCAGTCAAGCAAGTGAATGTACTAGTGGCTTTATGAGTCGAGAGAGAATGGATACACTACTGCATGGTGTTGGCAAAAAAAGGTTCTTGGATACTGCCCAAGTACTTTTCCCTGGAATGAACTTCACATGCAATGGCAGTATTCAGAGTCTCATATTTGGGGCTCAGTGGCAGGGTAATCGTAGTTCATTCCTTGAGCTACAGATATGGAGGCCACATGGAAGTTACTCATACAGTAAAGTCAAGTCCACTCTAATAAATATGACTGGAGAGAATACATCAGAACTCTACCAGTACACTCTCTCCTCACCTCTGGTCTTTGGACCAGGAGATGTTCTGGGCTACTACCAGCCTACAAGCCAGTTAGGATTATATTTTGAGTGGGCTGGACAAGGTCAACTTGGATATTTTTTTACCACCCGAAAAGTGTCAAGTTATCTTCTTGTCAGTGATTCTCAAAGTGTTGACAACATTCAACTACTCCTTGATGTAGTAACAGGTAAGTATTATACATACATATATCTGTTTAGTTTTTCAATGCATTCTCTTTTAAATGCAGACACTTTAGGCTGTAAGCATGGTTTCACGAGTGAATTAAAGATGATGTTTGTACTGGGACTGGAATCTGCTACATGGGGCCCCATAAGTTCAACAGTGTCTCATCAATTCCGTACACCTGATATGAGGTTCACATGTAATGGGATGATCACCAAATGGATCATTGCAGCTAATGTTAACAGTGATAAACCTCATACTGCTGAGTTACAACTGTGGAGAAATACAACAAATGGAGTATATGAGAGGATAAATGGAACACAGATTACTATGACAGCCAGTCCTCGTGCTGTCTATGAGTTTGATAATTTCTCCCCCATTCCTTTCCAAGCAGGAGACTTCCTGGGATTGTATCTACCTTTTTCACAGGTCATCACACTCTATTCTGAGGATACAAAGAGTACCATCAACTACTACATAGACACTGGAGGGAGACACGATCCACTATCTTCTAAAATTAACACAACATCATTGGCATCGTCCTACTACCATCTTATGGTGTCTGTTGAAATAAGTGAGCTGGGAACTAGCGGGTCATGTAGATATACATCCTCCACAGGTGCACGTAGTTATTTAAGTGACACAAGATCAGTCATTTCAACTGACAACCATCCTTTAATAATAAGTAAGCTGAACATGAGTATAAAAATACCTGTTACTATACTACATCACATTTTCACAGCTACAAAAAGTGCTAGTGTCTCCATATCTTCATTAATGGTATGTCTTTTTGAATAGATTAAGCATTTCTTGGACTATTTTTATTTTGTTTAGACTCATGACTCCATAGTCACATCCTCTGTTCAAGTAGTCACCACCTTCCCAAGTCCCAGTAATACAACTTCCACTTCTGCATCCTCACATTTGAGTTCAGTCCCTACCTTGTCACTCTCCACTAGTGAATCACCATCTCATCCACCTCATGATGGTGACAAAAGTACAACTCCATCTTCAAATAAAGAGCATTTGAGTTCAGTCCCTACCTTGTCACTCTCCACTAGTGAATCACCATCTCATAATGGTGACACAAGTATAAGGATAAGTATAAGGATATATGGTGGTACAGGAGCAGCCGTCATTCTATTGGTATTGATACTAGTAGCAGTACTGGCATGTGTGTTGCAGCAGAGGAGTAAGAAGGCAGTGGACAAGGAGGAAACCAATGGATATTCTCAGGTTTATTTGGGTACAGGACACACACACACACACACACACACACACACACACACACACACACACACACACACACACACACACACACACACACACACACACACACACACACACACACACACACACACACACACACACACACACACACACACACACACACACACACACACACACACACACACACACACACACACACACACACACACACACACACACACACACACACACACACACACACACACACAGTTGCTAGGTGTTTCTGTGATGGTAAATATCACTAGCACAGGCTAGAAAAATGACTGCTTTAATGCCTGGGCACAAGCAGATGTATATAGACCTCTACATACAATTTGTAGGACACATAATGTATATTTGTAGGACACATAATGTATATTTGTATCATCATATAATGTATATTGTATGTATATTTTGATTAAATCTCTAGTAAAAAATACGAAGGCAGTGGATGTACAGTGCAAGGAGCAAAGCAATAAAGTTTCCATGGAAAACTCAGGTATAGGAAACTGCATGTCATGTACATTTATGCTATACATGTTGCTGTATATGCCTATGATATCTATAATATCAGAAGAGAGACTATGCATATATGTCTGAACACAAGCAAGTGTATATCTGACATATATACTCAGCGTTCCATTTAGGGGGCAGGGGGGGCAAATCCCCAAGTCACAAACTTGCCCCACTTGGCAAAATTTTAATCTATGTAGGGTGTACATAATGTCATTAGGTTTCCCCCCTCCAAAATCTTTGAGGTTCAAGTTTTGCCCCTCGCACAAGTTTTCTAAACGAAGGCCTGTAGCTACACGAATTAGACATGATTTGTATGACATAACGATGAATTATCTACTATTCCAGTAAAAAATGAGCAGACAATAGTGGATGTGCAGCACAAGGAGCAATCCAATAAAGAGTCTGTGGAAAACCCTATTTATGCAGGTAGATAGTAAAAAAGTGAAAAGGGAGACTACGTAAATGCACCAATTAGACACGATTTTTAAAACACATATCATGTTGAATTTTATATACTTTAGTAAAAAATGAGAAGGCAATAGATGTGCAGCACAAGAAACAATCCAATAAACAGTCTGTTGAAAACCCTATTTATGCAGGTAGAGTAACCTACATGTAAACATATTATGTAGAATCAATATATGACATTATGCTGTATGACAAATGCTTTAGAAAAGAAGGAAGTAGATGTGAAACACAATGACAAAACTAATGAAGGATGTCAGGTTTACTCAGGTATAATAGAATACCCTCAATATATGTTTGTGTTACTGTGATAGGCATATAATAATAATAGCATGTTTATATAGCATGTTATCAATATACACAATAGGAGCTGTAGGAGGGTATCGTGACATACTGGGTTACATAGATTGAGTTATACACACATAGGGCTCTGCAGGAGAGAAAGGAACTATATAATTCACCTTCTTGGTGTCCACTGCAGGTAGTAATGTACACAAAACTCTACCACAAGTGGCTCAAACACCTCCTTCTCCAGAGTCTGAGCATGTGTATGAAATACTCTAGTTATCATAGTTCCCAGTTGACTCAAATGTGGATGCATATCATGCATGAAGCTGTTGTTTAGTTTTCACATAGCATTGAATGTAGCTACATGAACATGAAATAGTATCAATTTTATATTCTAGACTACAGGTTGTCTTACCATACAGAGTAAAATCATCTTCATTAAAATGTTAACTGCAGTTAGTAATACATGGTGTAGGGATGACAGTGCCAAAAAGCATAGGAACAAGAAGGTTCGAGGGGGTTCGGACGAACCCTCCTTTTTCGCAAGACAATCCGCGAAACGCGAGCTTATAATGTCATGCTGCGCCACATTGTCCGTATAGATCTATATATGTATTATATAATACCTTCTGTCGACGTCGATCTTGCTATCACGATCGATCGCATAGCGCCAGCCTAGAGAGATAGGGTATATAATACTGTAGTGTGGCGATCGCGAAAGAGAGAGGGTGTGGCTACGCTAGGCAGCGCATAGCGACCAGATCCGCTAGAGAGGTGTGCTTCGCACACCATTTACAATAGGGACATGTGTAACCCCCCTTTCTTACAGGCTGGCTAAGGGCCTGGATGGGCATGCAACAATCATAAGACAAATATACATGATGTACAGTAGGGAGGGTGTGGTCGCCGCAAGGGGAGAGCCCCCGGAGGGGGGCGTGGCGGCGCTCCCGACCACTTTCTCCGGAGTGGCCTGCTGTAGCTCCTGTCCTCGCAGTCTCCGAGACTTGCGCGCGTGGGTCTCTGAGGTAAAGGCTCGAAGGTAGCCATGCGCAAAAACACCAGTCGAATATGAATAATACTTCCCTAGTACTTTCGGTGATCGGTGAACTTCTTCGGGGGAATGACTCGTGACACAAAAACTAGTCTTAATTAATGGTGACGCTTCGCAGGACAAATGTGTTGCGCGCGCGCGCGAGTGCTATACGGGATAGCTAGGCGGTGTGAGGACAAAAGCTAGATTGTCAGGCCGGGTAGAGCGGGAGCATTGCAGAGCAACACTCCTACTTTACCTAACGTACGTAACGTACGGCAACGTCTAGGGCTAGGCCATGCGCAGTGTGCAGTGACCCTGTGGAGAGATGGCAGGGGGTGAAATACACAATTATTATGATGCAGAGTCAGTGTCTGTGGGGATCTGCACAGGAAGTATCTGTAGGGGAGAGACTCGGAGAAAGGGAAGAGTGGTCATAGGGGAAGAAAGGTTTCCATAGGCAGAATTAAGGCCATGTGGTAGTAGTGTATGTAAGGTCCTAATCCAAAATGCTTCTCGCTCCGGTAGAGCATCTGGCTCACAGTGATCTAGTGGAACGATCCTGTGGTCTCTTAGGAAGTCGTGCGATTTCCTAGCAAAGTGGCGGTATAGAGGGACCCGCCTCTTTCTTTCAGAAGCGTACCGATGCATGCAGAAGCGCACACTAAGGCTGTTGGAAGTTGAGGTCTATGTACAGTTTCTCACATTTGCTGCAGACAATGCAGTAAATGAGAGAGGTATCTGCACATGTGAAAGTTTCATGGAAAGTGTATGGTGTTTGGACACCGCTGAAATAGGATACGTCTTCCTTCGGCATTAGCAAGAGTAAATAATAGAGAGGAAGTAAGTGTCGAACACGCGATAGGGTGTAGTTTAACTGCTCGGAAAGTAACGTGACTTCGCACGTGATGTAGATACACGAGTATAGCCTTCGTTGAACTGCTCATGAGCTCGAGGAGGAGCTTGAGCCTTAGAAAACGACGAGGCGCAATACTGTAAGTACCAGTACTTGCCAGCAATGCCTGGTCCATCGCCTATGCGCTTTCACTCTTTCGCCCTAGCTAATACATCACGTGCGCATTAGTGGAAGTCACGTTACTTTCCGAGCAGTTAAATACTAGGCCCAACCGCGCGTTCGACACTCTCTTCCTCTCTATTATTTACTCTTGGCATTAGTTTGCAACGCTTATTGACACATCGCACCATGCAAGGATAAAATATCCTGACGTGGGATAAAATATACTATTTGTTTATACAAATATTAGCGACACCGTTTTGAAGCAAATTTACCAATCCTTTACGAGATATTATCGTAATGATAGATCCACTGTATCGTAATGATAGATCCTTTTGTGGTGGTGGTGTTTTAATTGCCATCAATGATTCTATCCCTAGTTCATTAATTTCATCCCCATCACATATTGAAGCGATTGCAGTAGAGATTAATTTCATCCACCCTCTTATTCTTTGTTCTGTGTATGCACACTCCAAAAACAAGATGGTTATTTATGTAATTGACAATTTAATGACTGTTGAACAAACGTTGAGAGGAGAGCCAACAAAACACATATAGACCGAGTATTATGCAATCCAAATATTTGTTCAACAGCCATAAAAACAAGTGACTACATATGAAACTGAGTTAACAACATTTTGTGTTAAAATAACCATTGTGTTTTTGGAGTGTGTTCCTCCAAATTTAGGAGCCTCCTATTTCGATCTACTGTTGCTTTATCTCTCTGAATTGCTATCTTCCGGGTTTCCTTGTATCATTGTTGGTGACTTTAGCTTACCTAATATTTGTTGGTCTACTCTATCATACAGTGTCTGCATCCTTCTGTGATTTTATATTCGATTGGAATCTCACCCAACACGTTCTTAACCCAACTCACATAAGAGGTAATATATTGGATCTTGTTTTAACAAGTGAGGACATTGCAATATCGATATCTCACCTTACAATTACTTCTCCATGTCTGATCACTCTTTAATTTCATGAGGTATGCTTTGGACTACTCAAAAGCAGATATGGATGGTCTATGTTCATACTTACTCGAAGCCGATTTTAATGCTTGTTTTAAATCCAATGATGTGGAATTTGTTTGGAACACAATTAAACGAATGATATACGATGCTACATTCATAAAGTGAAACTAAAGTCTTATAAAAGCCCTAAGTGGTTCAACTCTGACATCAGACATCGTTTGAACTGTCTTCGCTCACTACATCGCAAATACCCAAAAAATCCTACTGAAAGCACAAAATCAAAAATTTGTTTATCAGAAAATATTCTATGGGAGAAAATATCTTGTACAAAGATTACATTCAAAATTGATTTGATTAATCAAATGAATCCATCAAAATCTACAAACATTTCAATGATATAACTGGTTGCAACAACATTCCGGTTTCTTAATTATGACTCTACCTCAGCCACATCCGATTTGGAGAAGTCCTTACTATATATTTAATCAGTATTTGCACTCAGTATTCACTCAGAGTTCATTTACTCTACCACCCATTACTGACTTACCCACACCACAACACACTTGTAGTGATATCACGATAACTGAGGAAGAAGTGTTTCATGAGCTCACTTCTCTAGACCCCTCTAAGGCTGCTGGTTGTGACAAAATCAGTCCAAGACTTCTTAGGCACTCAGGGGCGTAACTAGGATCGAATCCTAGGGGAGGCTTATTAATAATAATATATTTTAATGACAAAAGAAGCCAGGGAGCATTAGTCAGTACATGTACGTGCTATAAAAGCATTGTGTATGAAATATGCAACTGCATTGTTAAAAATGAAATATCCACTTTCTAAACTGAATTCTGTCAAAAACTTTTATTTTAACAGATTACCTTTGGAATTCATTGCCTCCAATCGACTTGGATCAACCCTTATCATTTATCAAAAAATCACTCAGAACGTATTTCTGGAATACATTTACATACAAATTCAATGTTGATAGCCCCTGTACTTACCATCTCGTGTGTCCATGTACAAAATATGCTCTCCTACCTATACCTCACAACTTTCATTCTACCTTAAGTGTAACCTATACAGACAAGGCATGGCTGCTAATCAATTTATTAGCAGACCATCAGTACAGACTCATTTTCTTATATTCAACTGTATCATTAACCCTCGGCGCGCATGCGCAGGAGGGTTAGAGTAGTTGGGTCTGTGTGTCTGTCTATTAAGTCACATCTCACTTCTGGAGCGTCTGTTCGTCCTGAAAATACTGTCGTGTACTCAGTGGGCAACGGAGGTAAAAATATTTGTGGGGTTTTCTTTGAAACCGCTCCGTTTAAGAGTTATGGCGTGAAACGCAAGCTAAAGAGCCAATTGCTAATTAGATCTAGCCTACTCTGGCTTACCCGCGATCCAGGTATTCCTGTTCGATGTACAGCGAAGCACCAGCGGTTACTGCATGAGGGAGTACAAGCATGGATACTGCTCCGGTGAAAGCAATAGCGCTTCCAGCAGTGTACAGAGCCAACCTTGAGTTTCAATAGCACGTGCCTTTCCTGTATTCGCGCACGCGTTCAAGGACTCGCGCACGCGCGGACGCCGAGGGTTCTGCATCCATTCTTACATTCTTGCTGCACTGTAAAGTCCAAATAATAATAAAATTTCGCAGTCTACCGCCTCCCATTTTAATAGTGTACGCTATTTAGTTTGGAAATATCTCCTAAAAGGTAGTTTCCATCTTCTCATTCTTCTTCAGATGACCTAATAAGCCGTACAATAAAGGCGCTTTTTTCGCTACTGAATCACGAGATATCATACATACTTTTTTTTTTATTGACAAGTTACGGCCAGAGGCCCAAAAGTATATATGTCAACGAAAACCACAAAGACATACCACCACAAAATAACTAAGTAATAGCATCTTCCAAACTCTGCTAGTCTTGTCTTAAAGGAGATTTTGATGAATCTTGCCAGTGCATATTGTAACATTTCACTTTTTGTTCCTAACAAGAACAAAAACTTGTCTGCGGTACTAAAATAGACAAAGGACTTGTTCAATGTTACACATTCTCTCAGAAGAACTTGTCTATTCTCTGAATAAAGAGGGCACTCTAATAGAAAATGCATTTCATCCTCCACAGTGTTCTTACAAAACCAACATAGCCTTTCTTCCAGTGCTAGCTTATGAGGGCGGTTGTATCTTCCTGTCTCAATTCTTAGTGCATGTGCACTTACTCTAAACTTTGTAAGTGGTACTCTGAGTACATACTTCGTACAAGAAGCCCTACCAGGGGCGCGAGCATACACCAACTATAGAGTAACACAAAGACAACACTGAACACACACAAATTGGTTGATATTGATATCACGCACGTGGCTATGTGGGTGTCCGTACCCTTGTGTGTTTAGCTTGTGTGTCAGTTTAGCTTGTGTGTTTAGCTTGTGCTGCTTTTCTGGTGTCTCTGGGTATTGCTGCCACGTCTACGCAGCCGGCTGGACATGTGCACGTGGTCGCCGGGAGTGTGCCAGCCTCGTTTCTGGTGTCGTGTTTCTCCTGATCACGGTGGGATGGGTAGCCTCTTCAGTACATGTTGTCGACAGGCTCGTGCTTGGATGCCAAGAGTTCTCAACTGCTAGATGGATACACGTGGCTATGTGGGTGTCCGTACCCTTGTATTGTCATGGTGGCCTGGGATGGGTAGCCCCTTTGGCGTCCATTGCCGACATATGAGACTCCTGTGATGGCAGATAGTCCTTTTGAGAGACATTATTAGGGCGAGAATCCCGCTTGCAAATGCGCGCGCCGCGGGTAATATAAAGAGCTGGTGATTATGTCATGCATACCCATAAGGTAAGATGGTCTGCATTTCTTGCCAACTAGAAATCATTAGTCTGGAATATACATACGGAACGCGCCATTTTGAAGACACACCTACTCGACTGAACCACCCACTCATCCGACAAGCATATATAAGTGCGTACAGTTGCCTTCAGCGAGGATATTGTATAGCTATACAATCTGAACAAAATGCAGCTGATTTTTTATATTATGAGTGCTCTCACTCTCCTCTATGTCAATTCATATGCTGTTACAGCAGGTGAGATAATCAGCAATGGCTCAATCCTTGACTATTGGTGAATGGTTTTTATCACTGCTTTAATAGATGGCAGTCAAGCAAGTGAATGTACTAGTGGCTTTATGAGTCGAGAGAGAATGGATACACTACTGCATAGTGGCAAAAAAGGTTCTTGGATACTGCTCAAGTACTTTTCCCGGGAGTGAACTTCACATGCAATGGCAGTATTCAGAGTCTCATATTTGGGGCTCAGTGGCAGGGTAATAGTAGTTCATTCCCTGAGCTACAGATATGGAGGCCACATGGAAGTTACTCATACAGTAAAGTCAGGTCCACTCCAATAAATATGACTGGAGAGAATACATTACAACTCTACCAGTACACTCTCACCTCACCACTGGCGTTTGGACCAGGAGATATTCTGGGCTACTACCAGCCTGCAAGCCAGTTAGGATTATATTTTGAGTGGGATGGACAAGGTCAACTTGGATATTTTTTAATACCCGAAAAGTGTCAAGTTATCTTGTTGTCAGTGATTCTCAAAGTGTTGACAACATTCAACTACTCCTTGATGTAGTAACAGGTAAGTATTATACAAAATGCTGTTAGTTTTTTAATGCAATCTCTTTTAAATGCAGACAATTTAGGCTGTGAGCATGGTTTCATGAGTGAATTAAAGATGAGGTTTGTATTGGGACTGGAAACTGCTACATGGGACTCTATAACAGCGTCTCAACTATATCTTACACCAGATATGAGGTTCACATGTAATGGGATGGTCACCAAATGGATCATTGCAGCTAATGTTAACAGTGATAAACCTCATACTGCTGAGTTACAACTGTGGAGAAATACAACAAATGGAGTATATGAGAGGAAAAATGGAACACAGATTACTATGACAGCCAGTCCTCGTGCTGTCTATGAGTTTGATAATTTCTCCCCCATTCCTTTCCAAGCAGGAGACTTCCTGGGATTGTATCTACCTCTTTCAGAGGTTATCACACTCTATTCTGAGGATACAAACAGTATCATCAACTACTACATAGGCACTGGATGGAGCCACGATCCACTATCTTCCAAAATTAACAGAACATCATTGGCATCATCCTATTTCCATCCCATGGTGTCTGTTGAAATAAGTGAGCTGGGAACTAGCGGGTCATGTAGATATACATCCTCCACAGGTGCACGTAGTTATTTAAGTGACACAAGATCAGTCATTTCAACTGACAACCATCCTTTAATAATAAGTAAGCTGAACATGAGTATAAAAATACCTGTTACTATACTACATCACATTTTCACAGCTACAAAAAGTGCTAGTGTCTCCATATCTTCATTAATGGTATGTCTTTTTGAATAGATTAAGCATTTCTTGGACTATTTTGTATTTTGTTTAGACTCATGACTCCATAGTCACATCCTCTGTTCAAGTAGTCACCACCTCCCCAAGTCCCAGTAATACAACTTCCACTTCTGCATCTTCACATTTGAGTTCAGACCCTACCTTGTCAGTCTCCACTAGTAAATCACCATCTCATCCACCTCATGACATTGACACAAGTACAACTCCATCTTCAAATAAAGAGCATTTGAGTTCAGTCCCTACCTTGTCAGTCTCCACTAGTAAATCACCATCTCATCCACCTCATGATGTTGACACAAGTACAACTCCATCTTCAAATAAAGAGCATTTGAATTCAGTCCCTACCTTGTCACACTCCCCTAGTGAATCACCATCTCATAATGGTGACACAAGTATAAGGATAAGTATAAGGATATATGGTGGTACAGGAGCAGCCATCATTCTATTGGTATTGATACTAGTAGCAGTACTGGCATGTGTGTTGCAGCAGAGAAGGAGAAAGGAGGCAGTGAACAAGGAGGAAACCAATGGATATTCTTAGGTTTATTTGGGTACAGGACACACACACACACACACACACACACACACACACACACACACACACACACACACACACACACACACACACACACACACACACACACACACACACACACACACACACACACACACACACATCAATGTTCACCTGAAATCAGGACACCTTACTAATGAGAATACTTTCTTCTGTCCCATCCATTACAACCGGCCCCTGCCTGCATATTGCACCTTGTTTATATGATTTTAGGTACTCCCATCATCCCTATACATCCTTCAATGTTTTTACACTATAAATTATACATGTAGAAAATGAGAAGGCAGTGGATGTGCAGAAAAGAAGCAATCCAATAGGGAGTCTGTACCACCCTTTTTATGCAGGTGTAGGAAATTGCATATATACGCTGTGTTGCTAGGTATTTCTATGATGGTAAATATCACTAGCACAGGCTAGAAGAATGACTGCTTACCTGAACACAAGCAGATGTATATACATACAATTTGTAGGACACATAATGTCATATTTTGATTAAATCTCTAGTAAAAAATATGAAGGGAGTGGATGTACAGTGCAAGGAGCAAAGCAATAAAGTTTCCATGAAAAACTCAGGTATAGGAAACTGCATGTCATGTACATTTATGCTATACATGTTGCTGTATATGCCTATGATGTCCATAATATCAGAAGAGAGACTATGCATATATGTCTGAACACAAGCAAGTGTATATCTGACATATATACTCAGCGTTCCATTTAGGGGGCAGGGGGGCAAATCCCCAAGTCACAAACTTTCCCCACTTGGCAAAATTTTAATCTATGTAGGGTGTACATAATGTCATTAGGTCGCCCCCCTCCAAAATCTTGGAGGTTCAGGTTTTGCCCCGCATGCACACAGGTTTTCTAAACGAAAGCCTGCAGCTACACGAATTAGACATAATTTGTATGACATAACGATGAATTATCTACTATTCCAGTAAGAAATGAGAAGGCAATAGTGGATGTGCAGCACAAGGAGCAATCCAATAAAGAGTCTGTGGAAAACCCTATTTATGCAGGTAGATAGTAAAAAGTGAAAAGGGAGACTACGTAAATGCCAGGTCACAAGGTGTATATACACCAATTAGACACGGTTTTTAAAACACATATTATCATGTTGAATTTTATGTACTTTAGTAAAATATGAGAAGGAAATGGATGTGCAGCAGAAGAAGCAATCCAATAAAGAGTCTGTGGAAAACCCTATTTATGCAGGTAGAGTAACCTACATGTAAACAGTAGGTGTAGAATCAATATATGACATTATGCTGTATGACAAATGCTTTAGAAAAGAAGGAAGTAGATGTGAAACACAATGACAAAACTAATGAAGGATGTCGGGTTTACTCAGGTATAATGGTATACCCTTGATATATGTTTGTGTTACTGTGATAGGCATATAATATGTTTATATAGCATGTTATCAATATACACAATAGGAGCTGTAGGAGGGTATCGTGACATACTGGGTTACATAGAATGAGTTATACACACATAGGGCTCTGCAGGAGAGAAAGGAACTATAATTCATCTTCTTGGTGTCCACTGCAGGTAGTAATGTACACAAAACTCTACCACAAGCGGCTCAACCACCTCCTTCTCCAGAGTCTGAGCATGTGTATGAAATACTCTAGTTATCATAGTTCCCAGTTGACTCAAATGTGGATGCATATTATGCATGAAGCTTTTGTTTAGTTTTCACATGGCATTGAATGTAGCTACATGAACATGAAATAGTATCAATTCTAGACTAAAGGTTGTCTTACCATATAGAGTAAAATCATCTTCAGTAAAATGTTGTGTAGGGATGACAGTGCCAAAAAGCACAGGAACAAGAATCTTGATCCTATGCTCTTTGGCACTGCAGCATATGTAGGCAAAACCAGTGATGATGGCAAGAGAAATAATAAGCAGCATGAAGGCAAAGGCAGGGAGATGGCAGGCCCGTAGCGAGGGGGGGTTCGAGGGGGTTCGGACGAACCCCCCTTTTTCGCAAGACAATCCGCGAAACGCGAGCTTATAATGTCATGCTGCGCCACATTGTCCGTATAGATCTATATATGTATTATATAATACCTTCTGTCGACGTCGATCTTGCTATCACGATCGATCGCATAGCGCCAGCCTAGAGAGATAGGGTATAAACTGTAGTGTGGCGATCGCGAAAGAGAGAGGGTGTGGCTACGCTAGCGGGAGCATGCCACCAGACCCCGCTAGAGAGGTGTGCTTCGCACACCATTTACAATAGGGACATCTGTAACCTCCCTTTCTTACAGGCTGGCTACGGGCCTGGATGATCATGCAACAATCATAAGATATATACATGATGTACAGTAGGGAGGGTGCCGCAAGGGGAGAGCCCCCGGAGGGAGCCGTCGTATCGCCAGCGTACCGGAAGTGTATATAAACATGTACAAATTTATCTGCGGCACGTCAGCGCGATAAATGACCTTTGACCTTTAGTGCACTACACTTTTTTTCGGTTCTTGTGTCTATAGTACGATTACTAGTTATCTCTACGTCCGTACCATCAGCACATACGGAAGTTTATCTAGTATACAGCCTATGTTCCACGCGTATAGCTACTTCCTACGCAAAGTTATGACAAATGAAACAGGGGTGTAGTCTCTGTGGGTACACTTCCAGCTTCCTTCACCAACAAGAGTAAGACTTTTACTGTATGTAATAGTACTGTGTAGCTATATGTAGCAGTAAAGAAATATTGTGTCCATTGCTGTACTCATAATATATGATTTTATTACGTCAGATAGCACTTCTCAAAGACTACATCAAAAGTAATACATAAAACACCATGTTATTAGAAAGTAAACTCTCTCCACGTCACGGCCACTGGTAATAAATGTCATGAAGGCCCTTGTGGACCATGTTATCTCTGTGGAATACACGCATCAAGGTACACACCCCCAGAGGGATTCAGCAGTGAGCTGCATCAGGTACACACACCCAGAGAGATTCAGCAGTGAGCTATACTCCTTCCTGTGTAAGTAGGAGGAGTAAAATATATAATGTAGAGAACACTGGGTGTATCTGCTATGCGTATTATATGCACAACATTCATAACCCCACATTCACACCACACTGGAAGACAAAACCTAGCAAAACAAGAAGTAGATGTGGTATTGAATGTTGTGAGGCTACAGCAGTAAAGTGCACACATTTAGCACCTAAGGAAGAAGTTGAACACACTCTAAATCAGATGGTAACGGCACTTACAGTGGAAAATGCAAAGCATTCCCATATCTCTCTGCCAGACCCATTACAACATCACTTCTTGTTTGCCTTTGTACTTACAAAAGCACTAATATGTCCCTCAGTTCCATAACATCACCTTCTATTCTATTTCCCTCACAGTGCACACACATTTTGTACAGTAGTCAACGATGATCGAGACCTTACATTATTTGGCTTGGGTACATTTTCAGCTTCCTTAGGACAGAGCCTTATAATGAACATAGCCTTATAGACCATTAAATTTGCTTCAGTTTGATACCCCCAACACCTGTGTACCGCGGCAAATAAAGCCACAGGAAAGCTTTAAAAATCTGAAAACAATTTTGGGGCTGCCTATCGAAAGTGTTTCACGACAACTGCTACGGCCAAAAAAGGCCGTCACGCACAAAAAAAATAAACTCACCGTATTCTACTGGCTTTTCTGCACCAATCAAACTCCGTAGTTGTATCCTGAGGTAGTTTGTTAGCCGTTACTGGCTTGTTAAACAATGGAGGTAGGTCCTGCAAACACGCGCCATGTTTACGTACAAGATAATTACGTCATTGCAAATAAATCCACGCCCTTTTGCACGCTGGCGATACGACTGGGAGGCGTGGCGGCGCTCCCGACCACTTTCTCCGGAGTTTCCTGCTGCGGCTCCTGTCCTCGCAGTCTCCGAGACTTGCGCGCGTGGGTCTCTGAGGTAAAGGCTCGAAGGTAGCCATGCGCAAAAACGTCGTCAGTCGAATATGAATAATACTTCCCTAGTACTTTCGGTGATCGGTGAACTTCTTCGGGGGAATGACTGGTGATACAAAAACTAGTCTTAATTAATGGTGACCCTTTGCAGGACAAATGTGTTGTGCGCGCGCGCGAGTACTATACGGGATAGCTAGGCGGTGTGAGGACAAAAGCTCGATTGTCAGGCCGGTGTCACAGGGAATATGGTATCCCAGGGGATTTGGCATCCCCCAAGTAAAATTCCCTAGGGATTTTGGCATCCCCACAGGGAATTTGGCACCCCCCAGATATTACAGAATTTGGCATCCCCGAGTAGTATACCCAGAGCTGTAGCTCAGTGGAAGTTCTGCTCCGTGGTCATTGTTCAGTGATAGCTGCTCTTTTACCTTATCTGCCTCAGTGTTTATCTGCCTCAGCGTTTCTCCTGTGGTGGTCAGTGAGTATCAGCGGGTGGTGTACGTATTGCGATGGCGGCGGATAGTGACTAAATTTACTCCTCTCGTTGATGGTGCATGGCGGGTAGCGATTAGTCTTGGTCCTCTAGGTCGGCGAGTGATAGTTTGGTTCGCTCCATTGCGTTCGGCTATAATAAGAATTAGGCAAGTCGCTTTCAACCTACCAATATATCCGATCCGTCGTGTTTGCAGTACAACTCTGCAGCAAGAATAATACCCCACACAAAAATAGTTGTCATGATGCCTATCTACTAGTACAGCAGAAAGCAAATACACCGATCAAGTCTGCTTAGATTTGCGCTTGTTCGTTCCTGCTGTTAAAAATACGAGGATACCAAATTCCCCGAGGAGATGCCAAATCCACTCAGGGAATTTGGTACGGGGATGCCAAATCCCCTAGGGTATATTACTCGGGGATGCCGTAAACCGGGGAAGCCAAATCCACTATGACACCGGGTAGAGCGGGAGCATTGCAGAGCAACACTCCTACTTTACCTAGGCAACGTCTAGGGCTAGGCCATGCGCAGTGTGCAGTGATGCTGTGGAGAGATGACCTGTTGGGGGACGTGGAGCTCCTGGAAGTGCTGCTTTCATCAAGGAATCTGCAGTGGTTGGGTTCCTCCGGAAACAGAGCTGGAGCGGGTAGGAAATAAACTGGAGAGAGTTGGATCATTGTGTATGGGGGGCCAGTATTGTTTATCAGGCGTGACAATATTATACCGATTAGCACTCGCGCGCGCGCGCGCAACACATTAATTTGGAGTATCGAGCCATTGCTAATCCCAACAATTATACCTGTTGCAACAACAGATGAATTGACATGGAGGAGAGTGAGATCACTCACAATATGAAGGGTTAGTTGCATTTTGTACAGCTACAATGTCCTCGCTGAAGAAAATTATAACTTTATCGCGCGCGCGCGCATAATCTGGTATTATGCGCGTATCATGATCGTTTGTTTTTTTGATGTGTTACGTTCATAAGGCAATTAATAGATGTATGTACTCTACGCAATAAGAACACCCACCGGTTTTAGATTGCCAGTCGTTCAGAATCTGCGCCCTTACGAGAACGCCGCGCGAGACGCCGCGTTCTTCTTCATTGGACAAGCCTCTCTCACAAAGAGTACAAGTATTACCTTCATTTTTGCATGAAACAGCTTGTTATTTTTGAGGCATCGCACCGCCACGCACTTTTTGTTGTATAGAAATCCAACCAGTGTCGTGAGCGATCCCCGAACCTAGTTTACATAACAAAAACCTAGTTTACATAACAAAAAGTGCGTGGCGGTGCGATGCCTCCGAAAAAGAAAGCGCAGTCCTCAGCGTCTTCGTCAAAGGAGTCGTGTTGTGTTTGTTGTCAACCCATTGCCACGGGTAAAGATGAATCCCTGTTTTGCAACGGGGACTGCCAGCAATTGTTGCATCGCTACTGTGCAGGTGTCAGTCTCTCCTGCTACAAGGAGATAAAGGGGAAAGGTGACTCGTTTTACTGTTACGGTTGCAGTGAAAGAAGAAACAAGCGTGACTTAACAGTACTAAAGCATAATGTTGAACTTTTGAAGCAAGAAATCGCCGAACTCAAGAAGACTTTGTCCCAAGTCCAGTCAGAGTCTAATGTACCTCCGCAGGACTGTGGTACACATTCCCAACCAAGCTACGCTTCTATCACTGGTAGCGGTGAGTCTGTTACTGATACAAGTCCTAAGCCTCAGGTGGTTACATCCAAGGAGAAATACCATCTAGACAAAAAGTTTAACATAATCATTTATGGCATCAAGGAGTGCCAAAAAGGTACCTCAAAGCGAGAGCGTCTAGAATCTGATCTTAACAGTGTTGTTTCTGTTCTTACTGGGGTTGACAATACCATTCAATCCCAATCTATCAAGGACATATATCGTTTGGGTAAATTTTCACAATATCATAAGTATCCCAGACCACTCTTGGTGAAATTTATTAGAGCTGCTGATGCCTCAACCATTCTCTCAAAAAAAGCTCTTGTGAGTCGCCCTGTGTTCATTAAACCTGACCTAACCCCTGAAGAAAGACTAAGGGATTCTATCCTTTTGAAGGAAAGGTGGTCCCTTATACAGTCTGGTATTCCCCGTCACGATATCAAAATCCGTGATTCGCGTTTATACGTCAGGAATAAGCTGTTTGGTCGTGTTCGCAACTCTGAATTCCAGTATTCACCTGATAACCCTACCTCCATTCAACCTTCTCAAGTAACCACTCATGCCAATGACACTCAGTCAGACAACGCTAACAAACCGCCATCCATTGTCTCTCCACATCATGTTGCTATGTCTAAATCACCTGACTTACCCTCTGCTGGTGTTCCTGTACCTTTGAGTACAAGTTCCACACCACCAATTGTTCAGTGCGATGTAATGAATTCTTTTGAACAATCTCTTAGTCACCCTACTCAATCTGTACCTGTACCTGATTCTTCGCCTTCTAATTGACTACAATCACCCAATTGTTTGCAAATCTGCTACTTAAATTCATGAAGTCTGGTTAACAAGTTGTCTAATTTTCAATCTTATGTGTACTCTACACCATTTAACATTTATTGTGTTACCGAAACATGGCTATCTGACTCTATCTTTGATCATGAAATTCTGCCCTGTGGGTACTCACTCTATCGCAAAGACAGAGCTACACGTGGCGGTGGTGTACTCATTGCTGTTTCTGATTTGGTTCCTATTACATTAATTCCATCCCCCCCTGATTTAGAAATAATTGCAGTTAATCTCAATTGTCACAATAAACCTATCTCTCTCTGTACAGTTTACGTTCCTCCTAATTCTTCTGACAGCTATCGTAAATGTTTACTTTCCTACCTTCACTCCTTTGCTTCACACATGGAAACTGTCATAATTGTGGGTGATTTCAATATGCCTGACATTTGTTGGTCAACCCTAACTGGCACATCCACCTTCTCTAACTCCTTTTGTGACTTTATGTATGAGACTCAGCTTGTTATGGATTCTACCCACGTCAAGGGTAACATTCTAGACCTCGTTATTACAAATACTGAAAATTTGATCAGTGATATATCTATTGCAGATTCTCATTCATTAATTTCTTCTGACCACCATCGTGTTTCCTTCAAGATAAATTATATTTTGCCACCTTCACGGGGAACTTCCCATAAATTCTTTTTTGATTACTCCAAAGCCGATTTTGTTGGTCTATGTGACCACTTACTTGATTCTGATTTTGGTAACTGCCTTTTGTCAAGTGATGTGGAATTTGTCTGGGCAAACATCAAGTCTGATATTTTAAACGCTATGGATATCTATATTCCAAAAGTGCATCTAAAACCTCATAAACACCCTAAATGGTTTACTGTGGACATACGGCACATGTTAAATTGTATTCAGACTCTAAGGAGAAAGTGCAACAATCATCCTACTTATTGTAATCTATCCAAACTTCAAAGCTTAGAGAATGAATTACAGAATAAATTGACAGCAGCTGAGTGTTCCTATGAAAAATATTTGATTGAAACATTTTCTAAGGAAAACTCTTCCAAAATTTATAGATACATCAGTACCCTAACAAGCTATGGTGCTATACCACCTACTGTTACTCTTAATTCCTCTACCGCTACTTCAGATGGTGATAAGGCAACTATGTTTAATACTTTTTTCCACTCCGTTTTTACACACAGTCCTTTCAACTTACCACCTCTAGAGGAATTGCCCATACCTTGTTCAACTATCACTGACATCAGCATATCAGAGTCAGATGTATATGATGCCTTATCTTCTTTAAACACAACAAAATCTATGGGCATCGATGGGATCGGTCCTAAACTTTTGAAACATTGTGCTTTAGCACTCTACAAACCCATTCACCACCTTTTTGTTTTGAGTATTACTCATCACTATGTACCAAAGGATTGGCGTCTGCACCTGATTACTCCTATTCATAAGTCAGGAGATAAATCATCTGTGAAGAACTATAGACCTATCTCTCTACTCTGCATTATATCTAAAGTTCTCGAAAAGATTATATACGATAAAATTATTCCATTTGTCTCAAGAGCCATCTCATCCTCACAATTTGGTTTTCGGCCCAAACATTCCACTTTGCAACAACTACTTCTCTTTGTGAATAGTGTTTGTGAGTCATTCTGCTCATCAAAGTCCCAAGTTGATGTCGTTTATCTTGATTTTAAGAAAGCTTTTGACAGTGTTCCTCATAATGAATTGCTAGTCAAGTTGTGGTCTTTTGGAATCACTGGGAATCTTTGGAGCTGGTTTCAGTGTTATCTTTCTGCTAGGCAACAATGTGTTATTTTAAATCACTCTATTTCTGATCCGCTTCCTGTAATCTCTGGTGTCCCTCAAGGAAGTATTTTTGGTTCCTAATTTTTGTGAATGACCTTCCTTCTACTGTAATATCATCTCGTGTATTTTTGTTTGCTGACGACACTAAGTGTCTGCAAACAGTTCACTCATTCTCAGACTGTCTCTCTTTACAAAATGACTTGCAACATCTGTTCTGCTGGAGTCAACTATGGAATTTACACTTCAATGATAAGAAATGCTTCCTTCTGAGATTTTCTCCTAAATGTTCCCAGATACCTTTCAACTATACACTTAACAACAAGCTAATTGCTACCATGGAGCACCACAGAGACCTTGGTGTCATCATGTCCCACAATCTCTCTTGGCGAGAGCACTTGAAATATATATCTTCTAGAGCCTATAAGTTTCTTGGCCTTATTCGACGTTCATTCAGTGGAAGTTATCACCCAGGGACCAAAAAGATCCTTCACATAACACTCATACGTTCACAACTCACATACTGTTCTCAGATATGGAGACCTCACTTTCTGAAGGATATAGCTACTCTTGAGAGGATCCAACGCCGTGCAACCAAATTCATTCTCAATGATTTTTCATCAGACTATAGATCTCGTTTAGTGACTCTCCGATTGCTCCCACTTATGATGCAGCTTGAATTGAATGATATTATGTTTTTTATAAGGTGCCTTAAAGATCCTGTTCAATCTGATGCATTCAATATATCTTCATTCGTCACTTTTTGTGCTGGCCCGACCCGTTCTTCTACTCATTTTAAGTTGAAGCATTCTTACTCAAGAACTAACACTATTAGTCACTTTTACTTCAATAGACTACCTCGACTTTGGAACTCTTTACCAGCCATCAACCTAAACCAGTCGACTGCCTCCATCAGAAAGAAGCTCATAGTGTTTATGTGGAATCATATATGGGGCGCCGTTTGTTTCAAAAATACATTTTACTCATTATATACAAAAATACCCATTCTTTGCTATACCACTATGATGGTTACCAACCAGACTGTCACTGATTTACTAAAGAATGCCATTGTTTACTATTTCATGTCATTACTTACAAATACATCAGCTCTGTACTATACAACTTTGATGATCTACCAGCCCAGTCACTGATTTACTAAAGAATACCATTGTTTACCATTTCATGTCATTATTTACATATACACCTGCTCTTTGGTGGTGGTTTACCAGCCCAGTCACTGATTTACTAAAAAATACCATTTCATGTCATCTTTGGCGTTGACGCATGCGTACGATAATGCGTGTTGACCTTTGGACCTTCAGCTCGTGGCATTCTGTGGCCTGTGGGGAGACGCTTGGGGAGCACACGTATCTGAGCCGATCGCCGAAATGGACCTCACCAGAGCGCGCGTGACTGAGCGGAGGCCACGACAACAGGCCCTTTCCCCGCCTCAGCTGCAGGCTATATCCGCCGCCGTGGCACACGCCGTAACTGACGTGCTACTACAGCATTCCCTACAGGTGCAACCTCGGGATGACTGTACTGCCTACTCGGCGTCGGAACACGCTAGGTAGGGGAGGAAATTGGTAATCAGTGACTGTGATGAGATAGTATAGGGATCAACTGGAAGCGCATACGGTAATTAGGCTAGCGCCCCTAGGCCGTACCCCTAGCCCATAAATTGATTTAGCGCGCCTAGCTCAAATTAGCGCATGCACTACCTGCTGTTGAGCCAGTTTCAGATATATTTAGGTGATGCATAGACAGCTGTAGAAGTGTCTAAGACAATGCCAGACACCTATATACTTGACTGGTCTGCCTAACAAAGGGCGTCATGTTGTATGGTTTCTGTTGATATCAGCAGTGTCCATGCATGCAACACTAATAACATGCATAAACCCTCCCTTATTGTTACATGCAGTCACCCCCTGTGTTCCTGCATATATAGTGCCACTCCCTGATTATTGGCACACATTCTGCAGCCTTCAACGAAAATGCTTGTGTATATAAAGATGTGTATATCCCATAATCCCAGGGGGGTTTTAATGATAATCTGTTCACATGCACTTGACATCTGGGAACAACTATATACTCTTTGCAGGCCTGATGATGATAGTGAAAGGGGAAGACCACGTGTTACAGTGGATATAGAAGAGGTAGAGTTTCTGCATTCTCTAAATTTCCAGTGGAAAAAGATTGCAAATATATTGGGTGTCTCAAGGTCAACTCTGCATCGTCGACTACGTGAAGAAGGAATGCAGGATGATTTGTGGTTTTCTGACATATGTGATGATGACCTGGACATTTTGGTTAAGCAAATCAAAGAAGAGCACTGTAATGATGGTGAGGTATTGATGGCTGGCCACCTAGCTGCAAGGAATATTCGTGTTCAACGCACACGTCTTAGAGCATCAATTCACAGAGTAGATCCTCTGGGTACAGTGCAGCGAAGAATGACGACGGTGGTTAGACGTATTTATAATGTAGGAAATCCCAATGAAGTATGGCATTTCGATGGCCATCACAAACTGATTAGATGGCGATTGGTAACACATGGAGGAGTGGATGGGTATTCTCGATTGGTGGTTTTTCTTCACTGTTCCACAAATAATACAGCCTCCACTGTACTATCAGTGTTTACTGAAGCAGTAGGCAAGTATGGGTTGCCACAGCGAGTTCGCTCGGACTTGGGAGGTGAAAATATCGATGTGTGGCGTTTTATGATTGCTCAACATGGGCATGACCAAGCAGTGATTACAGGGAGTTCCACACATAACGAACGCATAGAACGCTTGTGGCGTGATGTCTTCAGATGTGTGATAAAACTCTTTTATGACACATTTTACTCCTTGGAAGATGAGGGAATACTGAATCCCTTAAATGAAGTCGATATTTTTTGTCTGCATTTCGTGTTTGTTCCCCGGATTAACAAGTGCTTGAATGAATTCACAGAGAGTTGGAACCATCACAAAATGTCGTCTGTACACAATTTCACACCATACCAGATGTTTCTTACTGGTACAATCAGTCAGTCAAGAGCTGTAGCTGGTGATCTCACACAGGTACACATTCCACCATACTTGAGTGTTTCAGAAGCGGTGGTTGTACCCAGAAGTACCTTTCAGCCATGCCATGTTTTGAAGTGTCATTTGGCCAGTTCAATCAATCCTTTCCAACCTTCTGATGACTTCGGTGCCGGTTTATTTAGACAGTGTGCTACACTAGTAGGGACTCACATGAGAGTGTGTGCAGAATGTGCATAAGTATTAATTTGGGTGTGTATATTGAATTTTCTGTTGTTGGTGATGCCGTTGTGAAATGCACCACAATGATGGGTGGAGCCGTAGACACATGTACACTTAACACTGTATGTTTACCTACCCCTGGTCACTCTGGACCCATGACTACTTACCATCACCAGTCATTCTCTGTAGTGTAATAATCTGTCATGAAATATTTGCCAGTTTCTGTTGTATGTTAGCATTGTCTTGTTTGATTTGGTCAATGATGGTCTCTAGTATACTTTTTAGCATTCTACAGTAACATTTCTTCTGTAATTTGCTGCAACTTGGCAATGTCCTGTGCCATTTGTTGTGTAGTCATCTCCAACTGGAGATTTGGCCAGCAATCTGTTCTGCACTTTCATGCGAAGTTTCCTCCAGCTTCTAATATCTGTCGGTATTTTTGTTGGCACAAGAGAGACTTGCTGCAGCAAGCACCAGCAGAATTAGAAATAGTGCAAATACAATTGCTGCGACACCCAATGCACTCAAAACTATCTTCCAGTGTGGGAAGTAGCACTGCAGAAGGTCCAGCCACAACTGATTTTCCTTTGTGACTACCTCTTTGTCCTGCAGTTCTGTCTCCTTCCATTGAAGCTGTTCACGATAAACACTCACATTAGCATAGTGCAATTCAGGTTCCTCAGGCACTTGCAGATGGACTGCTGCTGGATTTGTTGGGGCAGTCTCCTTAGTTTCTGCACTGAGAGGTTCATAGGGATGGACTGAGTTTCATAGTAGTCTCAATTAACTCTGCTTACTGGTGTTCAACTTCTCTTTTTTTGTTTCACCTCCACTTGTGCTTTCTTGGGTTTTTGGTTTTGGTTTTGGAACGACCACTTGCTTTACCTTCTGTGGCTTTGGCTGGCAGGCTCTCTTTGCTGCTGGAGCAGGAGGCTGCTTTGCAACCCTTAGCTTAAATCTGCCATTTCTACTATAGCAAGCTATACCATCAGATATCTCCTTACAAGAGTATACTTGATATATAAGCTTGTTTTCAGTCCGCTTTTCACTATATAGTACCTTGTTGCGACTAACATTACTATAGATCATCGGTTTCAGTCATGTGTATACTGAAAGGTGGCTTATGAGAACAGTTTTTCACTACTGTGATTTATGCAGGCAAAATATCCATGAGATTTATCTTACTTTATACACATACACAGAATACTTCACAGTTTTTCAACAGTGAATCTGGCACGATAAGCATGAAATTTATTTTACCAGACATGACTTTATACATGTACACTTATAGTACACAGTTATATGTGCAGTGCTAGCCAAGCTATATATGTGTAGTCAGTGTTTTTGTAGTTGTAGCACGAAGGTCATCAGTTGCAGTGGCAAGAGATTAACAGTGGTAGTGAGCACAGGATTTCTGTGAGTGGTTGTGGTATTAAGGAAATCTGGAGTTGTTTCATCCCACCTCAGAAGAGTCCGCTCACCTAACCATCATGGTTCCCAAATCACTGAGGACAGAGACTGAGAGCACGATTGCAAGTCATCACATATTGGAGAGTCTCAGAGTGCATGGAGAAGTGGAGAGTGGAGAGCAGGGGGTACATGAACAGATCTAGAGAGAATGGAGAACAGAAAGAGGGATGGAGAGAAGGGGGTGCATGCCAGTGAGAGGGAGGGAGGGAGGGAGGGAGGGAGGGAGGGAGGGAGGGAGGGAGGGATGGAATGCATACCAGAGGAAGTCAGCCAAGTACCAAGACCTACTAGAGTCCTGCTCAAGCAACAACTACAACACCACCCTTGTCACTCTGGAGGTCAGGAGTAGGGGGGTTGTTAATTTGATCAGTCTGCTGAATGCAGTTGGCAGAGAATGCAATCGCACTGGATTTGGACAGTATGAAACAAAACCAACTGATAGCATAATATATGTATAGTCCTAGGCTTAGCCCCTAGCTTCAGACACCAAATTGTGCCATGCAGTAGTCATGCATGTGATAACAATGTCTGGGCCTCCACATAAATACTGTACATAATTATTATTTGGAGTGAGAAAAAGAGAGGGAGGGATGGAGGGAGGGAGGGAGAGGGAGAGGGAGGAGAGCTCAGAAAACAGGGAGTACATGGAGAAGAGAGAACTGGGCACAGGGAGAGAACATGGAACACAGAACAGAAAGGGTGAACAACAGGGAGTGTGTATACAGCAGAGTGAAGAACAGACCAGGTCTGGGAGTGCATCAAGAATAGCGTAAATGGAGAATAGTATAAAGTGCATGGGAACAGGGATGTGCAGATCTAGAGAGAGTGAAGAACAGGCCTAGGGAGAGCAGGGGGTACATAGAGAACTAGGAGTGCATGGATAGGCACTGTGTATATGTAATGGTCTATCCCCACTGATTCACGATACAAAAAAGTGAGAGCGGAGAACAGGGAGCTCAAGGGAGAGTATATAGATCCGTGAAGTGCATGGAGCACAGGTCAAGGAAGGTGCAAGGAGCACAGGGGGTGAATCCACAGATCAAGAAAACAGTGGCAGTTCAACCATCCATTCCTGACCTCAACCTCTACTAGTATATTAGAATTCCAGCACTGTCACTTATCATCCATGCATATGAAAAATACACTAAGTAAAACATTTAGAACTATCCAAAAAATCAACCTACAAGTCTCCCTAAACCATTGTCCTTCCCTCTACCTCCACGTGGTTTTATATTGTGATTGCTTAGTTATTTGTAATCCTTGTTTGCACCTTACACAAAATTACAAAAATGACAACATATGGCAGGTAGGAACAGTATAGGAACACATGTGGATGCAGTTGGGAGAGTAGCAGTATGGTTGAACTTGAGACATGGCTGCTTCTCGAACCCAGAAATTGGGATGTGGTCACATCCTGTGGCAAAAACCATGACATCCTCAAGAGTTACACCATTCACTCCACCTAAACAACCACAAAACAGATCTATTAACCCTTGTAATTTGTCAGTGTATAAATGTGAGATGGAGAACACGATTGTGACAATGCAGCTCTATGACATAACAAAGTGCAGTGATGCCAGTAACATACAGAAAAATCAGCCCATTGTCACAGCGCGTTAGGCTCACTGGACCAGGTAGGTGGTGGAGCACTAAGTATAACTACACACCTTCACACTCCTCTAGAAAAGCCAACCAGTACTGCATTATCTCCAGTTCCATTTCCCGTGCATTCGACCCACTGGCCGAGTGGGCTGCAACAAACAACTCGTACACTTGGGCTGCAGTGATTTTCTTCTGCTCTCTTGCTAGGAGGAGTTCCTGACACTGCTTAGGGTACTTCTTAATCATTTGGACCACCTTTAACTGGGAGAATGAATAGGACAAGTATGGAAACATAGCCAAGATAACATTTCCATCCAACCTTGTCCAGCCCTTCCACAAACTGGTCAATGGCTGACTTTGACCCCAAAATCACCTCACGCATGCACAATAGTTTCACTATCTCCTCCTTGTCAGACAGCGTAGTAGATGCAATAAATTTAGTGTAGCCACAAGCCATAACAGCATCAAGAATATGTGGAGTGTTTAGAACTGTTTGCAATTCCTCTTCAGTAGTAGTGCCTTGTATCTGCAGGGTCATACACACAGTGAGTTTGTCTAATTTAAGGCAATTTTTAGGAGGTTAACATACACACTCCCTACTGGGACAATAGAAATCTTCCTTGGAAAGGTTACCATGCACAATGTGTCACAACATTGTGCAGGAATTCAGCCTGTATACACAATCATACAGAAAAGGGAGCCAGGAGGTTTTACCTCTTCTATGACAGCCTCGATATCTGGGTTTACAATATCGTTAACAGTGCAGGCCATTGACATGCGTCCACTTGCAATGTAATCGAAGAGGACTCTTGGAAAGAATGGAAAGGCTGTGCCTCCATGCAGGATGGAGGTAGCGATCATGACACCCACAAGATAAAATCGTCGCTGAATGTAGTGCACAACGCTGGTAGTGAAGTTGACCATTCTGCCTTTGGAAAAGAACAACCCAGACTCATCTCGAATTGCTATGCATAGCAGTCGAAAATACTCCTTTCTTGGGCCACCACCATCGACACCTTCCTCACCATTGAAGATGACCCTAATAGACTTTGTAGGGTCGAAGGAGGGTTTTGAAAACTGGGAAATGGAATCAGACCATAGGTAGTTTCGACGTATACATATCAGGGACACATCATCAGTGTTGTTCAACACTGCAGTAGCATGATTAGCGATGATCTCACTGAGAGGTATAGCTGTGTCTTCCTGAATGCACATGCTACAAAATAATAAAAGTTAATTAATAAGAGTATGGGAAGTCCTTAATGAACACGTATGACACAAAACTCATACGAAGAGGCGGCCAGACTAAAATGTGTACCTAAAAGGCAAATGAAGCAATTTCTCCTAATATTACAATTAGGGTTGCATGCAGACATGCACTTTAACATGTGCAGTGTATTAAGAACACAGCATATCCCTACCTCCTTTCCACTTCTTCTTGATGGTATCTCAGGCTCTCAGTGATTGCTGCCTGAAAGTTATCTTCGTCATCAGAGCCCTGCTCTATCAAACTGCAGTACAGGCTACAAAATGTTCACAAAAAGCCTTATATTACATCTAATATGCACTTTTCTAGCTAGTAGGTGAATGCAGTGCTGGCGGAAATGTCAGCGCACACATAAATTAGAACACATGCAAACATTACAGTATGTATAGTGCATGTCACACATACATATACAAATTGGCTGGTTGTCACAAGTAGGTACATGTAGTAGGCTTCCTTTGCTTGCCAACTTTCTTTCTTACTGGATTATCACATGTGCAGATCTAAAACATCACGTACCCATAGCTGGTTTGACACTCAGCTGGTTTGACACTGCTTATCTGCCTGGGAGACCTACTGTGCCCTGAAGGCCCAGCACGGTCATGAAAAGTGTCAACATTCTTCTTTGTCTCCGCTACAACTTTACTGTGGGTATTGTGAAGTATATGCACAAATAAAGGAATAAAGATTACTGACATTAAAATGGTATCAGCAGAACTGTGGCCATAAAATTACAACTGCTGAAGTCAATGGGCTAATACTATATTTAATCACCATTCAAGTACGTGCTTTTAATGAGATATTTTACCACTTTCGTCTCTTTAGAATTACTTCAGGGAAGTCCTCATTGCTGTCTGTATCACTGGTAGTGGCCTGCACAAAAGGCCGATCCATGAGGTCAAAGGGACATGTGTTCAAACCACATATTAACTGCAGTACACAATAGGCATCTTTGATGTACAATTTAAGGCAGCTCTGTAGGATGGGGAGCTATATACTACATGTATACATTTCCATCAAACATATATACATGTACATGTTATAGCCCAGCAGCTATACCAACTAACCACAACAGGTGGCATGACTAATTAAGAACAGTCAATAACTGAGAAAATTGAATTGCACATATTGGCTCTGCACTACAAATTGGTTAATCACTGCTTCCTGATATCTGTTACTATACCATCCACTAAAAATGCACACCCACATCATACATGTGTGTGCATATAGCTAGCATACATGTGTATATACATCACATAAAGCCATATAGCCCATAGTGCTTACATGTACTTCAACTTGTTGTGGTAAAATCAATTCACGATCTGCTTTCACGTAGATACAACCCTGACCAGCCGATCTAATTACTTCCCTTGCCGTCCATGAGAAGGACGATGACAAAGAAGGTGCAGTAAGGGCATTGGTACCTGGACCACACCTCTGAAGGAGAGAGAACGGGAAAGCAGGGTCATGGCCCATAGCACTCGCAAAGACGGAGCGAATCTCAGAGAGTATTTCATCCTCTTCCATGTCAGATGCAAGGCGAATCTTCCCTATAAGCCCATTGGATGCCAAATTGGCCCGAGATTCTTTACGGGGTATAGCATACCGACCATCACTTGATGAATAAGAGAAGGGGAGACAGACAATGTCTCTATCATATGTAGTTACTTTGGGCTTCTTTCCCTTTGTATTACTACTTTTGCGCTTTCCAGTGAATGAAATGGATGGTAGTTGATTCGGTGTCCTGAAAAAAAGAATCAAAGTATCTTAACTAGCACAAATCAGTTTCAGGTCAAGCAGTGTTATAGTGAGGTTTAATACATGGAAAAAGTGGTTTGGCAAACCATTTTGGGAACAACAAAACTATCATAGAACAGTTTATCCCAAAGCTAAGTGTTTATTGTTTCTAAGTCCCCAGCTTCCAACAGTCTACTTCGTCAGTCTAAATACCACCGATTCCCCTTGCTTTTTCCAACCTTGCGCGACTTGGGGTCGAATAGGTAGATCCCTCATCCTGAGGTAGCTGTAGCACGTCAGTTACGGCGTGTGCCACGGCGGCGGATATAGCCTGCAGCTGAGGCGGGGAAAGGGCCTGTTGTTGTGGCCTCCGCTCAGTCACGCGCGCTCTGGTGAGGTCCATTTCGGCGATCGGCTCAGATACGTGTGCTTCCCAAGCGTCTCCCCACAGAATGCCACGAGCTGAAGGTCCAAAGGTCAACACGCATTATCGTACGCATGCGTCAACGCCAAAGACATGAAATGGTATTCTTTAGTAAATCAGTGACTGGGCTGGTAAACCACCACCAAAGAGCAGGTGTATATGTAAATAATGACATGAAATGGTAAACAATGGTATTCTTTAGTAAATCAGTGACTGGGCTGGTAAACCACCACAGGTGTATATGTAAGTAATGACATGAAATGGTATTTTTTAGTAAATCAGTGACTGGGCTGGTAAACCACCACCAAAGAGCAGGTGTATATGTAAATAATGACATGAAATGGTAAACAATGGTATTCTTTAGTAAATCAGTGACTGGGCTGGTAGATCATCAAAGTTGTATAGTACAGAGCTGATGTATTTGTAAGTAATGACATGAAATAGTAAACAATGGCATTCTTTAGTAAATCAGTGACAGTCTGGTTGGTAACCATCATAGTGGTATAGCAAAGAATGGGTATTTGGCATTCTTTAGTAAATCAGTGACAGTCTGGTTGGTAACCATCATAGTGGTATAGCAAAGAATGGGTATTTTTGTATATAATGAGTAAAATGTATTTTTGAAACAAATGGCGCCCCATACTTTAAGTCAGAAAATCCATGTTCTTTTCACTTTCTCTGTCCATGTGCTAAATGTTTGTGTTCTTCTATTACGCATAATTATTCTTACATTAATTTATAGCTAATACATTTACTGTATTTGGGCCTCTAGTTTCTTTTTCTATTGGACCCTCAGTACTTTTGTCATCTTTCACCTTTTACCACTTCACCCTCTCATGTCTGTACTGTAAAGCAATAACAATAACAATAACAATAACAAATTCACCTGTAGTATGCCTTTGGCCAATGGAATCATTGTAGGACCTCTTCTTGTACACGAGTATTATAAAAGTGCGACGAGCGTCATTATTATGCACGTGTTTTTCGCAATATCGTTTTTCGATGAGCAAAGGGGTGTGGCTCGCTCACGCGAAGCCTAAGGAAGCATGCAACAATGAATGCACTAAAGTGCAGAACCCAAAGTTCCAAAAGTTCATGTATCTTGCCCCCAGTGTTAGGGATACATATGCATACACAAGAGAGGGAGTTACAATATAGTATCATACACAATGAAAAGACATGATGACAGGTTCTGAGTCTTGTGAGCGGAGGTCAGTGAGCCCCATAGAGCCGTGAGGCCTGGACGTCGACAGTCTTCACGAGTGTATCCAGGGGGCAAGACTTACAGATGGGGAGATGATGAGGTGGGACGGTAGTCTGGCGGAGCCACACCCATCGAGCGCCCAAGCGCGAGGGTCTGGTCGCAAGCCTATATAAAGTTTTGTACCCACTGCAAGAATATTGCAGTCCAATCAGATTGCAGAACGACCAATTACGGAATACCGACATGTACACGTAGTCGTGTTTACGCTTCAGGCCTACGTTAGTCCATAGATAATATAGACACCGTCACACGTTACGTGTCTATATCATCTATGGTTAGTTAGTCATGGAAGTGAGAGAAGCAGTGAGGAGTGCAGCAAAAGAACTGGGCTATCCCGAGCTAAAATCAGAGCAGTTAGAAGTTGTGGAGACGTCTGTGAAGGCACGCGTGTTTTCTGTGCTTCCAACAGGGTATGAGAAGAGTCTCTGCTTCGTTTGTCTGCCTCTTGTGTTCGATAAACTGGTGGGTAGAGAAGAACACAGCTCCATTGTAGTCAAATAACGATATTCATGAAACGTTATATAATCGTAGGCGTGATAATTACATTCCAGCTGAACAAAACATGGCATAGGCTTGCAACCAGACCCTCGCGCTTGCGCGCTCGATGGGTGTGGCTCCGCCAGACTAGTGGGACGGCGAGGTAGAGGTAAGTGTAAGTTATCACGGACGACTCACATACATGTAGAGGTCGCCATTTCACCACGACTTTCACCACCACCAGCTCACCACAACCACCACAAGCTCACCATCGACCTGGCAGCCCTGTCACCAAACTAATAGTAATTATTTCTTACTGTGCATGCGCACATCTTCGGCGTACGCGCGTGCGCGAATCCTTGAAAGCGCCCGCGCTAGATCTTACCATTCTAATCACGTTAACGGGAAGTATACGGAAGACTTTAGACAAAAGACGGAGACTGAACGGAAAGAAGCTTGCTACCTTACATCGAGTCGTATTCCAGTAGAGTTTAGCCTATTGTTAGCCTTTTTAGGACCCTTGGAAGGCTCTGCCGTTGAAAAAGTGCGCAGAACGTCGCTGCAGTACCCTACAACGCCGGAAGCGGTGTATCTCTGCAACGGAGTGGTTTCAGAGAAATCCCAAGCCCGTAGCCTGATCCCGGAGTGGGGGGGTTCTTTATTCTCAGTAGGTGGACCCAGAGCAATGTGCGCAAAAAGTGCAGTGGCTAGGGGGGTCTGGGGGCATGCCCCCCAGGAAATTTTTTGAATTTTAGACGTTCTGAGATCGATTCTGTTGCTTTTTGGGACACTTTTCTATCATGGTAAGGCAAGTGTAATTGCAGTTGTAAAAAAGTCAACAGTTGCAAAGAATCAACAGTTGCCGTGTAATCGGATTCGCTGACGCTCATGCAGACTGGGCAACTGTGTACGAGGGTTGAAGCGATTCCGAGCCAGCCAAACCAGCTGCAGCGCCATCATTGCCTTTCTTTTTTGGCGGCAGGCATCGTTTCAGGCTCCACTGGGCTGCTCGTTTCCTCTCTCTCTCTTTCTGCTCTCCGCGTCCCATGGCCCATCGACGTTACCACGCCCACTCACTGGGCGGACCGCGGACCCTCGCCTGCGTGCGGGCGGTTCGTCCGAACCCCCCGAACCCCCCCAGCCTACGGGCCTGAATCCCCACATATCTTTCGACCTCCGTGGCCTGCTGAGTACGTGACAGTATTATACGTTCCTAACAGACACACACACACACACACACACACACACACACACACACACACACACACACACACACACACACACACACACAGACCCAACTACCGTAACTCTCGCTGCGCATGCGCGCCGAGGGTTAATCATAACATACGTACATAACCCAGGTCACTGGCGCGGAGTCCGGTGGGGGGCTGCAGCCCCCCTAAAATCTGGAACAGGGGGGCAGAGCCCCCCTGAAAATCAGCGTCATTAGAGTACAAGGAGCTTACAAGCTGCTCTAAGGGCCACCGGAAGGAGCGCGATGTAGCGTCATGGCTTGCAGCTCTCTCACTTCTAGCTCTCCGACTGAATTACTTTGGAAAGTTTTAGCATATATAAGTAATCTAGTGTAGAGCATGCGCATTTATCTGCAACGCGCTCTGCCTGTCTGCTCAACCGCACCATTCGTGCCTTAAAACGCATATATATAATAAGCATATTCAATGGACATATTCAAGAATGAAATTCACTATACGATAGGCCCAAGATAATAAGCACACAGTAGAACAGTTCTTGCAGCGAAAGAACAGGTAGCCATAAAAATCGCCGCACGGTTCGTGCGCGGTTCATAATTAATTACAGCGCGCGTTGCATCAAGCCCCTCTACTACAAAATATCTTCCTACGCCACTGACCCTTCCCTACATCCTTTATTATGGGTTACGTATGTTATGATTTTTGCATGTCCATCCCATCCCTGCCTTTGCCTTCATTTACTGCTTATTTCTCTTGCTATCATCACCGTTTTTGCCGCATATATATATACTCCATCTTGTTCCTATATATGTCTTTTGGCACTGTCATCCCCACATCCTTAAACATTTAATGATGTTTTATTATAGTAAGACAACCTTCAGTCTAATATTTCATGTAGCTACATTCAATTCCATGTGAAAACTAACAACTTATGACAGCTTCATGATAATATGCATCCACATTTGGCAAATGTGATAACTAGACTATTTCATACTCGTGCTCAGACTCTGGAGAAGGAGGTGGTTGAGCCACTTGTGGTAGAGTTTTGTGTACATTACTACCTGCAGAGAACACCAAGAGGATGAATTATGGTGCTTTTATGTTACAGCAATACTCTCCTGCAGAGTCCCATGTGTGTGTATAGCTCATTGTATGTCATAATGCCCTCCTACAGCTCCTTTTGTGTATATTGATAACAAGACAACCATACACAGAATAACTGCAAACGTGCTATATAAACATTATTATACCTATCACAAACATAGAGCTTATACTATACCTGAGTAAACCTGACATCCTTCATTAGTTTTGTCGTGCTTCACATCTACTACATTTGACATGGTTCATGTCATACAGCATTATTTCATATATTGATTTTATACCTACTGTATAATGTGTTTACATGTAGGTTGCTCTAACTGCATAAATAGGGTTTTCCACAGACTCTTTATTGGTTTGCTCCTTGTGCTGCACATCCACTGCCTTCTCATTATTTACTAGAGTAGTAGTTATAATTCATTGTTATGTCATACAAATCATGTCTTAGACTAATTGGTGTAGCTACAGGCATAGAAAACTTGTGTAGGGGGGTAAAGTTGAAATTCCAAGATTTTGGAGGGGGCGACCTAATGACATTTATGTACACCCTACATGGATTACAATTTTGCCCAAGAGGGCAAGTTTGTGACTATATAGAGGTGCAAATGCCCCCTCACTCCCTAACAGAGTGATATACACTTGCTTGTGTTCAGACATTTATGCATGGCCTCTTTTCTCACATTTTCTGATATTATAGACATCATAGGCATATACAGCAACATGTATAGCATAAATATACATGACATGCAGTTTCCTATACCTTCATAAATAGAGTTTTCCATGGAAATTTTATTGTTTTGCTTTTTGCACTGTACACCCACTGCCTTTATACCATGTGTCCTACAAGTTGGATGTATATACATCTGCTTGTGCTCAGGTATTTAGGCAGTCATTCTTCTTGTTTAAGTGCTATTGATTTGCTTTGCACACACATTATATCAACTACCTAGCAACATAGCATGTATATTCAGTTTCCTCTACCTGCATAAATAGGGTTTTGTACAGACTCCTTATTGGATTGCTCCTTGTGCTGCACATCCACTGCCTTCTCATTTTTTACTAGAATAAAAACATGATATATGACATAGTGCATATAAGAGTAATTTATTAAATGTTGAAGGATGTATATATAAAGATGATGGGAGTACCTAAAATCACCAACAAGGTGCAGTATGCAGGCAAGGGCAGGTGGTGTGTGTGTGTGTGTGAGTGTGTGAGTGTGTGTGTGTGTGTGTGTGTGTGTGTGTGTGTGTGTGTGTGTGTGTGTGTGTGTGTGTGTGTGTGTGTGTGTGTGTGTGTGTGTATTAGTTTTAACATCCCTTGGAGTGATATAGCTTGTTTATACTGCATGATGGCATGTAGTGCCAAGCTGAGGACAAAGTGTGTGTATACATGATGGCTAACTGAGTAAGATTGGTAGCCCTTGCTACTTCTTTCAGATATATTGTGGTAAAATCAGATATAAACACCTCGTATAGGTACTCCTGACACTTGATATATAGTCACTTCTCACATCTCTTATGTTATAGGATATTATTAGCAACTAGCAACAGGCTATAACAGAGGCAGAGACAGCATGTCAAAAGTGGGGGGGCTCGGCGTTCATGAAGTTGGGGGTTATATACATTCATTCTGAATACATCCAGCATAGGCTATTACATTCTTCAAAAGGGGGGCTCAAGCCCCCCCCCCCCCCCCCCCCCCCAGGTTCTCTGCCTCTGTATAACATATATTGTCCTGTACCTTGGTAAACCTGAGAATATTCATTGGTTTTGTCGTTGTCCACTTCCTTCTTACTATTACTCCTTCTCTGCTGCAACACACATGCCACTACTGCTACTATCATCATTACTATAGTTACCAGTAGAATGACGGCTGCTCCTGTACCACCATATATCCTTATACTTATCCTTATACTTGTGTCACCATTATGAGATGGTGATTCACTAGTGGAGTGTGACAAGGTAGGGACTGAACTCAAATGCTCTTTATTTGAAGATGGAGTTGTACTTTTGTCACCATCACGAGATGGATGAGATGGTGATTCACTAGTCAAGTGTGACAAGGTAGGGACTGAACTCAAATGCCCTTTATTTGAAGATGCAGAAGTAGGAGTCATATTACTGGGAAATGAACTACTTGAGGAGACGGTGACTGGTTGAATAGATGATGTGGCTATGGAGCCAGGAGTCTAAAGAAAAGGATTATATATAATACAGCACCGACACCATTAATAGAATAAACCTTGCAAGACTAAATCTTGGAAGGCTTCTCAACTACAAGCAGTGTATGAGATGTTGTCACCTTGTGTATGGCTGAAATTGCAAAATTGTGGGTTACACAATACTCACTCAGGTTGTGTATTGCTGAGGTTGCAAAATATTTGTACAAACCAGTTACCCAACACCCAGAGGTTTAGTGATACACTACTTGGGGTTGGCCTTGTAGCATATATCCACAAACCTCTTTGTGGCCATAGTGTAACCTATATAAAAACAGTCCCAGAAATGATCTCAATCTATGCAAGATAACATACCATTAATGAAGATATAGAGATACTAGCACTTTTTGTAGCTGTGAAAATGGAATGTACTATTATAGTAACACTTATGTTCATAACTTACTTATTAAAGGAGTTGATATCGTGTCACTTGAATAACTATATGTACCTGTGGAGAATGCATCTCTACATGAACCCAACAAATAATACTAGTTCCCAGCTCACTTATTTCAACAGACACCATGGGATGGTAGTAGGATGATGCCAATGATGTTGTGTTAATTGTGTAAGATTGTGTATAATAGAAGTCCCATGTAGAATATATGTAGTAGTTGATGGTACTGTTTGTATCCTCAGAATAGAGTTCGATAACATCTGAAAAAGGTAGATACAATCCCAGGAAGTCTCCTGCTTGGAAAGGAATGGGGGAGAAATTATCAAACTCATAGACAGCACGAGGACTGGCTGTCATAGTAATCTGTGTTCCATTTATCCTCTCATATACTCCATTTGTTGTACTTCTCCACAGTTGTAACTCAGCAGTATGAGGATTATCACTGTAAACAGAAGCTGCAATGATCCATTTGGTGATCATCCCATTACATGTGAACCTCATATCAGGTGTAAGGAATTGTTGAGACACTGTTGAACTTATGGGGCCCCATGTAGCAGATTCCAGTCCCAGTACAAACCTCATCTTTAATTCACTCATGAAACCATGCTCACAGCCTAAAGTGTCTGCATTTAAAAGAGAATGCATTAAAAAACTAAACAGAATTATGTATAATACTTACCTGTTACTACATCAAGGAGTAGTTGAATGTTGTCAACACTCTGAGAATCACTGACAACAAGATAACTTGACACTTTTCTGGTGGTAAAAAATATCCAAGTTGACCTCGTCCATCCAGTTCAAAATATAATCCTAACTGGCTTGTAGGCTGGTAGTAACCCAGAATATCTCCTGGCCCAAAGGCCAGTGGTGAAGTGAGATTGTACTGGTAGAGTTGTAATGTATTCTCTCCAGTCATATTTATTAGAGTGGACCTGACTTTACTGTATGAGTAACTTCCCTGTGGCCTCCATATCTGTAGCTCAGGGAATGAACTACTATTACCCTGCCACTGAGCCCCAAATATGAGACTCTGAATACTGCCATTGCACGTGAAGTTCATTCCAGAGAAAAGTACTTGAGCAGTATCCAAGAACCTTTTTCTGCCACTATACAGTAGTGTATCCATTCTCTCTCGACTCATAAAGCCACTAGTACATTCACTTGCTTGACTGATATCTATTTAAAGCAGTGATAAAAATCATCACACAAGAGTCAAGGATTGAGCCATTGCTGATTATCTCACCTGCTGTAACAACATATGAATTGACATAGAGGAGAGTGAGAGCACTCACAATATAAAAAATCAGCTGCATTTTGTACATATTGTATAGCTATACAATATCCTCGCTGAAGGCAACGGTACGCACTTATAAATGTTTGTCGGCGGTGAGTGGTCGAGTGGGTGTGTCTTCAAAATGGCGCGTTTCGTACGTATATTTCTGACTAATGATTTCCAGTTATGGTTATTTTAACACAATTGCATGTTTAGTCACTCATCATGTAATTGACAATTTAATGGCTGTTGAGAGGAGAGCCAAAGCGGCGCATACCATAGATAGACCCCTCTTGTTTTTGCAGTGCATGAAGGCAAAGGCAGGCAGGGAATTGGCATGCAAAAATCATAACATACGTAACCCATAAGAATAATAAAGGATGTAGGGAAGAGTCAGTGGCGTAGGAAGATATTTTGTAGTAGGTGGGTTGATGCAGATTAATCATGAACCGCGCACGAACCGCGCACGAACCGCGCGGCGATTTTTATGGCTTGAAAAACTACGTATATGTACCTGTGGAGAAGGTATCCCTACATGAAAATATATTAGACCGGGGGTCCACCATTCCTAGGACTGGTGGACCTAGGGGGTCCACCTATTCTAGGATGAGTGTACCTCCCCCTGAACAGGTGGACCCCCATCTGCTAGGTTATGGATCGCTTGCTAGGGGCCCGGATGGATGGTCAGCGGGTCCTGTGACTTCTCTAGGTAGGGCTAGGGTTAGGGGCTAGGGGCTACGGCTAGGGGCTAGGGTTTCGTGCTGGGTTCAAACGCGCTTACAAGTACGCGCGGCGCTATTGACAAAAAGTGTATATGGAGCCATGCAAGCAATGGGAGTCCTCAAATTTTGGGTCTCAGTGGCAGGGTAATATTAGTTCATTCCCTGAGCTACAGATATATATATAATAGGGAGGATGAAAATCAATCTTACTGTAACGTCAGGAGCAAGCTAATAAATGTTACTGCATGGAGAGAATATATCAAAACTCCACCAGCACACTCGGCTACTTATATACCAGCCTGAGATTTCAACGAGTAAGTTAGAATTATATTTTGAGCTAGTCAACTTGGGCATCTTTATACCACCAGAAAATTCTTGTCAGTGATTCTTAGAGTGTTAACAATATGTTGATGTAGTAACAGGGTAAGTGTATATTTTTTCTCTTTTAAATGCACAACCTTTAAGCTGTGGACATGCTTTCATATCTGAATTGAGAATGAAGCTTCTATACCAGGACTAGAAACTGTTACATTGAGATCTATAGGTGTTGTTTTTCATTATTTGCGTAAATTACACGCTCGCAGGGAAGGCTTGGAGGCGAGGCTATGTATAACACCCCCGTAGTAAAGGGCTGGTGATGACGTTTTCGCCATTTTGAAGACACACCCACTCACCGCCGACTATAAGATATTGGTGCGCAGCTTCCTCGCGCATCGGCATGCGTGCTGTAGCGAGGTTATTGCGTGCTGTAGCGAGGTTATTGTATATACAAGCTGTATAAAATGCAGCCAATTCTTTATATTGTGAGTGTTCTAACTCTCCTCCATGTAAATTCATATGTTGTTACAGCAGGTGAGATAAGCAATGGCTAAATCCTTGACTATTGGTCAATGATTATCACTGCTTTAATAGGTGGCAGTCAATTGCAAGCAGGAGTATGTACTAGTGGCTTTATGAGTCGAGAGAGAATGGATGCACTACTGCATAGTGGCAAAAAAAGGTTCTTGGATACTGTCCAAGTACTTTTCCCTGAAATGAACTTCACATGCAATGGCAGTATTCAGAGTCTCATATTTGGGGCTCAGTGGCAGGGTAATAGTAGTTCGTTCCCTGAGCTACAGATATGGAGGCCAAGTGGAAGTCAATCATACAGTAAGGTCGGGGGCACTCTAATAAATATGACTGGAGAGTATATATCTGAACTCTACCAGTACACTCTCACCTCACCTCTGGCCTTTGGACCAGGAGATATTCTGGGCTACTACCAGCCTACAAGCCAGTTACGATTATATTTTGAGCTGGAAGGACGAGGTCAACTTGGATATTTATTTACAACCAGAAGAGTGTCAAGTTATCTTCTTATCAGTGATTCTCACAGTGTTAACAATGTTCAACTACTCCTTGATGTAGTAACAGGTAAGTGTATACATAATTCTCTTTAGTTTTTCAATGCATTCTCTTTAAATGCAGACACTTTAGGCTGTGAGCATGGTTTCATGAGTGAATTAAAGATGAGGTTTCTACTGGGACTGGAAACTGCTACATGGGGCCCCATAAGTTCAACAGTGTCTCATCAATTCCTTACACCGGATATGAGGTTCACATGTAATGGGATGATCACCAAATGGATCATTGCAGCTACTGTTAACAGTGTTCAACCTCATACTGCTGAGTTACAACTGTGGAGAAATACAACAAATGGAGTATATGAGAGGATAAATGGAACACAGATTACATATACTACGACAGAGACCTCTAGTGGTGTCTTTGAGTTTGATAATTTCTCCCCCATTCCTTTCCAAGCAGGAGACTTCCTGGGATTGTATCTACCTTCTTCAGAGGTTATCACACTCTATTCTGAGGATACAAACAGTACTATCAACTACTACATAAAAACTCCTGACTTCCATGAAATGTCAAATGACACAATTTACACAATATCATTGGCATCGTCCTACTACCATCCCATGGTGTCTCTTGAAATAAGTGAGCTGGGAGCTAGTATTATATGTTGGGTCATGTAGGGATACATTCTCCACAGGTACATATAGTTTTTCAAGTGACATAATATCAGTTATACCAACTGACAACCTTCCTTCATTGAAAAGTAAGCCAAGCACCAATATGAAACAAACTGGCATTATACATTTTACAGTTATAAACAGTGCTAGTGTTTCCTCATATCAAGTAAGTATGTTATTAAAGCATATATTGAGCATTTATGGACTGATTTTTATTTATTAGACTCCTGACTCCAGCCTCCTAGCCACATCATCCGTTGCCATCCCCTCAAGTAGCTCTTTTCTGGGAATCAATACCACCTCTACTGTAACAATTACTAAATACACACCTTCCTTAAGTACTAAGCACACTTCCTTTACTATATCTTCAAGTGAACAAGATTTGCTTTCAGTCCCCACCATGTCACTGTCCACCAGTACACCACCATCTCATCCATCTCATGAAGTAGAAGATGGCAACACAAGTATAAGGATAAGTATACATATGTATGGTGGAGCAGCAGCAGCTGTCGTTCTACTGGGAACTGTAGTGATGATAATAGTACTGACATGTGTGTTACACCAGAGAAGGAGAAAGAAGGCTGTGGACAAGGAGCAAGCCAACGGACATTCTCAGGTTTACGCAGGTACAGGACAACATATGTATGCATGTGCAAGTCAATACATATGACCATGCATATGCATGTTTGTAAAGCGTAAAGAAAACGTGTCTTTGAGGTGTTATCAGTAAAACACAAAGTGGAGAGCATCATATAGTGTTTTTTTAAGTATCTATAATTACCACATGCAGGGAGAGCTGCGGGAGACCATCATCCTATATGTTCATGCATTCACATGTTTGTATCACTAACACCCACCCATCACCACCTCCCCAAGTAGTTCATTTCCCAGTAATACGACTCCAACTTGGCATTTGAGTTCAGTTCCTACCTTGTCACTCTCCACTAGTGAATCACCATCTCATCCATTTCATGATGGTGACAAAAGTACAACTCCATCTTCAAATAAAGAGCATTTGAGTTCAGTCCCTACCTTGTCACACTCGATTAGTGAATCTCCATCTCATGATAGTGACACAAGTATAAGGATAAGTATAAGGATATATGGTGGTACAGGAGCAGCCATCATTCTATTGGTAATAATAATAGTAGCAATACTGGCATGTGTGTTGCAACAGAGGATTACTCAAAGTAAGAACGGAGTGGACAGGGAACAAACCAATGTATATTCTCTAGCTGCAGGTACACGACAATATATGTTATAGCCTGTCGCTAGCTGGTTGCTATGCACTGCACTATAAAGATGTGAAAACTGACCTATATCAAATGTCAGGAGTACATTATGTGAGGTGTTCATATCTGATATTGCCACAATAACTGAATGAAGTAGCAAGGGCTAACATGCCTTAGCCATCATGTATACACATACTTTGCCCTCAGCTTGGCACTACATGCCCTTGGGATCATGCAGTATAAACAAGCTATATCACTCCAAGGGATGTTAAGCTAATACACACACATACACACACACATACAAATATTATCACCTGAAATCAGGACACCTTACTAATCAGGACACTTTCTTCTGTCACATCCATTATCACTGCCCTTGCCTGCATACTGCACCTTGTTTATATGATTTTAGGTACTCCCATCATCCCTACATCCTTCAACATTTTTACACTATGAATGATATGTGATTACTCTAGTAAAAAATGAGAAGGCAGTGGATGTGCAGCATAAGAAGCAATCCAATAGGGAGTTTGATAGAAAACCCTATTTATTCAGGTGTAGGAAACTGCATATATATATTATGTTGCTAGGTATTTCTGTGATGGTAAATATCACTATAGCACCGATTTAAAGGACTCCTTTAATGGCCGAATGCAAGCAGATGCATATACATACAATTTGTAGGACAAATAATGTTATATTTTGATTAAATCTCTAGTAAAAAATATGAAGGCAGTGGATGTACAGTGCAAAGAGCAAAGCAATAAAGTTTCCATGGAAAACTCAGGTATTAGAGAGTCGGTAGACTCTCTATGTAGGGATGGCGCCGACAGGACACGCCCATTTTCCAAACTAGAATGGCCCAGAACTCCCAAACGCGGCAGTTACAAACCCTTTTGGACACATACACGTACTCTACGAGCGATTCTGTACCCGCTAAGACCCTCAAAGCACGTAAAATGCACAGCTACAATGACTTACGGAAGTTGCCACACCCCCCTTTTTGGATTTTTTTGTTCATCATCTTCATCTTCTTCTTCTTCTTCTTCTTCAGTTAAACTGGCCTACCGCAAAAGCGGCACAAGTACCGTCCTTGGTTTTTACATGAAACGACTCCTTTCCCTTGCATGCGTGATCCTTGACCAATAGAATCTTCGTAACTCTACTCAGGGCTCTGTAATCGCAAATTTTCCTTATTTGTTGGAAGCCATTTCTATATGGTCACGTGCACACGTTTTAATGAAAGGTGGGGCTCAAGCGCGCGCAGGTCCGCGGGAGTAGAAGCGGGTGGGGCTCGTGCGAAGACAAGCAAGTAGGGATTACTCTACGTACAGAACACTGTAGGTACCCAAGAAAAACTAGTAAAACAAGTGTAAAAAACATTTCATTAAAATGTTAAAGGATGTAGGGATGGTAGTGCCAAAAATTAAAGGAACAAGATTGTAATAAGTTATTAACCCAAGTGGTGCACAGTGAACAACTGAGTATGATATGACCATACACAACTTATGTATATAGTTTGGAGTTCAGAGTTCACGCTACCACAAAGATGAATTTCAATTCATGTATGCAGACAAGGGATAATTGCATGCAACAATAACAACATGCGTAACCCCTCCCTACATTTTATTTCATGGGGTTACGCATGTTGTTATTGTTGCATGCAATTATCCCTTGTCTGCATACATGAATTGAAATTCATCTTTGTGGTAGCGTGAACTCTGAACTCCAAACTATATACATAAGTTGTGTATGGTCATATCATACTCAGTTGTTCACTGTGCACCACTTGGGTTAATAACTTATTACAATCTTGTTCCTTTAATTTTTGGCACTACCATCCCTACATCCTTTAACATTTTAATGAAATGTTTTTTACACTTTAGGAAACTGCATGTCATGTATATTTATGCTATACATGTTGCTGTATATGCCTATGATGTCTATAATATCAGAAGAGAGACTATTCATAAATGCCTGAATACAAGCAAGTGTACACCTGCCCTTTTGCATAGTTTGCACTGTGCACACCTTTTTTCATGTATATCTAACATATAATACAGATCATGTCTAATTCATGTAGCTACAGGCCTTCATTTAGAAAACTTGGGGGGGGGGGGGCAAAACTTGAAACTCCAACATTTTGGAGGGGGGGAGGCGACACCAGTACCTTACATAATTTAATATTTGGCCAAGAGGGTTGACTAGGGTGGCAAATGCCCCCCCACCCCCAGCCCACTAAATGGAACCCGGAGTATGACATAACAATGAATTATCTGCTACTCTAGAGAAGGCAGTCGATGTGCAGCAAGCTAATAAAGAGTCTGTGGAAAACCCTATTTATGCAGGTAGAGGAAACTTCAATAAAACTATAGTAAAAAAGTGAAAAGGGAGATTGTAAATGCCAGGTCACAAGATGTATGTATATACAGCAATTAGACACGATTTTAATAATGTATACAATGTTGAATTTTATATACTTTAGTAAAAAATGGGATGACAGTGGATGTGCAGCACAAGAAGCACTCTAATAAAGAGTCTGTGGAAAACCCTATTTATGCAGGTAGAGCAACCTACATGTAAACATATTATGTAGAATCAATATATGACATAATTATTCTACATGAACCATGTCAAATGCTTAGAAAAAAATAAGAAGGAAGTAGATGTGAAGTACAAGGACAAAATTAATTAAGGATGCCAGATTTACATAGTATAAGCTCTATGTTTGTGAATAATGTTTATATAGCATGTTTGCAGTTATTGTGTGTTTGGTTGTCTTGCTATCAATATACACAAAAGAAGCTGTAGGAGGGCATCATGACATGTAGTTATAGCTCTGCTGGAGAGTATTACATGAAAAGAACCATAATTTCATCCTCTTGGTGTCCACTGCAGGTAGTAGTGTGCACAAAACTCTACCACAAGTGGCTCAACCACCTCCTTCTCCAGAGTCTGAGCATGAGTATGAAATACTCTAGCTATCACAGTTGCCAGTTGACTCAAAAGTGGATGTATATTATCATGAACCTGTTGTTGATTTTTTTAGTTTTCACATGGCATTGAATGTAGCTAGAGCTACACGAAATATATCAATTCTAGACTAAAGGTCTTACCACACAAGTAAAATGTTAAAGGAATCTGGATGTAGGAATGAGCAGTGCCAAAAAGTACAGGAACAAGATGCAGGCAAAAGCAGTGATGATGGAATGAGAAATAAGGAGCAGCATGAAGGCAAAGACAGAGGATGGGCATGCAACAATCGTAACAGATGTAACTCCATAGTAAAGGATGTAGGTGTTCCACCCAAGGAGAGAGCACCCCCCGACGGGGGGCGTGGCGGCGCTCCCGACCACTTTCTCTGAGTGGCCTCCTGCAGCTAATATAAGGACAATGCTTAGTCTCGGCCCACACCCTTTCCGCCCACGCGCAATAGACACAGGAAGTAGGGGGTAGGGAAGGTCTGGGGCCGAGACTACGTATGTTGCATGCCCATCCCCTACCTTTGCCTACGTACATGCTGCTCCTTATTTCTCATGCTACTGTCAATGCTTTTGCCTGCAATTGTTCCTTACTTTTTGGCACTCACTGTCATCTCTACATACTTCAACGAAAATATTTATACTCTTGTTTCAATTGTTTTTCATTTGCCAACTGCATGCGCAAGGCCCACTCCTTTTGCTCGTCGCGATAGCAGTAAGCCACCATCATAAAGGGATATGATCTCTCTAACATAACATTACAAATAGAACAACACCAGCCAACTATGAGAAATAGGAGGCTTATTGAAGATACGACTGGCAGTCATTACACAGCCCTATGCTAGTGCTCTGTAATGACCATCAATTATCAGCCACATACAAACCCTTCGCATGGCAAAGAAGCCTCAAACTACGGAAGCCCAGAAGGGTCATATTTTATTTTACTTCCATTCTATTCTTCCATTCTATTTTTACTTCCATTCTATTCTTCCATTTTATTTTACTTCCATTCTATTCTTCCATTCTACTCCTACTTCCAGTCTATCAATCTAGCGTGCGTTAACGCATGCGCTAATTGTCACGCCGCTGTGCTTCGCAGGTTAGCGGATCTGCTTCCGCGAATGCCGGAGTATTGAAAACCATAGACGACAGCGTATCCGATCCACCCTCTGAGAGCATAGACTAACGGGATTTATCTTCTAACTACAGGCCGGCGATTCCCAGACTGACTCCAAACACTGTACGACCCTTTGGCAAGAGATTGCAAATGCAAACAGTTTCTCTACCAACCAAAATACGGAGTTGGTGTAGCTATGTGGAATAGTTAGCTGCATGGAGACTAATAGTAGTATCGCCTAAATTTTTTGGGGCAGCAGGGAGTTTAGGACCATGTCTCCATATGCATTGCACAGTATAAAAAATGGCTTGCTTGCAGCCCCATGAATATTGGGGAGCTCTGCCCTTCACAGTTTTTGGGGGGGGGGGGGGGGGGAGGGGGGCTTAACTCATGTAGTTAGATTAGATTGTGCAAGGCAGATCGCCTTAAACTAAAGCTTTCTTGAGCTAGTCTAATATATCCTGTACCATGTTCTTTGAGTCCGCTTGATCGATAGATCTACTTGTTACCCACAGGAATGCCGCCTCAGTGGAAAAATATGCTGTAATGCCGCCTCAGAAAGCTTTGTTGTATATTTGTTTTATGTTATGCATGTGACTGCTGACGGTTCACAGCTAAGAGATTGCGAGCGTATATATACGCGCACACCAATGCTGTATAAAAAAATACGCATGCGTATGAAAAGTGCATGGAGTGTCCACCAGAATGGGAGTAGAATGGAAGAATAGAATGGAAGTGGTATCTTTTGAAGACTGCAATGGATGACCCTTCTGGGCTTCCGTATCAAACCATAGATAATATAGACACGGTTACGTGTCTATATTATCTATGATCAAACACACTGTCTTCACCCAATTTTCACTATTTTCAAAGCTTCATAACTTCAAGGTGAGGGGGGTTGTCACCCCGGGAAACACGGTCATCTTCTATCTAGCTGAAAAAACCTTGTAAATACATGCGCTCGCGTTTTGATGCAAACGGCCTCCAAACGGCCTCCAAAGTTACCTACTTATTCGATTTTGCCGTAGGTATCTGCGTTTGACTTACCCCTGCTCCGTCTAGCAGTGGTTCGAGAGCGTCAGAAGCCGTCTATACATTAACAAATCACTGCTTTCCACGTTCCACGTCTTAATTAACAGACAGCTGTAGCTTTTCCAGGGAGTTCGAGCTGCTTATATCACTTCCAAAAGGCCATCGTCACCACGTTGCGCGTGCATAATTAATCGTGGCCAACCTCCTCTGGTCAGAAATATACTTTAGACTACGAAACGCGCCATTTTGAAGACACACCCACTCGCCTGAACCACCCACTCACCCCCCGACAAGCATATATAAGTGCGTACCGTTGCCTTCAGCGAGGATATTGCATAGCTAATCTGTACAAAATGCAGCTAATATTTTATATTGTGAGTGCTCTCACTCTCCTTTATATCAATTTATATGTTGTTACAGCAGGTAAGATAATCAAAAATGGCTCTATTGCTCAATGATTTTATCACTGCTTTAATAGATGGCAGTCAAGCAAGTGAATGTACTAGTGGCTTTATGAGTCGAAAGAGAATGGATACACTACTGCATGGTGTTGGCAAAAAAAGGTTCTTGGATACTGCTCAAGTACTTTTCCCTGGAATGAACTTCACATGCAATGGCAGTATTCAGAGTCTCATATTTGGGGCTCAGTGGCAGGGTAATAGTAGATCATTCCCTGAGCTACAGATATGGAGGCCAAATAGAAGTCAATCATACAGTAAAGTCAGGTCAACTCTAATAAATATGACTGGAGAGAATACATTACAACTCTACCAGTACACTCTCACCTCTCCTCTGGCCTTTGGACCAGGAGATATTCTGGGCTACTACCAGCCTTCAAGCCAGTTAAGATTATATTTTGAGTGGGATGGACAAGGTCAACTTGGATATTTTTTTGCCACCCGAAAACTGTCAAGTTATCTTTTTGTCTCTGATTCTCAGAGTGTTAACAACATTCGACTACTCCTTGCTGTAGTAACAGGTAAGTATTAAACATAAATCTGTTTAATTCTCCAATACATTCTCTTTTAAATGCAGACACGTTAGGCTGTGAGCATGGTTTCATGAGTGAATTAAAGATGAGGTTTGTACTGGGACTGGAAACTGCTACATGGGGCCCCATAAGTTCAACATTGTCTCAACAATTCCTTACACCAGATATTAGGTTCACATGTAATGGGATGATCACCAAATGGATCATTGCAGCTAATGTTAACGATGATAAACCTCATACTGCTGAGTTACAACTATGGAGAAATACAACAAATGGAGTATATAAGAGGATAAATGGAACACAGATTACTATGACAGACAGTCCTCGTGCTGTCTATGAGTTTGATAATTTCTCCCCTATTCCTTTCCAAGCAGGAGACTTCCTGGGATTGTATCTACCATTTTCAAAGGTTATCGGACTCTATTCTGAGTATACAAACAGTACCATCAACTACTACATAGATACTGGGTCGGACTTCCATAATACACCATTTAATACAATCAACACAGCATCATTGGCATCATCCTACTACCATCTCATGGTGTCTGCTGAAATAAGTGAGCTGGAACATAGCATTGTACTTGTTGGGTCACATAGAGATACATTCTCCACAGGTACATACAGTTATTCAAGTGACACAATATCAACTCCTTTAATAAGTAGGTTGAGCATAATATGAACATAAGTGTTACTATATTAGTATATTCCATTTTCACAGCTACAAAAAGTGCTAGTATCTCTATATCTTCATTAATGGTATGTTATCTTGAATAGATTGAGATCATTTCTGGGACTGTTTTTATATAGGTTACGCTATAGCCACAAAGAGGTTTAATATAGGTTACACTACACCCACGAGGTGGTTTAGTTTATACACTAAACCACTGAGTGGGTGTAGTGTAACCGGTTTGTACCACCGAAGCCATAGAGATCGAAGAAACTGCTGCTCATGAATAATTCATATTGTAGTGTATGGCGTACTGACTCAGCACTAAGACAGTACATGTACTTCTTAGTGATGAGTCAGCACACCATACACTACGATATGAATATTAATGAGCTAAGACAATGCTGTTTTGATAGTGGGGCTAGTCTTACAGGATTTGTACTACAGCCGGTTTCTTTGATCTCTATGGCTTCTGTGGTACAAGTGGATATACACTACGAAGGCAAATGCCGAGTAGTGTATGACTAAAACCTCCGAGGGCATGGGTATTGTGTAACTGGTTTGTACCACAATTTTTGCAACCTCAGCCATACACAACCTGAGTGAGTATTGCGTAACCCACAATTTTTTGCATACACAAGGTGACATCTCATACACTGCTTGTAGTTGAGAAGCCTTCCCAAGACTTAGTCAGTGCTGTGTTACAATACTATTATCCTTTTCGTTAGACTCCTGACTCCATAGCCACATCATCTACTCAAGCAGTCACCATCTCCCCAAGTAGTTCATTTCCCAGTAATATGACTCCAACTTCTGCATCTTCAAATAAAGGGCATTTGAGTTCAGTCCCTACCTTGTCATACTCGACTAGTGAATCACCATCTCATCCACCTCATGATGGTAACAAAAGTACAACTCCATCTTCAAATAAAGAGCATTTGAGTTCAGTCGCTACCTTGTTACACTCCACTACTGAATCACCATCTCATAATGGTGACACAAGTATAAGGATAAGTATAAGGATATATGGTGGTACAGGAGCAGCCGTCATTCTATTGGTAATGATAATAGTAGCAATACTGGCATGTGTGTTGCAACAGAAGATTACTAATAAGAACGAAGTGGACAAGGACCAAACCAATGTATATTCTCAGGTTTATCCAGCTGCAGGTACAGGACAATATATGTTATAGCCTGTTGTTAGCTGGTTGCTATGCACTGCACTATAAATATACCATAACATTACAGGATGTGAAAAGTGACTATATCAAATGTCAGGAGTACCTATATGAGGTTTTCATATCTGATTTTGCCACATGAAGTAGCAAGGACTAACACGCCTTAGCCATCATGTATACACATATTTTGCCCTCGGCTTGGCACTACATACCCTTGGGAACATGCAATATAAAGAAGCTATATCACTCCAAGGGATGTTAAACTAATACACACACACACACACACACACACACACACGTCAATACATACAAATATTATCACCTTAAATCAGGACACCTTACTAATCAGGACACTTTCTTCTGTCCCATCCATTATCACCTGCCCTTGCCTGCATACTGCACCTTGTTTATATGATTTTAGGTACTCCCATCATCCCTACATCTTTCAACATTTTTACACTATGAATTACATGACATATATCGTGTTATTACTGTAGTAAAAAATGAGAAGGCAATAGTGGATGTGCAGCACAAGGAGCAATCCAATAAGTGAAATATAAATGAAGAGTCTGTGGAAAACCCTATTTATGCAGGTAGCTATAGGAAACTTCAATAGTAAAAAAGTGAAGAAGGAGACTATAGGTCACGTATATATACACCAATTAGACATGATTTTTATAACATATACCATGTTGAATTTTATATAGATATATATATATATATATATATATATACTTTAGTAAATAATGAGATGGCAGTGGATGTGCAGTACAAGAAGCAATCTAATAAAGAGTCTGTGGAAAACCCTATTTATGCAGGTAGAGCAACCTATATGTAAACATGTTATGCAGAATCACTATAACATAATTACTGTATATGACATGAACCATGTCAAATGCTTAGAAAAAAGTAAGAAAGAAGTAGATGTGAAGCACAAGGAGAAAACTAATGTAGGATGTCAGGTTTACTCAGGTATATATAATAACACAGTATAAGCTCTATGTTTGTCAACAACTGAATAATGTTTATATAGCATGTTTGCAGTTAGCTATTATGTGTTTGGTTGTCTGGTTGTTAAAAGGAGCTGTAGGAGGGCATCATGACATGTAGTTACATAGAATCAGTTATACACACATAGGAGAGTATTACATGCCATAATTCATCATCTTGGTGTCCACTGCAGGTAGTAATGTACACAAAACTCTACCACAAGTGGCTCAACCACCTCCTTCTCCAGAGTCTGAGCATGTGTATGAAATACTCTAGTTACCATAGTTGCCAGTTGACTCAAATGTGGATGCATATTATCATGAAGCTGTTGTTGATTTTGTAGTTTTCACATGACATTAAATGTAGCTATACATGAAATATTATCAATTCTAGACTAAATGTTGTCTTATACCATACAAGAATAAACATTAAAATCTAAAAGGATGTAGGAATGACAGTGCCAAAGAGTACAGGAACAAGATGCAGTATATGCAGGTAAAAGCAGTGATGATGACATGAGAAATAAGGAGCAGCATGAAGGCAAAGACAGGGGATGGGCATGCAACATACGTAACTCCATAATAATGGATGTAGGTGTTTCCACCTAAGGGGAGAGCCTCCCAGGGGGGGCGTGGTGACACTCCCCACTTTCTCCGAGTGGACTATCAACTACTACATAGACACTGAAGGGAGCCACGATCCACTATCTTCCAAAATTAACACAACATCATTGGCATTGTCCTACTACCATCCCATGGTGTCTGTTGAAATAAGTGAGCTGGGAACTAGCGGGTCATGTAGATATACATCCTCCACAGGTGCACGTAGTTATTTAAGTGACATAAGATCAGTCATTTCAACTGACAACCATCCTTTAATAATAAGTAAGCTGAACATGAGTATAAAAATACCTGTTACTATACTACATCACATTTTCACAGCTACAAAAAGTGCTAGTGTCTCATTTTCATCAATGGTATGTATTTTTGAATAGATTAAGCATTTCTTGGACTATTTTTATTTTGTTTAGACTCGTGACTCCATAGTCACATCCTCTGTTCAAGTAGTCACCACCTCCCCAAGTCCCAGTAATACAACTTCCACCTCTGCATCTTCACATTTGAGTTCAGTCCCTACCTTGTCACTCTCCACCAGTGAATCACCATCTCACCCACCTCATGATGTTGACACAAGTTTTACTCCATCTTCAAATAAAGTTGAGTCCCTACCTTGTCACACTCCACTAGTGAATCTCCATCTCATAATGGTGACACAAGTATAAGGATAAGTATAAAGATATATGGTGGTACAGGAGCAGCCATCATTCTATTGGTATTGATACTAGTAGCAGTACTGGCATGTATGTTGCAGCAGAGAAGGAGTAAGGAGGCAGTGAACAAGGAGGAAACCAATGGATATTCTCAGGTTTATTTGGGTACAGGACACACACACACACACACACACACACACACACACACACACACACACACACACACACACACACACACACACACACACACACACACACACACACACACACACACACACACACACACACACACACGCACAATAATGTTCACATGAAATCAGGACACCTTACTAATGAGAATACTTTCTTCTGTCCCATGCCATTATTACCTGCCCCTGCCTGCATATTGCACCTTGTTTATATGGTTTTAGGTACTCCCATCATCCTTACATCCTTCAACGTTTTTACACCATAGGTTATTATTCTAGTAGAAAATGAGAAGGCAGTGGATGTGCAGATAAGAAGCAATCCAATAGAGAGTCTGTACAAAACCCTTTTTATGCAGGTGTAGGAAACTGCATATATACGCTGTGTTGCTAGGTATTTCTATGATGGTAAATATCGCTAGCACAGGCTAGAAGAGTGACTGCTTGCCTGAGCACAAGCAGATGTATATACATACAATTTGTAGGACACATAATGTAATATTTTGATTAAATCTCTAGTAAAGGAAGTGGATGTACAGTGCAAAGAGCAAAGCAATAAAGTTTCCATGGAAAACTCAGGCATAGGAAACTGCATGTGTACATTTTATGCTATACATGTTGCTGTATATTCCTATGATGTCAGGAAATGTAAGAAGAGAGACTATGCATAAATATCTGAACACAAGCAAGTGTATATCTGACATATATACTCAGGGTTCCATTTAGGGGGTGGGGGGGGGGGGCAAATCCCCAAGTCACAAACTTTCCCCACTTGGCAAAATTTTAATCTATGTAAGGTGTACATAATGTCATTAGGTCGCTCCCCTCCAAAATCTTGGAGGTTCAAGTTTTGCCCCCCACACAAGTTTTCGCCTGTAGCTATATACACAAAGTAGACATGATTTGTATGACATAACGATGAATTATCTACTATTCCAGTAAAAAATGAGAAGGCAATAGTGGATGTGCAGCACAAGGAGCAATCCAATAAAGAGTCTGTGGAAAACCCTATTTTTTTGGATTTAGATCAACTAACTTTATGGAGTAAAGCGTGGAACCTTCATTTCAACAAGGATAAATGCGTTATATTGAGAATTTCTCCCAAACAAAGTCCAACATTGTTTAACTACCACATTAGTGGAGATCCACTAGTTATCGTATCAACCGACAATGTCCTTGGTGTTTTAATGTCCAGTAATCTGAGTTTGGTCATCACATTATGATCTGTTGCTCAAGAGAGCCTATACGATCTTAAATCTTAACTTGCTTATTCGCAGAACCTTCTACAATGTTAACTGTGTTCAGACCAAAAAAGTTCTCTACTTGTCCCTTGTGCGTTTTCATTTCCAATATTGTTCTCCTCTGTGGCACCCCCACTTTATCAGGGACATTACAACTATTAAGATCCTACAGCGAAGAGCAACTAAATATATTCTGTGTGACTCTTCATCCGATTATAAGTCTCGTTTGATAAGGTTAAAGCTTCTTCCTCTCATGATGACTTTTGAACTTCAAGATGTTTTTTTCATCAAAAGCTTTAAGGAACCATCTACATCATTTGACATAAGGAATTCTATACAATTTTCTTCCTCACATACAAGATCTGCTACCTACTTAAAAATGAAATATCCACTTTCTAAACTGAATTCCGTCAAACTTTTATTTTAACAGATTACCTTTGGAATTCATTGCCTCCAATCAACTTGGATCAACCCTTATCATTTATCAAAAAATCACTCAGAACGTATTTCTGGAATACAATTTACATACAAATTCAATGTTGATAGTCCCTGTACTTACCACCTCGTGTGTCCATGTACAAAATGTGCTCTCCTACCTATACCACACAACTTTCATTCTACCATTTAATTGTAACCTATACAGACAAGGCATGGCTGCTAATCAATTTATTAGCAGACCATCAGTACAGACTCATTTTCTTATATTCATTAACCCTCGGCGCGCATGCGCAGGAGGGTTACAGTAGTTGGTCTGTCTGTCTGTCTGTCTGTCTGTCTGTCTGTCTGTCTATTAAGTCACATCTCACTTCTGGAGCGTCTGTTCGTCCTGAAAATACTGTCGTGTACTCAGCGGGCAACGGAGGTAAAAATATTTGTGGGGTTTTCTTTGAAACCGCTCCGTTCAAGAGTTATGGCGTGAAGCGCAAGCTAAAGAGCCAATTGCTAATTAGATCTAGCCTACTCTGGCTTACCCGCGATCAGGTATTACTGCTCGATGTACAGCGAAGCACCAGCGGTTACTGCACGAGGGAGTACAAGCATGGATACTGCTCCGGTGAAAGCAATAGCGCTTCCAGCAGTGTACAGAGCCAACCTTGAGTTTCAATCGCACGTGCCTTTCCTGTATTCGCGCACGCGTTCAAGGACTCGCGCACGCGCGGACGACGAGGGTTCTGCATCCATTCTTACATTCTTGCTGTACTGTAAAGTCCAAATAATAATAAAATTTTCGAAGTCTATCGCCTCCCATTTTACGCTATTTAGTTTGGAAATATCTAGTTTCCATCTTCTCATTCTTCTTCAGATGACCTGATAAGCCGTACAATAAAGGCGCATTTTTCGCTACTGAATCACGAGATATCATACATACTTCATACTTCGTACGAGAAGCCCTACAAGGAGCACGAGCATACACCAGCTATAGAGTAACACAAAGACAACACTGAACACACACAAATTGGTTGTAAGACTATCTGCCATCACAGGAGTCTCATATGTCGGCAATGGACGCCAAAGGGGCTACCCATCCCACCATGACAATACAAGGGTACGGACACCCACATAGCCACGTGTATCCATCTAGCAGTTGAGAACTCTTGGCATCCAAGCACGAGCCTGTCGACAACATGTACTGAAGAGGCTACCCATCCCACCGTGATCAGGAGAAACACGACACCAGAAACGAGGCTGGCACACTCCCGGCGACCACGTGCACATGTCCAGCCGGCTGCGTAGGCGTGGCAGCAATACCCAGAGACACCAGAAAAGCAGCACAAGCTAAACACACAAGCTAAACACACAAGGGTACGGACACCCACATAGCCACGTGTATCCATCTAGCAGTTGAGAACTCTTGGCATCCAAGCACGAGCCTGTCGACAACATGTACTGAAGAGGCTACCCATCCCACCGTGATCAGGAGAAACACGACACCAGAAACGAGGCTGGCACACTCCCCCGACCACGTGCACATGTCCAGCCGGCTGCGTAGACGTGGCAGCAATACCCAGAGACACCAGAAAAGCAGCACAAGCTAAACACACAAGCTAAACACACAAGGGTACGGACACCCACATAGCCACGTGCGTAATATCAATTATTAGGGCGAGAATCCCGCTTGCGAATGCGCGCGCCGCGGGTAATATAAAGAGCTGGTGATTATGTCATGCATACCCATAAGGTAAGATGGTCTGCATTTCTTGCCAACTAGAAATCATTAGTCTGGAATATACATACGGAACGCGCCATTTTGAAGACACACCTACTTGACTGAACCACCCACTCACCCGACAAGCATATATAAGTGCGTACCGTTGCCTTCAGCGAGGATATTGTATAGCTATACAATCTGAACAAAATGCAGCTGATTTTTTATATTGTGAGTGCTCTTACTCTCCTCTATGTCAATTCATATGTTGTTACAGCAGGTGAGATAATGAGAAATGGTTCAATCCTTGACTATTGCTCAATGATTTTTATCACTGCTTTAATAATTTAATAGATGGTAGTCAAGCAAGTGAATGTACTAGTGGCTTTATGAGTCGAGAGAGAATGGATACACTACTGCATAGTGGCAAAAAAAGGTTCTTGGATACTGCCCAAGTACTTTTCCCGGGAGTGAACTTCACATGCAATGGCAGTATTCAGAGTCTCATATTTGGGGCTCAGTGGCAGGGTAATAGTAGTTCATTCCCTGAGCTACAGATATGGAGGCCACATGGAAGTTACTCATACAGTAAAGTCAGGTCCACTCCAATAAATATGACTGGAGAGAATACATTACAACTCTACCAGTACACTCTCTCCTCACCACTGGCGTTTGGACCAGGAGATATTCTGGGCTACTACCAGCCTACAAGCCAGTTAGGATTATATTTTGAGTGGGATGGACAAGGTCAACTTGGATATTTTTTTACAACCCGAAAAGTGTCAAGTTATCTTGTTGTCAGTGATTCTCACAGTGTTGACAACATTCAACTACTCCTTGATGTAGTAACAGGTAAGTATTATACAAAATTCTGTTAGTTTTTTAATGCAATCTCTTTTAAATGCAGACAATTTAGGCTGTGAGCATGGTTTCATGAGTGAATTAAAGATGAGGTTTGTATTGGGACTGGAAACTGCTACATGGGACTCTATAACAGCGTCTCAACTATATCTTACACCAGATATGAGGTTCACATGTAATGGGATGGTCACCAAATGGATCATTGCAGCTAATGTTAACGATGATAAACCTCATACTGCTGAGTTACAACTGTGGAGAAATACAACAAATGGAGTATATGAGAGGAAAAATGGAACACAGATTACTATGACAGACAGTCCTCGTGCTGTCTATGAGTTTGATAATTTCTCCCCCATTCCTTTCCAAGCAGGAGACTTCCTGGGATTGTATCTACCTTTTTCAGAGGTTATCACACTCTATTCTGAGGATACAAAGAGTATCATCAACTACTACATAGACACTGGATGGAGCCACGATCCACTATCTTCCAAAATTAACAGAACATCATTGGCATCGTCCTATTTCCATCCTATGGTGTCTGTTGAAATAAGTGAGCTGGAAACTAGCGGGTCATGTAAATATACATCCTCCACAGATGCACATAGTTATTTAAGTGACACAAGATCAGTCATTTCAACTGACAACCATCCTTTAATAATAAGTAAGCTGAACATGAGTATAAAAATACCTGTTACTATACTACATCACATTTTCACAGCTACAAAAAGTGCTAGTGTCTCCATATCTTCATTAATGGTATGTCTTTTTGAATAGATTAAGCATTTCTTGGACTATTTTGTATTTTGTTTAGACTCGTGACTCCATAGTCACATCCTCTGTTCAAGTAGTCACCACCTCCCCAAGTCCCAGTAATAAAACTTCCATTTCTGCATCTTCACATTTGAGTTCAGACCCTACCTTGTCAGTCTCCACTAGTAAATCACCATCTCATCCACCTCATGATGTTAACACAAGTACAACTCCATCTTCAAATAAAGAGCATTTGAATTCAGTCCCTACCTTGTCACACTCCACTAGTAAATCACCATCTCATAATGGTGACACAAGTATAAGGATAAGTATAAGGATATATGGTGGTACAGGAGCAGCCGTCATTCTATTGGTATTGATACTAGTAGCAGTACTGGCATGTGTGTTGCAACAGAGGAGAAAGGAGGCAGTGAACAAGGAGGAAACCAATGGATATTCTCAGGTTTATTTGGGTACAGGACACACACACAACACACACACACACACACACACACACACACACACACACACACACACACACACACACACACACACACACACACACACACACACACACACACACACACACACACATTAATGTTCACATGAAATCAGGACACCTTACTAATGAGAATACTTTCTTCTGTCCCATGCCATTATCACCTGCCCCTGCCTGCATACTGCACCTTGTTTATATGATTTTAGGTACTCCCATCATCCCTATACATCCTTCAATGTTTTTACACTATAAATTATACATGTAAAAAATGAGAAGGCAGTGGATGTGCAGAAAAGAAGCAATCCAATAGGGAGTCTGTACAAAACCCTTTTTATGCAGGTGTAGGAAACTGCATATATACGCTGTGTTGCTAGGTATTTCTATGACGGTAAATATCACTAGCACAGGCTAGAAGAATGACTGCTTACCTGAACACAAGCAGATGTATATACATACAATTTGTAGGACACATAATGTCATATTTTGATTAAATCTCTAGTAAAAAATATGAAGGCAGTGGATGTACAGTGCAAGGAGCAAAGCAATAAAGTTTCCATGGAAAACTCAGGTATAGGAAACTGCATGTCATGTACATTTATGCTATACATGTTGCTGTATATGCCTATGATGTCTATAATATCAGAAGAGAGACTATGCATATATGTCTGAACACAAGCAAGTGTATATCTGATATATATACTCAGGGTTCCATTTAGGGGGCAGGGGGGCAAATCCCCAAGTCACAAACTTGCCCCACTTGGCAAAATTTTAATCTATGTAGGGTGTACATAATGTCATTAGGTTTCCCCCCTCCAAAATCTTTGAGGTTCAAGTTTTGCCCCCCACACAAGTTTTCTAAACGAAGGCCTGTAGCTACACGAATTAGACATGATTTGTATGACATAACGATGAATTATCTACTATTCCAGTAAAAAATGAGAAGGCAGTGGATGTGCAGCACAAGGAGCATTCCAATAAAGAGTCTTTAGAAAACCCTATTTATGCAGGTAGATAGTAAAAAAGTTAAAAGGGAGACTACATAAATGCCAGGTCACAAGATGTATATACACCAATTAGATACGATTTTTAAAACACGTATCATGTTGAATTTTATGTACTTCAGTAAAATATGAGAAGGCAATGGATGTGCAGCACAAGAAGCAATCTAATAAAGAGTCTGTTGAAAACCCTATTTATGCAGGTAGAGCAACCTACATGTAAACATATTATGCAGTAGGTGTAGAATCAATATATGACATTATGCTGTATGACAAATGCTTTAGAAAAGAAGGAAGTAGATGTGAAACACAATGACAAAACTAATGAAGGATGTCGGGTTTACTCAGGTATAATAGTATACCCTCAATATATGTTTGTGTTACTGTGATAGGCATATAATAATAATAGCATGTTTATATAGCATGTTATCAATATACACAATAGGAGCTGTAGGAGGGTATCATGACATACTGGGTTACATAGATTGAGTTATACACACATAAGGGCTCTGCAGGAGAGAAAGGAACTATAATTCATCTTCTTGGTGTCCACTGCAGGTAGTAATGTGCACAAAACTCTACCTCAAGTGGCTCAACCACCTCCTTCTCCAGAGTCTGAGCATGTGTATGAAATACTATAGTTCCCAGTTGACTCAAATGTGGATGCATATCATGCATGAAGCTGTTGTTTAGTTTTCACATGGCATTGAATGTAGCTACATGAACATGAAATAGTATCAATTCTAGACTAAAGGTTGTCTTACCATACAGAGTAAAATCATTTTCATTAAAATGTTAACTGCAGTTAGTAATACATGGTGTAGGGATGACAGTGCCAAAAAGCATAGGAACAAGAATCTTGATCCTATGCTTTTTGGCACTGCAGCATATGCAGGCAAAACCAGTGATGATGGCAAGAGAAATAATAAGCAGCATGAAGGCAAAGGCAGGGAGATGGCAGGCCCGTAGCGAGGGGGGGCTCGAGGGGGTTCGGACGAACCCCCCTTTTTCGCAAGACAATCCGCGACGAGCTTATAATGTCATGCTGCGCCACACCGTCACGTATAGATCTATATATGTATTATATAATACCTTCTGTCGACGTCGATCTTGCTATCACGGTCGATCGCATAGCGCCAGCCGGGAGAGATAGGGTATATACCGTAGTGCGAAAGCGAGTGCGAAAGAGAGAGGGTGTGGCTACGCTAGGCAGCGCATAGCGGGAGCATGCCCCCAGACCCCGCTAGAGAGGTGTGCTTCGCACACCATTTACAATAGGGACATGTGTAACTCCCCTTTCTTACAGACTGGCTACGGGCCTGGATGGGCATGCAACAATCATGGTCCTACATAAAGTAATGTAAAAAGAGTTTTACACCTAGAGTAACTCATGGGAAGATTTTACACCAGCACAACCTAGAGTTACTCAAGGGACGATTTTACACCAGCACAACCTTGATGTACTCTAGGGGGTATTTTACACTTGTATTGTTGGTGTAAAAACCTCAGTACATAATGTCTTTCTGACTATTACATGGGAGGATTTTACACCACTTGGCAATTGCAGGGTCTTACTCATGTAAATTTGTCCCATATATGTGGTATGTTAATATGTATAAGGCACAGTTTTACACTAGTTGCCCTGATCATTTATGAAGTGGTGTAAAGTTCCCCATATAATATAAAACACATCGACTAGGGCAGAATTTTACTGCTGACCTTTGACCTCGCGTAAAACTGTCCAATGTATATATAAACAGGTGATGACCTCTGACCTGGTGTAAAATGCTCCCTTGAATAAAACTCCGTGAAGACTCAGGGAGACTTTTATTTTAGATCAAGTGCATATGATTTTGTATAGTTGATTGATCGTGAATTCATGACAGTAAGAACAGATATCACTTTTAACTAATGAATGAAGTTAATGTTCAATTAGCTATATTCTTAACACAGGATTATTTAATCCATTATTTGTAAGTCATCATCAAATGATGCTTCTTCACTCAGTCCATCACAAGGAAAGTATATCCCATACTTTCCAGTAATCATGTTGTATGAAGATATTACTCCTTCATACCATTCCTCTTGTCCTTCTTCATTATCAAACCTCATTCTTGCACATTTTCCAAGAATTTCCGGATGACCATTAGGGATGCATTCAACCACACTCTTATCAATGCATATAGTCTGATGTTTTGGAGAATTACTAGAATGTGACAGTTCCATACCCCTCTTTCTTGATGTAGTTGCTGAAGTTAAAAAGTTATCAGCACGATCAGGTCATTGTGAAGTTTTGTCAGGAAGTAACTTCATTCTCTGTGTTTGTTTCTTTGCAGCTGTCATTCTCCTTGCTTCCTCTGTTCTTGACCTATAGGACACAACTACACCTTTTTCTGCTGCAATATGTTTCAAACAAGTGACATTGTCTACCTTATAAACTTTAATCATAGCTAATTTTAGGCACTGTGGTGTGTCACTTTTACAATCCTTATTCCTTCATTCCACAGCATTTGTAGAGCTAGGACATTTTTCCCAAATTTCTTTTTCCATCATAGAAAAAGACTTTGAAAGCATCTTTAGGTGGTCATATCTAGCCCACCACTGAGCCCAATGTTTTGCAGATGACCAATTACAGTTGTCGTCTATGAATTTAGCATCATCAGTTTTACAAAGTGAAGGTAGAACATTAAGAAGTTGCGTAACAGATCGAACACCACAGAGAGCTTCAAAGCAAGCAATAATACTTACTGAACTCTCCAATGCTTGTATCTGAGAAGAAATTTTCAAAAATAAACCTCTTTCCCTCTTTCTATCCTGTGATGATAATACTCTCTCAGCAACACGTTGACACGAGCGCTGCCAATGAACTTTACAGCCTTTCTAGGAGCATCTGTAAAGAAGCTACTTAACATAATATTATATACCTTTGTTTTATGTTGACTTCTCTTAGGATGCTTGTGCCACTGCTCATCACAAACTTGACAACGTGAAGACTTGCAATCATTACAATAGATATTTGCATATTCTCCACATGACACACACTCATCAAGCAACTCATCCTCTTCAAGTTGAAAAAAAATTGATAGTATACTGAATTTATACATTTTCAACACATACCTGCATCAATTTCACCACCTCCACCAAGTCCTTTCACTGAAAGATTGATACTGCATCCATCCTGTAAACCATACTGTCGTAAAGGAACATGAGGACGTACGAGATGCATTCTGTAAGACATCTGCATGTCTAAGGGGATGCCAGAAAGCTCTTCCACTTTTTCAAACAGCGTTTTTCCTAGAACCGTGTCTGAGTACTCAATAGTACAAGGTGTTTCCTTTCCTGATGGATATTTGACAAAAATCTTCAAGGAAGTACAAGTTCCTTTTGGCTGACTTCCATCAGAAAACAATATCATTATCATCCACAAACCGAGATGAAGCAATACAGTCCATCCAATAAAGTGAGGAGGACAAAGGAGAAAAGGACGTTCTAGCGCGAACAACAAATTGGCTCTACCATCACATCCATAGGCTTGTATGGAGAATGCTTCTAAAGAAGCAGGCTCTAGGCCGTAGTCGCTCCCAAGCAGAATAAACAGGACAAACACTTTGAAGAACTTCATTACTCACGTAATAAAACCCGCCAAACAACTGCGGTACACGTGGTCAGCCCCACCCTTGCTAATTGTATGCAGCGCGTCAGCAACATTTAGCCCCACCCATCCGGGAAGCGTGCAACGAATGCATACTAGCAGTGCAACAAACGTCTCCCTGAGTCTTCACGGAGTTTTATTCAAGGGAGCATTTTACACCAGGTCAGAGATCATCAGTAAGAACCTTCCTGAGTGAAAAAACCTGTTTATATATACATTGGACAGTTTTACGCGAGGTCAAAGGTCAGCAGTAAAATTTTGCCCTAGTCGATGTGTTCTATATTATATGGAAGAACTTTACACCACTTCATAAATGATCAGGGCAACTAGTGTAAAACTGTGCCTTATACATATTAACATACCACATATATGGGACAAACTTACATGAGTAAGACCCTGCAATTGCCAAGTGGTGTAAAATCCTCCCATGTAATAGTCAGAAAGACATTATGTACTGAGGTTTTTACACCAACAATACAAGTGTAAAATACCCCCTAGAGTACATCAAGGTTGTGCTGGTGTAAAATCTTCCCATGAGTTACTCTAGGTGTAAAACTCTTTTTTACACTAACTTCTACAAGACCAGATAGCTGTATGTCCCATAAGGAAAGTATGGAGATGCCATTAACTGCGAGCTCGAGGAATGTAGTGCGCGTGACCTCACCCATACGCGCCGTTTACGCGCGAAGGCTTCTTACGTGCTCGAAGCGTTTGCTAGTGTGAAAAGCAGCAAGAAAAAGGGGCTACCCGGGATTCTCAGGTTAGTAATGCTAGCTAGGCTCCCATGATACTAGCTGGGTGCCCATATTTTCAATCAGATGTAGCGTAGCAGTCAAAACGGTACAACTGAACTATGACACCATGGATCAACACGCTTCCTGCGTCATGGCTCACCTTTAGCCACTTATCCCTAGTCTTCGGCCTAACCAAGCCTATAGTACTCGAAAAAACGCACTTCTTGTAGCGTTCAGCACTGCTGCGTGGTTTCCCTCCAGTTACCTGCGCATATATACCACTACCTGCAAACATGCAGGAAGTTGTCAAATGACGCGCGTTGTGTAACACGTAAAACCTCAGCAACTTCCGGGGCCCAGGCGGACTTTAGTCAGGAATATACGTACGAAACGCGCCATTTTGAAGACACACCTACTCGACTGAACACCCACTCACCCGACAAGCATATATAAGTGCGTACCGTTGCCTTCAGCGAGGATATTGTATATCTATACAATATGTACAAAATGCAGCTGATTTTTTATATTGTGAGTGCTCTCACTCTCCTTTATATCAATTCATATGTTGTTACAGCAGGTAAGATAATCAGCAATGGCTCAATCCTTGCTAATTGGTCAATGATTTTACCACTGCTTTAATTAATAGATAGCAGTCAAGCAAGTGAATGTACTAGTGGCTTTATGAGTCGAGAGAGAATGGATACACTACTGCATAGTGGCAGAAAAAGGTTCTTGGATACTGCACAAGTACTTTTCCCTGGAATGAACTACACGTGCAATGGCAGTATTCAGAGTCTCATATTTGGGGCTCAGTGGCAGGGTAATAGTAGTTCATTCCCTGAGCTACAGATATGGCGGCCAAGTGGAAGTCAATCATACCATAAGGTCAGGTCCACTCTAATAAATATGACTGGAGAGAATACATCACAACTCTACCAGTACACTCTCACCTTTCCTCTGGCCTTTGGACCAGGAGATATTCTGGGCTACTACCAGCCTTCAAGCCAGTTAGGATTATATTTTGAGTGGGATGGACAAGGTCAACTTGGATATTTTTTTGCCACCCGAAAACTGTCAAGTTATCATCTTTTTGTCTCTGATTCTCAGAGTGTTAACAACATTCGACTACTCCTTGATGTGGTAACAGGTAAGTATTATACATAAATCTGTTTAATTCTTCAATACATTCTCTTTTAAATGCAGACACGTTAGGCTGTGAGCCTGGTTTCATGAGTAAATTGAATATAAGGTTTGTACTGGGACTGGAAACTGCTAAATGGGACTCAATAAGTTCAACAGCATCTCAACTATATCTTACACCTGATATGAGGTTCACATGTAATGGGATGATCACCAAATGGATCATTGCAGCTAATGTTAACAGTGATGAACCTCATACTGCTGAGTTACAACTGTGGAGAAATACAACAAATGGAGTATATGAGAGGATTAATGGAATACAGATTACTATGACAACCAGTCCTCGTGCTGTCTATGAGTTTGATAATTTCTCCCCCATTCCTTTCCAAGCAGGAGACTTCCTGGGATTGTATCTACCTTTTTCAGAGGTTATCACACTCTATTCTGAGGATACAAACAGTACCATCAACTACTACATAGACACTGGAGGGAACTACAATCCACTATCTTCCAAAATTAACATAACATCATTGGCATCGTCCTACTACCATCCCATGGTGTCTGTTGAAATAAGTGAGCTGGAAACATAGCATTATTTGTTGGGTCATGTACAGATGCATTCTCCACAGGTACATATAGTTATTCAAGTGACACAATATCAACTCCTTTAATAAGTAAGTTATGAACATAAGTGTTACTATATTAGTACATTCCATTTTCACAGCTACAAAAAGTGCTAGTGTCTCCATATCTTCATTAATGGTATGTTATCTTGCATAGATTAGGACTGTTTCTATGTAGGTTACACTCTAGTCACAAAGAGGTTTAGTGGATACATACTACAGAGGCAAACCCTGAGTAGTGTATCACTAAAAGCTCTGAGTACATGGGTAGTGTGTAACCGGTTTATACAAAAACTTTGCAACCTCAGCCATACACAATTAACCTGAGTGAGTATTGTGTAACACACAATTTTTCCAACCTCAGCCATACACAAAGTAACAACATCTGGTACAAAGCTTGTAGTTGAGAAGCTTTCCAAGACTTAGTCTTCCAGGGTTTATTCTATTAATGCTGTCTGTGCTGCGGTACAATACTATATATTATCCTTTTCTTTAGACTCCTGACTCCATAGCCATATCATCTATTCAACCAGTCACCATCTCCCCAAGTAGTTCATTTCCCAGTAATATGACTCCTACTTCTGCATCTTTAAATAAAGAGAATTTGAGTTCAGTCCCTACCATGTCACTCTCCACTAGTGAATCACCATCTCATCCACCTCATGATGTTGACACAAGTACAACTCCATCTTCAAATAAAGAGCATTTGAGTTCAGTCCCTACCTTGTCACACTCCACTAGTGAATCTCCATCTCATAATGGTGACACAAGTATAAGGATAAGTATAAAGATATATGGTGGTACAGGAGCAGCCGTCATTCTACTGGTAACTATAGTAACAATGATAGTAGCAGTAGTGGCATGTGTGTTGCAGCAGAGGAGTACTAGTAAGAAGGAAGTGGACGAGGACAAAACCAATGAATATTCTCAGGTTTACCAAGGTACAGGACAATATATATTATAGCCTGTTGCTAGCTATCTGGTTAGATGTGAGAAGTGACTATATCAAGTGTCAGGAGTACCTATATGAGGTGTTTATATCTGATTTTGCCAAAATATCTGAATGAAGTAGCAAGGAATCTTACTCAGTTAGCCATCATGTATACACGCACTTTGCCCTCGGCTTGGCACTATATGCCTTCAGGCATCATGCAGTGTAAACAAGCTATGGGATGTTAAAACAAATACACACACACACACACACACACACACACACACACACACACACACACACACACACACACACACACACACACACACACACACACACACACACACACACACACACGCACGCACGCACACACTGGTCAAATATTATCATCTGAAATAAGGACACCTTACTAATCAGGGTTCTGTCCCATGCCATTATCACCTGCCCTTGCCAGCATACTGCACTTGTTGATGATTTTAGGTACTCCCATTATCCCTATATATAGATCCTTCAACATTTAATAATTTACTCTTGTATGCACTATGAATTATATGACATATATCATGTTATTACTCTAGTAGAAAATGAGAGGGCAATGGACGTGCAAAACAAGAAGCAATCCAATAAGGAGTCTGTACAAAACCCTATTTATGCAGGTAGAGGAAACTGAATATATAATATGTTACTAGGTAGTTGATAATGTGTGTGATGGTAAAGCAAATCAATAGCACTTAAAGCAAGAAGAATGCACTGCCTAAATACCTGAGCACAAGCAGATGTATATACATCCAACATGTAGGACACATAATGTAAAATTTTGATTAAATCTCTAGTAAAAAATATGAAGGCAGTGGGTGTACAGTGCAAGGAGCAAAGCAATAAAGTTTCCATGGAAAACTATATTTATGAAGGTATAGGAAACTGCATACATACATTTATGCTATACATGTTGCTGTATATATGCATATGATGTCTATAATATCAGAAAATGTGAGAAAAGAGACTATGCATAAATGTCTGAACACAAGCAAGTGTATATCACTCTGTGTTTCATTTAGGGAGTGAGGGGGGATTTGCACCTCTAGTCACAAACTAGCCCTCTTGGGCAAAATTTTAATCTATGTAGGGTGTACATAAATGTCATTAGGTCGCTCCCTCCAAAATCTTGGAATTTCAAGTTTACCCCCCTGCACAAGTTTTCTATGCCTGTAACTACACCAATTAGTCTAAGACATGATTTGTATGACATAACGATGAATTATAATTACTACTCTAGTAAATAATGAGAAGGCAGTGGATGTGCAGCACAAGGAGCAAACTAATAAAGAGTCTGTGGAAAACCCTATTTATGCAGGTAGAGGAAACTTCAATAAAAACTATGTAGTAAATTTAAAGTGAAAAGGGAGACTACGTAAATGCCAGAACACAAGGTGTATACACCAATTAGTGGGATGTAGAATGTTTCAATTTAAAAGAAGTAGAAGACCTTGTTGAACCAGTACAGAATTCTACATAATGATGGATATCAAATGCTTTAGTAGGGTTTTGAATACACCTCAGAAAGAAAAGTAAGTCATTAATCTCAAACTGCATCATAAGAGGCAGGATATGGAGTTCAATGAGTCGAGTCTTGTAGTCAGTGGAGTAGTCATTCAGGATGTACTTGGTTGCTCTCCTTTGGAGACGTTCAAGAGCTCTTATGTATTTAATTAGGTTTGGTCTCCAGATAGGCGATCCATACATCAGCTTAGATCTCACAAGAGATAAATAGAGAATCTTCTTATTCAGCGAGCAGTGAGGAGCACGGAAAATGCGACCTATAAGATTCAGAGAATTGTATGCACGTGCCAATAGACACTTGTAATGTTCATCCCAACTTAGATCAGAAGACATAATAATACCGAGATCCCGGTGTTGTGTTTGGACATTCACAGGTACTTTGTTGATGCAATATTGATAAGTGGTTGGTACTTTAGTTGAGAAATGGATGCAAACACATTTCTTTTCATTAAAGTGTAAATTCCAGAGATGACTCCAATCAGAAAGTTGTTGTAAATCTTGCTGTAAGGGATGACAATCAGAAGGATTTCCAATAGTTTTAAAACACTTGGTATCATCAGCAAAAAGAAGTAGATCAGAAGATGTTACAGTTTCCGGAATATCGTTGATGAAAATAAGAAATAAGAGAGGACCAAGAATACTTCCTTGTGGAACTCCAGAAACTACTGGTAAGGGGTGAGATAAAATGCCATCCAGTTTAACACATTGCATTCTTGACGAAAGATATCCACGAAACCATTTCCACAGATTTCCAGTAATGCCAAAATGCCATAATTTGGCTAACAGTTCATTATGGGCAACACTATCAAATGCTTTTCTGAAATCTAGATAAATGACATCAGTTTGAGAGTTAATCTTGAAACCTTCAAAAATTTTCTTTAAGAACAGCAGTAACTGGTGTAAAGTAGAATGATTTTGCAAAAATCCGAACTGTGCTATGGTAACACGACTAGCAACAAAGTCAATAATCTTATCATATACTATTTTCTCGAGTACCTTAGAGATCGAACACAGTAGCGATATCGGCCTATAGTTTTTAACAGAAGATTTATCTCCAGATTTGTTAAGGCTAATGGGCGTGTCGGTGCCATCCCTACATATAGAGTCTACCGACTCTATGATATCCTACACATCTCATGAGAGGTAGTATAGTTATTGGAAATATCTTGCAACTGAGGTAACTACTCCTGTTAGTCAAAACAACCACTGATTTTTGCAGTGATTAATGTATTTTCCAACAGATGAGTTTGTGCCTAAACTGCCAGATAACTTGCGTTCCTCCAGTAACACATTATTTCAGCCTTTTGCTAAAAGTAATGCTTTTTTGTATTCTTTTGTTCCCTTTTCCTGTTTCCTATGGAATAAGTTACCTCTGTCTATTACAAACTCACCAACACTATTATCATTTAAAAAGTCACTATTTAAATATATGTTATTATCTAATTAGTCATATGTCATTTCGGGTATACTTTGTATTAGCTAATAGCTATTTGTATATCCATGCCTATGCATAAGATTTTTATTAAAAAAAAATTCATTAACGTTGCACACAAGAAATAAAGGGCCTGTATCTATGCGCGATGGATTTAATTCAGCGAGGACGTTTGTACTATACAAAATGCATCATATTGTGAGTGATCTCACTCTCCTCAATGTCAATTCATCTGTTGTTGCAAAAGGTAAAATAATTGCTGTGATTTATCATTTAGTAATGGCTCAATCCTCAAACACTATTTATCATTGTTGTAGATGGCAGTCAAGCAAGTAACTTTACTAGTGGCTTTATGAAGAGAGGATGGATATACTATTGCATAGTATTGGCAATAAACATATCTTCAGTCATGGACTTGCTCAAGTAACTTCCCCTGGAATGAACATCACGTGCAATGGCATGCGCAGTATTCAGAGCCTGGGTGACGTAGCTCATGCAAATGGAAATGGTTGGTGGAAGTATCACACAGTACGGTAGTACTGTGTATATAGGGATTGCTATGGTCTATCCCCATTGAAAACCATATATAAGGATATTCTTCATTTTCACTTTCAATTTGAAGTTGATTCCACTTTTAATGGTATCAAGGTGAAGAATGCGTGAAAAATAACAATGAAACAAAAATTGGTTGATCTGTGATGTAAGATATGCGTAATATCACAAAAGTGCATTTCACATTTTTGCCCATGTTCTTCATCTTCTTATTATTATCACACAGTACGGTAGTACTGTGTATATAGGGATTGCTATGGTCTATCCCCATTGAAAACCATATATAAGGATATTCTTCATTTTCACTTTCAATTTGAAGTTGATTCCACTTTTAATGGTATCAAGGTGAAAAATGCGTGAAAAATAACCATGAAACAAAAATTGGTTGATCTGTGATGTAAGATATGCGTAATATCAAAAAAGTGATATTCACATTTTTGCCCATGTTCTTCATCTTCTTCTTCTTATTATTATTATTATTATTATTCTTCTTCTTGAAGAAGCGTAACTCAATAACCATAAAGTCAATGAAGTTGAATCTTTGCATGTGAAAATGTATCAATACGTACTGGGGAATAGAGGTATAATTTTTTCGTTAACCCTTGTAGTTCATGTACTACTGATCGTTATCTCTCCCAGCAATGTATTATGAATGAGGATAACTAATGATCAAAACTCAGCAACCATGGTAACTATCACCCTGAAAGTTAGCATGTGTAGAGATATCATCGCTAATAGCAACATGACAAAAGCATATTTTATTAACCCTTGTGATTCTTGTAATAATGATGTTAACACTCCTCTCAATGCAATACATGTACATATATATAGCGATTACGTAATTCATTTTGAATGTACGTGCATAGTACACGTATATAGTTAGCTTGCGTCATACAAGAAAACGATTACGTCATGAGACAAGACTCATAAATGACGTCATTTACACCAGCCGCGCATGCGCAAAAGCTTAGCAACTAGCGCGTAACAACTAGGCACGAGTGAACTGGCTGATAGAGAACGTGTTGACGATTTGTATAGCAACTAGCACTTAGTACTACATAAGCAAAACAGAGATGTGTTGATGATTCTTGTGCTACTCTCACTGTCAGAACACTGCACACGCGTACAGTGCTCTGCCTCTACGTATATACCTCGGTAAGCTTATATATGATCATAGATACCATATAGTATATATGCTTATATGCTGTCTGCTGGAGAAACGGCACGCTATTCTACCACGATACTATATACCACCAAGCCAAAGCGCTGGTGACTGATAGTACGTTGTTAGCAGGTTTGCTTATAGACCAAAGTGTACGCAGCTGCTGCTTGCAACCAAACCACGCCCTCAGTACTAATCACGCATTTATACAGTAGCTCAATACTTGGTCAGATGTTTATGGATATGGAGAGGACATGCCAGGGAGAATTATTGCTTACAATAGTAAAAAAATGACAAGAGACAAGTAAATAAAAAATTTAGGAAATTTGAAGTGTAATATAGGAATTGCATAAAAATGAACAGAGACAAGATTGGGACACAGACATGCTATATACATCAATGTACTAAAAGGTATGTTGATGTACATAGCATGTCTGTGTCCCAATCTTGTCTCTGTTCATTTTTATGCAATTCCTATATTACACTTCAAATTTCCTAAATTTTTTATTTACTTGTAATAATAAGAAGATGAAGAACATGGCAAAAATGTGAAAAGCACTTTTTGAGATATTACGCATATTTTACATCACAGATAAACCAATTTTTGTTTCATGGTTATTTTTCACCTATTCTTCACCTTGATATCATTAAAAGTGAAATCAACTTCAAATTGAAAGTGAAAATGAACAAAATGCTTATATATGGTTTTCAATGGGGATAGACCATAGCAATCCCTATATACACAGTACTACCGTACTGTGTGATATAGCGATGACGTAATTCATTTTGAATGTACGTGCATATTACATACGTTTTACGTATATAGTTAGCTTGCGTCATACAATAAAACGATTACGTCATGAGACAAGACTCATTAATGACGTCATTTACACCAGCCGCGCATGCGCAAAAGCTTAGCAAAAGCTTAGCAACTAGCGCGTAACAACTAGGCACGAAGTGAACTGGCTGATAGAGAACGTGTTGACGATTTGTATAGCAACTAGCACTTAGTACTACATAAGCAAAACAGAGATGTGTTGACGATTCTTGTGCTACTCTCACCGTCAGAACACTCCACACGCGTACAGTGTGTTGGCTCTGCCTCTACGTATGTACCTCGGTAAGCTTATATCGTAGATACAATATAGTATCTATGCTTATATACCGTCTGCTGGAGAAACGGCACACTATTCTACCACGATACTATATACCACCAAGCCAAAGCGCTGGTGACTGATAGTACGTTGCTAGCAGGTTTGCTTATAGACCAAAGTGTACGCAGCTGCTGCTTGCAAGCAAACCACGCCCCTCAGTACTAATCACACATTTATACAGTAGCTCAACACTTGGTCAGATGTTTATGGATATGGAGAGCACATGCTAGAGAGAATTATTGCTTACAATAGTAAAAAAATGACAAGAGACAAGTAAATAAACAGGGGCACAGACATGCTATATACATCAATGTACTAAAAGGTATGTTGATGTACATAGCATGTCTGTGTCCCAATCTTGTCTCTGTTCATTTTTATGCAATTCCTATATTACACTTCAAATTTCCTAAATTTTTTATTTACTTGTTATTCTTCTTCTTCTTCTTCTTCTTCTTCTTGAAGAAGCGTAACTCAATAACCATAAAATCAATGAAATTGAATCTTTGCATGTGAAAATGTATCAATACGTACTGGGGAATAGAGGTATAATTTTTTCGTTAACCCTTGTAGTTCATGTACTACTGATCGTTATCTCTCCCAGCAATGTATTATGAATGAGGATAACTAATGATAAAAACTCAGCAACCATGGTAACTATCAACCTGAAAGTTAGCATGTGTAGAGATATCATCGCTAATAGCAACATGACAAAAGCATATTTTATTAACCCTTGTGATTCTTGTAATAATGATGTTAACACTCCTCTCAATGCAATACATGTACATATATATAGCGATTACGTAATTCATTTTGAATGTACGTGCATAGTACACGTATATAGTTAGCTTGCGTCATACAAGAAAACGATTACGTCATGAGACAAGACTCATTAATGACGTCATTTACACCAGCCGCGCATGCGCAAAAGCTTAGCTGCTGCAAGCAAACCACGCCCCTCAGTACTAATCACGTATTTATACAGTAGCTCAATACTTGGTCAGATGTTTATGGATATGGAGAGGACATGCTAGGGAGAATTATTGCTTTACAATAGTAAAAAAATGACAAGAGACAAGTAAATAAAAAATTTAGGAAATTTGAAGTGTAATATAGGAATTGCATAAAAATGAACAGAGACAAGATTGGGACACAGACATGCTATATACATCAATGTACTAAAAGGTATGTTGATGTACATAGCATGTCTGTGTCCCAATCTTGTCTCTGTTCATTTTTATGCAATTCCTATATTACACTTCAAATTTCCTAAATTTTTTATTTACTTGTTATATAGAAACACGAAATGAATGAGGAGATGAGGTTATTATAAAAAGTACAATTTCAGTGAAAGTAGCTCATAACACAAGTGCTGACTTCGTGAGTAGATCTATTAGTGCACTGCTGCATGCTCCAAATACGTCAGTCCTGCACATACTCTGAACATGTCACTTGTTCTAGTCGAATATAATCAGAGGAGATAACTACACCCAAATACTTGTAACTCAGTACAAGAGGCACGTATAGGTTAATTGAGCTGGAAAGGCACTAATAATTGATCTTGCTTTGTTTTATGCACAATGGCATAACTTAGAGTGATATGCGAAGGGAGCAGTTGATATCTGCATCAACACCTAGGCCTCCCTCTCTCCTTTTAGCGTCCTTCACCATGAAAGTAGTAAATTGATAGTTGTCAGTGGCGGATCTAGAATTTTGCGAAGGGGGTAGCATGTCGCGCGTTTTGAAGCCACATCCAGTTAATATGCACGCGATCATGAAATCGACAGTAAGTCTGAAGGCAACTGTGCGTGTTCGTGAGATGTGAGCATATATACAGACGCAGCAAAAGGGGATTTCAGTGGAAACCTCTGAAACCCCCCTAGATCCGCCACTGGTTGCGGTATATAGCAAGTACTGTGAATTAAAAATTTCGAAGTCTACGGCTCCCCTTTTAATAGTGTACGCTATTTTAGTTTGGAAATGTCTCCTATCTTCTCATTCTTCTTCAGATGACCTGATAAGCCGTACAATAAAGGCGCATTTTTCGCTACGTACTGAATCGTGAGACTCCCACTTGCGGGTAATATAAAAGGCTGGTGATGATGTCATGCAACAATACGTAACCTATAAGGTAAGCATTTCTTGCCAACTGGAAATCATAAATACACACCCACTCGACTGAAACGCCCACTCACCGCCGACAAACATATATCAGTGCGTGCCGTTGCCTTCAGCGAGGATATTGTATAGCTAATCTGTACAAAATGCAGCTGTTTTTTTATATTGTGAGTGCTCTCACTCTCCTTTATATCAATTCGTATGTTGTTACAGCAGGTGAGATAATCAGCAATGGCTCAATCCTTGACTATTGGTCAATGATTTTTATCACTGCTTTAAATAGATGGCAGTCAAGCAGGTGAATGTACTAGTGGCTTTATGAGTCAAGAGAGAATGGATACACTAGTGCATGGTGTTGGCAAAAAAAAGTTCTTGGATACTGGCCAAGTCATTTTCCCTGGAATGAACTTCACATGCAATGGCAGTATTCAGAGTCTCATATTTGGGGCTCAGTGGCAGGGTAATAGTAGTTCATTCCTTGAGCTACAGATATGGAGGCCGAATGGAAGTTACTCATTCAGTAAAGTCAGGTCAACTCTAATAAATATGACTGGAGAGGATACATCGATAACAGAACTCTACCAGTACAATCTCACCTCACCACTGGCCTTTGGATCAGGAGATATTCTGGGCTACTACCAGCCTTCAAGCCAGTTAAGATTATATTTTGAGCTGGATGGACAAGGTCAACTTGGATATTTTTTTGCCACCCGAAAACTGTCAAGTTATCTTTTTGTCTCTGATTCTCAGAGTGTTAACAACATTCGACTACTCCTTGATGTAGTAACAGGTAATTATTATACATAAATCTGTTTAATTCTTCAATACATTCTCTTTTAAATGCAGACACGTTAGGCTGTGAGCATGGTTTCATGAGTAAATTAAAGATAAGGTTTGTACTGGGACTGGAAACTGCTACATGGGACCCCATAAGTTCAACAGTGTCTCAACTACTCCTTACACCTGATATGAGGTTCACATGTAATGGAATGATCACTAAATGGATCATTGCAGCTAATGTTAACAGTGATAAACCTCATACTGCTGAGTTACAACTATGGAGAAATACAACAAATGGTGTATATGAGAGGATTAATGGAACACAGATTACTATGACAGCCAGTCCTCATGCTGTCTATGAGTTTGATAATTTCTCCCCCATTCCTTTCCAAGCAGGAGACTTCCTGGGATTGTATCTACCTTTTTCAGATGTTATCACACTCTATTCTGAGGATACAAACAGTACCATCAACTACTACATGTATACTGGAGGGAACCACGATCCACTATCTTCCAAAATTAACATAACATCATTGGCATCGTCCTACTACCATCCCATGGTGTCTGTTGAAATAAGTGAGCTGGGAACATAGCATTATTTGTTGGGTCATGTACAGATGCATTCTCCACAGGTACATATAGTTATTCAAGTGACACAATATCAACTCCTTTAATAAGTAAGTTATGAACATAAGTGTTACTATAATAGTACATTCCATTTTCACAGCTACAAAAAGTGCTAGTGTCTCCATATCTTCATTAATGGTATGTTATCTTGCATAGATTAGGACTGTTTCTATGTAGGTTACACTCTAGTCACAAAGAGGTTTAGTGGATACATACTACAGAGGCAAACCCTGAGTAGTGTATCACTAAAAGCTCTGAGTACATGGGTAGTGTGTAACCGGTTTGTACAAAAACTTTGCAACATCAGCCATACACAACCTGAGTGAGTATTGTGTAACACACAATTTTTCCAACCTCAGCCATACACAAGGTGAAAACATCTGGTACAAAGCTTGTAGTTGAGAAGCCTTCCAAGACTTAGTCTTCCAGGGTTTATTCTATTAATGCTGTCTGTGCTGCGGTACAATACTATATATTATCCTTTTCTTTAGACTCCTGACTCCATAGCCATATCATCTATTCAACCAGTCACCATCTCCCCAAGTAGTTCATTTCCCAGTAATATGACTCCTACTTCTGCATCTTCAAATAAAGAGAATTTGAGTTCAGTCCCTACCTTGTCACTCTCCGCTAGTGAATCACCATCTCATCCACCTCATGATGTTGACACAAGTACAACTCCATCTTCAAATAAAGAGCATTTGAGTTCAGTCCCTACCTTGTCACACTCCACTAGTGAATCTCCATCTCATAATGGTGACACAAGTATAAGGATAAGTATAAGGATATATGGTGGTACAGGAGCAGCCGTCATTCTACTGGTAACTATAGTAACGATGATAGTAGCAGTAGTGGCATGTGTGTTGCAGCAGAGAAGGAGTACTAGTAAGATGGAAGTGGATGAGGACAAAACCAATGAATATTCTCAGGTTTACCAAGGTACAGGACAATATATATTATAGCCTGTTGCTAGCTATCTGGTTAGATGTGAGAAGTGACTATATCAAGTGTCAGGATTACCTATATGAGGTGTTTATATCTGATTTTGCCAAAATATCTGAATGAAGTAGCAAGGAATCTTACTCAGTTAGCCATCATGTATACACGCACTTTGCCCTCGGCTTGGCACTACATGCCCTCAGGCATAATGCAGTGTAAACAAGCTATATATCACTCCAAGGGATGTTAAAACTAATACACACACACACACACACACACACACACACACACACACACACACACACACACACACACACACACACACACACACACACACACACACACACACGCACGCACGCACGCACGCACGCACGCACACACAGGTCAAATATTATCATCTGAAATCAGGACACCTTACTAATCAGGATACTTCTTTCTTCTGTCCCATGCCATTATCACCTGCCCTTGCCAGCATACTGCACTTGTTAATGATTTTAGGTACTCCCATTATCCCCATCCTTCAACATTTAATAATTTACTCTTGTATATGCACTATGAATTATATGACATATATCATGTTATTACTCTAGTAGAAAATGAGAAGGCAGTGGATATGCAACACAAGGAGCAATCCAATAAGGAGTCTGTACAAAACCCTATTTATGCAGGTAGAGGAAACTGAATGTATAATATGTTACTAGATAGTTGATAATGTGTGTGATGGTAAAGCAAATCAATAGCACTTAAAGCAAGAAGAATGACTGCCTAAATACCTGAGCACAAGCAGATGTATATATATATCCAACATGTACATAGGACACATAATGTAAAATTTTGATTAAATCTCTAGTAAAAAATATGAAGGCAGTGGGTGTACAGTGCAAAGAGCAAAGCAATAAAGCTTCCATGGAAAACTATATTTATGAAGGTATAGGAAACTGCATACATACATTTATGCTATACATGTTGCTGTATATATGCATATGATGTCTATAATATCAGAAAATGTGAGAAAAGAGACTATGCATAAATGTCTGAACACAAGCAAGTGTATATCACTCTGTGTTTCATTTAGGGAGTGAGGGGGGATTTGCACCTCTAGTCACAAACTAGCCCTCTTGGGCAAAATTTTAATCTATGTAGGGTGTACATAAATGTCATTAGGTCGCCCCCTCTTGGAATTTCAAGTTTATCCCCCTGCACAAGTTTTCTATGCCTGTAACAATACACCAATTAGTCTAAGACATGATTTGTATGACATAACGATGAATTATAACTATCATATATCTACTACTCCAGTAAATAATGAGAAGGCAGTGGATGTGCAGTACAAGGAGCAAACCAATAAAGAGTCTGTGGAAAACCCTATTTATGAAGGTAGAGGAAACTTCAATAAAAACTATGTAGTAAATTTAAAGTGAAAAGGGAGACTACGTAAATGCCAGAACACAAGGTGTATACACCAATTAGACATGATTTTTTGTAACATATATATATCGTGTTGAATTTTATAAACTTTAGTAACAAATGAGAATACAGTGGATGTGCAGCACAAGGAGCAAACCAATAAAGAGTCTGTTGAAAACCCTATTTATGCAGGTAGAGCAACCTACATGTATACAGTAGGTATATGAAAATAATGCTGTATGACATGAACCATGTCAAATGCTTTAGAAAAAAATAAGAAGGGAGTAGATGTGAAGCACAAGGACAAAACTAATGAAGGATGTCAGGTTTACTCAGGTATAGTATAAGCTCTATGTTAAGGTATATATAAACATTATTATATATAATTATGTTTATATAGCATGTTTGTAATTATTATGTGTTTGGTTGTCTTGTTATCAATATACACAAAAGGAGCTGTAGGAGGGCATTATGACATAGAATGAGCTATACACACACATGGGGCTCTGCAGGAGAGTATTACCGTAACATGAAAGCACCATAATTCATCATCTTGGTGTTCACTGCAGGTAGTAATGTACACAAAACTCTACCACAAGTGGCTGAACCACCTCCTTCTCCAGAGTCTGAACACGAATATGAAATAGTCTAGTTATCACAGTTGCCAAATGTGGATGCATATTATCATGAAGCTGTCACAAGTTGTTAGTTTTCACATGGAATTGAATGTAGCTACATGAAATATTAGACTAAAGGTTGTCTTACTATATGAGAATAAAAACATCTTCATTAAAATGTTTAAGGATGTGGGGATGACAGTGCCAAAAGACATAGGCAAAAAGCAGTGATGATAACAAGAGAAATAAGTAGTAACTCACTGCAAAAACATGATGGTTATTCTAACACAAAATATTGTTAACTCAGTTGCATGTGTAGTCACTCATTCATGTTAATGGGTGTTGAACAAAGATATATAGTTATCTCAGTTGTATGTTTTGTCAGTCTTGTATCTTCAGACAGAATGCTGTGTACAATGGCTGACATTCAAGTTGGAATGTAGCAACAGCACATGTAATCATTCAACCTGTAAATTTTCATCACCATAATTTACTATAGCTGAGTGATTATATAATTGGACCTCACATGTTTTCCATAGACCCTAACATGACATCCTTGGATTGAAATAACAACATAATTATATACTCGGTCTATGGGTCTATCTATGGTATGCGCCTTGTTGGCTCTCCTCTCAACAGCCATTAAATTGTCAATTACATGATGAGTGACTACACATGCAATTGTGTTAAAATAACCATCTTGTTTTTGCAGTGCATGAAGGCAAAGGCAGGCAGGGAATTGGCATGCAAAAATCATAACATACGTAACCCATAAGAATAATAAAGGATGTAGGGAAGAATCAGTGGCGTAGGAAGATATTTTGTAGTAGGTGGGCTGATGCAGATTAATCATGAACCGCGCACGAACCGCGCGGCGATTTTTTATGGCTTGAAAAACTATATGTACGTACCTGTGGAGAAGGTATCCCTACATGAAAAAATATTAGACCCCCGGTCCACCATTCCTAGGACTGGTGGACTGTCACGCAAAAAGTGGACCGGACCAAAAGTGGACCGGGGGTCCAATTATGGCAACTAAAAGCGGACCGCCCGGTCCACTTTTGGTTGCCATAATTGGCCTCCCGGTCTACTTTTCGTTGCAAAAAGCGGTCCACCCTAGCGAAAAGTGGACCGGGTGTAGTTTTAGATCATTAGCCCATTTGTGGGGGTATAAAAAGCATTACTAATGATACCTTTATGATTGTACTGTGCCACGACGGAGAGTTTAGGCTTTTCTGCTATTCACATCACCAACCAGGTTCGTGGCCACGTGCACGTTACTGCTACTGATTCGCTGCATTACCAGTAAAAATGGTATACTGCTAATCATTCTCCCTCTACCTTGAAATGCTTGAAGCACTATATAGCTGCAGCTATGGTTTGCTGACTGTCGTCTGAGTAAAATACACACTCGTCCAGTTTTCGTCGAACAAAAGTGGACCCAGTCCAGTTTTCGCTCTGCCAAAAGTGGACCCGGTCCAGTTTTCGCTCTGCCAAAAGTGGACCCGGTCCAGTTTTCGCTGCCAAAAGTGGACCCGGTCCAGTTTTCGCTCTGCCAAAAGTGGACCCGGTCCAGTTTTCGCTCTGCCAAAAGTGGACCCGGTCCAGTTTTCACTTCGCCAATGGCGGACCCGGTCCAGTTTTCGCTCAGCCAAAAGTGGACCTGTCTAGTTTTCGTTCAACCAAAAGTGGACCTGGTTCGAGTGGAGTTTTGTGGAACAAAAGTGGGCTCCCCATACAGATCGCTTTTTCAGATTATGATATTAAGCAGTATGTGTTCATAGTTTTACTACAGCATGATAAACTCCTGGCAGCGATCTACTTGTCAGTGTTGTTTGAGCCTTTACCACCCTCGTTACATGCCCTTGTCATGATCAGTATATTCACACTGGCATACACATGCAGTGGCTATTCCCATACCGGTGTAGGCTTTTGTATGCTTGTTGCGGAAATGGGGCTCTTGTTTCAACCCTGATGCTACAAGGCTTCCTGATGGTTCTTATAAAAACACTTAACACGAAGTAATATGGACAAAAGTGGAGCCTGTCCAGTTTTCGTTGGAAGGTAGTGGATCGTGGAACCCTCCAGTGTATATGTATATGGGCTGATGCAGATTAATCATGAACCGCGCACGAACCGCGCGGCGATTTTTTATGGCTTGAAAAACCATATGTACGTACCTGTGGAGAAGGTATCCCTACATGAAAAAATATTAGACCCCCGGTCCACCATTCCTAGGACTGGTGGACTGTCACGCAAAAAGTGGACATGATTATATAATTGGACCTCACATGTTTTCCATAGACCCTAACATGACATCCTTGGATTGAAATAACAACATAATTATATACTCGGTCTATGGGTCTATCTATGGTATGCGCCTTGTTGGCTCTCCTCTCAACAGCCATTAAATTGTCAATTACATGATGAGTGACTACACATGCAATTGTGTTAAAATAACCATCCTGTTTTTGCAGTGCATGAAGGCAAAGGCAGGCAGGGAATTGGCATGCAAAAATCATAACATACGTAACCCATAAGAATAATAAAGGATGTAGGGAAGAGTCAGTGGCGTAGGAAGATATTTTGTAGTAGGTGGGCTGATGCAGATTAATCATGAACCGCGCACGAACCGCGCGGCGATTTTTTATGGCTTGAAAAACTATATGTACGTACCTGTGGAGAAGGTATCCCTACATGACATGACCTAGGGGGTCCACCTATTCTAGGATGAGTGTACCTCCCCCTGAACAGGTGGACCCCCATCTGCTAGGTTATGGATCGCTTGCTAGGGGCCCGGATGGATGCTCAGCGGGTCCTGTGACTTCTCTAGGTAGGGCTAGGGTTAGGGGCTAGGGGCTACGGCTAGGGGCTAGGGTTTCGTGCTGGGTTCAAAGGCGCTTACAAGTACGCGCGGCGCTATTGACAAAAAGTGTATATGGAGCCATGCAAGCAATGGGAGTCCACCTGTTCAGGGAGGAGTCCACTGGTCCTAGGACAGGTGGACCGGGGGTCCACCAGTCCGGAGGGTCCGACACCGGACCAACACATCAAAAAAAGAAACGATACGTATATGCGTGATGAAGTTATATAATTTTAGCGAGGACATTGTAGCTGTACAAAAAGTATGCAACAGTTACTGTTACAATATTGTGAGTGATCTCACTCTCCTCTATGTATAATTGTTGTAATTTTAATGGCTCAATACTCAAAATTGTTGTAGATAGCAAATAACTGGCTTTATGAGTCAAGAGAGGATGGATTTACTACTGCATGGTGTTGGTATACATAATAAACATATCTTCAGTCATGGAATTGCCCAAGGAATTTCCCTGGAATAAATTTCACATGCAATCTCAGTTTTCAGAGCCTCAAATTTTGGGTCTCAGTGGCAGGGTAATATTAGTTCATTCCCCTGAGCTACAGATATATATATATATATATATATATATATATATATATATATATATAATAAGGAGGATGAAAATCAATCTTACTGTAACGTCAGGAGCAAGCTAATAAATGTGACTGCATGGAGAGAATATATCAAAACTCCACCAGCACACTCGGCTACTTATATACCAGCCTGAGATTTCAACGAGTAAGTTAGAATTATATTTTGAGCAAGTCAACTTGGGCATCTTTATACCACCAGAAAATTCTTGTCAGTGATTCTTAGAGTGTTAACAATATGTTGATGTAGTAACAGGGTAAGTGTATATTTTTTTTCTCTTTTAAATGCACAACCTTTAAGCTGTGGACATGCTTTCATATCTGAATTGAGAATGAAGCTTCTATACCAGGACTAGAAACTGTTACATTGAGATCTATAGGTGTTGTTTTTCATTATTTGCGTAAATTACACGCTCGCGGGGAAGGCTTGGAGGCGAGGCTATGTATAACACCCCCCGTAGTAAAGGGCTGGTGATGACGTTTTCGCCATTTTGAAGACACACCCACTCACCGCCGACTATAAGATATTGGTGCGCAGCTTCCTCGCGCATCGGCATGCGTGCTGTAGCGAGGTTATTGCGTGCTGTAGCGAGGTTATTGTATATACAAGCTGTATAAAATGCAGCCAATTCTTTATATTGTGAGTGTTCTAACTCTCCTCCATGTAAATTCATATGTTGTTACAGCAGGTGAGATAAGCAATGGCTAAATCCTTGACTATTGGTCAATGATTATCACTGCTTTAATAGGTGGCAGTCAATTGCAAGCAGGAGTATGTACTAGTGGCTTTATGAGTCGAGAGAGAATGGATGCACTACTGCATAGTGGCAAAAAAAGGTTCTTGGATACTGTCCAAGTACTTTTCCCTGAAATGAACTTCTCATGCAATGGCAGTATTCAGAGTCTCATATTTGGGGCTCAGTGGCAGGGTAATAGTAGTTCGTTCCCTGAGCTACAGATATGGAGGCCAAGTGGAAGTCAATCATACAGTAAGGTCGGGGGCACTCTAATAAATATGACTGGAGAGTATATATCTGAACTCTACCAGTACACTCTCACCTCACCTCTGGCCTTTGGACCAGGAGATATTCTGGGCTACTACTAGCCTACAAGCCAGTTACGATTATATTTTGAGCTGGAAGGACAAGGTCAACTTGGATATTTATTTACAACCAGAAAAGTGTCAAGTTATCTTCTTATCAGTGATTCTCAGAGTGTTAACAATATTCAACTACTCCTTGATGTAGTAACAGGTAAGTGAATACATAATTCTCTTTAGTTTTTCAATGCATTCTCTTTAAATGCAGACACTTTAGGCTGTGAGCATGGTTTCATGAGTGAATTAAAGATGAGGTTTCTACTGGGACTGGAAACTGCTGAATGGGGCCCTATGAGCTCAACAGTGTCTCATCAATTCCTTACACCTGATATGAGGTTCACATGTAACGGGATGATAACTAAATGGATCGTTGCAGCTAATGTTAACAGTGTTGAACCTCATACTGCTGAGTTACAACTGTGGAGAAATACAACAAATGGAGTATATAAGAGGATAAATGGAACACAGATTACTATGACACACAGTCCTCGTGCTGTCTATGAGTTTGATAATTTCTCCCCCATTCCTTTCCAAGTAGGAGACTTCCTGGGATTGTATCTACCTTTTTCAAAGGTTATCACACTCTATTCTGAGGATACAAACAGTACCATCAACTACTACATAGACACTGGAGGGAGCCACGATCCACTATCTTCCAAAATTAACACAACATCATTGGCATCATCCTACTACCTTCCTATGGTGTCTGTTGAAATATGTGAGCTGGGAACTAACAGGTCATGTAGATATACATCCTCCACAGGTGCAAGTAGTTATTTAACTGACACAAGATCAGTCATTTCAACTGACAACCATCCTTTAATAATAAGTAAGCTGAACAAGAGTATAAAAATACCTGTTACTATACTATATCACATTTTCACAGCTACAAAAAGTGCTAGTGTCTCCATATCTTCATTAATGGTATGTCTTTTTGAATAGATTAAGCATTTCTTGGACTTTTTTTATTTTGTTTAGACTCGTGACTCCATAGTCACATCCTCTGTTCAAGTAGTCACCACCTCCCCAAGTCCCAGTAATACAACTTCCACTTCTGCATCTTCACATTTGAGTTCAGTCCCTACCTTGTCACTCTCCACCAGTGAATCACCATCTCATCCACCTCATGATGTTGACACAAGTACATCTCCATCTTCAAATAAAGAGCATTTGAGTTCAGTCCCTACCTTGTCACTCTCCACTAGTGAATCACCATCTCATCCATCTCATGATGGTGACACAAGTACAATTCCATCTTCAAATAAAGAGCATTTGAGTTCAGTCCCTACCTTGTCACACTCCACTAGTGAATCACCATCTCATAATGGTGACACAAGTACAATTCCATCTTCAAATAAAGAGCATTTGAGTTCAGTCCCTACCTTGTCACACTCCACTACTGAATCTCCATCTCATAATGGTGACACAAGTATAAGGATAAGTATAAGGATATATGGTGGTACAGGAGCAGCCGTCATTCTATTGGTATTGATACTAGTAGCAGTACTGGCATGTGTGTTGCAACAGAGGAGTAAGAAGGCTGTGGACAAAGAGCAAACTAATGGACATTCTCAGGTTTACGCAGGTACAGGACAACATATGTATGTGCAAGTCAATACATATGACCATGCATGTGCATGTTTGTAAAGCGTAAAGAAAACGTGTCTTTGAGGTGTTATCAGTAAAACACAAAGAGGAGGGCATCATATAGTGTGTTGTATGTATCTATAATTACCACACGCAGGGAGAGCTGCAGGAGACCATCATCCTAGTATATGTTCATGCATTCGTATGTTTGTATCACTAACATCAGAAAGGGTGCTGCACATGCAGTTATAACCTATGTTTGTGTCAGTAGCACCCAGACAGAGAGTTGCGGGAGGGCATCGTGGAGTTATACTATATGTGTGTTTGTATCAGTAACATACACAGAGGGTATCAATGTGTGAACACTCTATACAGTATGTATAGCATGCCTTCTCATTATGGCATGCACATATTCTTGATTCCCTGTTTCAGGAATGAGTATTTACGAAATAATCTCACAATTCCGAATGGCTCAACCAGCTCCTTTTCAGAAGTCTAAGACATACAAGGAACAAATCAATCCTTTCTATGAGTCACCAGCTGACTCAGATGTGGATGAAAATGAATATGAAGCTGTTCAATTCACTGAAGTACAATGATAAAATAACTTTTGCTGCATGTATAGAATAGTATCAATGTATATACATGTATATAGCTAGTGTTTTATCAACAGAACACAGTAGAATTGCATAAAAAGAAATAGAAGAGGACCTTAGGATGAGTTTTGTAAACATCTGTTAATACTTACATGACTACCGAGTTATAGCGTTACACAGAGTTTACATATAAGCAGTCTTGCTAGCTGTGCTTGTTGAGATGTTGCATGCCTTCATCCCCTTGTCTTGCTGTATATACAGCTATTTCGTGGCACTGTCCTATATACTTAAACATTTGCTTTTATTCTAGTTTCACCGTTTTTTCTATATACCCTTGCGTGTACGCGCGTCGCGGGCCCTGCCCGTGGTCACGTGAGAAACTCCACGCGCGCGCATTAATTTTGTGTAATTGCAAAGATTCGGCACTGCGCACTGGAATAATCAGCTGTTTATTAACAATTTTGTACTAGTGTTTTGGAGTTAGACAACGGATCTGATTGTAGCAGTGTATTTTTGCCTACTTTGAGTATAGTGTGTAACTAAACATACATAAGGCCATACTAAGTAAATACCTTGTTTCACAGGCAATCCCGCATGCCATTTAACTACCGCACGCAATATACTTATTTTTTATTAATTTCCGGTATAAAAGGAATCTCTGGCGGCGCGCGTGCCCTACCGCCGGAAGTTGGCCGGTAACCTAGCCCTGAGCCACATTTCCACGATTGTGTATGTAGTCATGATAGTAGTGTCAGTCCAAATCTCCGTCAATCTTAGTGTGCTAAAGGATTGGGGATTGCATCCACTGAACGAGCTTGCTGCCCTTGCAGAAGTCCTGGAACAGTTTAAACGTGGCGAGATTGAGGGATGTTCCAGCTTTATGTTCCCTGATGCTCTCTTGGAGCAGCCGTTCGAGTGCTACATCGCTCCAAATTTGTCTGGGCCGTTTCAGACAGTTTATCTAAAAAATAATAAATAACGCACGCGCGCATGCGCAGGTGGTGTAGTAGTGCCTGTGAAACAATGAATTTACTTAGTATGGCCTAAAGAAATAAACATACATAAGGAAATAAAAGGAACTAAACATACATAAGACATGCATATTTGAGTATAGTGTGTATAGAAACACTGTTATGTGTCTTCAATGGTTTAAACATGAAGCATTTGGGAATTCTGAGTCATTTACTTACGGGCATATTGGCACCATCCCTACATACTGACTCTCAAAAGTTAACCCTCGGCACGCGCATGCGCAGCGAGGGTTACGTCTGACAGGTACCGTAACCGTTTGTCGGTTTTTTTTGTGTGACCTGTGCCCGTGTTTAAGCTCAAGAGACTTTGACGAAACTTCGACCTGGGGGATGAGACAGAGCGAGGGCTCTATCCTCTATCAGTCTGATGCTACTTGGATTATACTCGATTACCCGAGTCAGAGCGTGGGCTCTATCCCGTTTGGATTATTCTTAACTCCCGGTTGAAGCTGATATGGAGAAATAAAGGCCCAGTAATCTTAACTGGGGACTTTAATGCTAGGACTGGATCAATGCCTGACTACATTTTGCATGATTCTCTCGAGTGTACACAATTACCTCCTGATTATATCCCAGACTGTCCCCTGGTTAGATATTCAGAAGACAATATATTAAATGGGTACGGAAGAGAACTATTGAATTTGTGCCAAGGAAGTAAATTAAGAATTGTTAATGGAAGAGTTGGTCTGGACAAAGGAATTGGAAAGTACACATGTTTCACAAAAAGAGGAAAAAGTGTTGTAGATTATGTTCTAGCTTCTTCGGAGTTTCTTAAGTCATTTTATCTGTTTGAAGTGGGTGCCTTATCAGAAGTCTCTGATCACTGCCCTCTACTGTTTGAATTAAGGTTAAAAGTTAGAATCCAAATAGTAAGCAAACCTAATCATTTTGTAGTACATAAAAATGTACCACATACACAGCAAAGGCCATTAAATTTCATCTTAACTACAGATGCCGAGGAGAGAATTCGGAAAGGTTTTAAAAGTGCAGTGTTTAGACAGACACTTGAACACCTTATAAAGAACTTTTATCAGTCCCCCCTAGATGAAGGTGTCAAAGATTTCACTATATTGTTAAGGAATTTACTACAACAACTTGCTATTACCAAACTTAAGAAAAGACATGCCAACAATATATTTCCTGCTAACAATTGGTTCAATAATGATTGTAAGAAATTCAAGAGAGCACTCACTGATCTAGCCGCTAAAATGAAAGAAGAACCTGAAAATCTTGTGATGAGAAACCTGTATTGGACTAAAAGAAAGCAATATAAGGCATTAACTAAACAAGCCAAGCAAAAAGCAGTGGACAGGTTTCATAAGCAAATATTGGGTTTCAGAAAAACGAGTCATCAGAAATTTTGGAACATCATTCTGAAAGCAAGGAACGTTAACAGAGATAACCACATCCCTATACCTGCTGAGATAATGAAAGAGTATTTTGAAGGACTATTGAATAGACCCTCCTGCCTCTCACCAACTATAGCATTGCCTTCACATAATAGAGATGATTCACTTGATGAGTTAATAAACGAAGATGAAATCAGGTTGGCTATTAGAAGATCTAAATGTAAAAAAGCACCCGGAATTGACGGAATACCTACAGAAACACTTAAGTTATTTGATAAACAATTGTTATTGACCTTAAAAACAATTTTCAATCGTATTTTAACAGATCAACTATTTCAGATCAAATAGGAGGACAATAGATGCCATATTTGTGTTGTCTAATATCATTGAAATGAATAAGAAAAGAAGACAGCCGGTCTTTGCCTGCTTTGTGGATTTTGCCAAGGCATTTGATACAGTCGATCATTCCATACTATGGCAGAAATTATTCACTGTTGGTTTAAGCACTCAAGACATGTACAGTAAGGCAGCTGCAGTAGTCAAGATTGATACAGAAGTGTCATTTCCTTTTTCTTGCAGTACTGGAGTTAGGCAAGGATGCAACCTAAGCCCTCTACTGTTCATCCTCTTTTTAAGTGACCTAGAGGAGCATATGAAAGTATGGGGTGCAAAGGGTATTCTCATGAGCAATTTGAGGGTAAACATTTTAATGTTTGCTGATGATGTTGTGCTGTTAGCTGAGACAGCAAAAGATATGAACAGTTCTTTGGCTGCCCTAAGCAGATATTGTTTGACTTCGAATTTAAAGGTTAATGCAAACAAGACAAGAATTGTTGTATTTAACAGGATTTATGCAAGTCCTAGAAATAACTCATTTGTGTTGAATGGCTGTGAACTACAATCAGTAAGAGAATATAAATACTTAGGGCTAGTGATGAAGGAAAGTGGTGATATAAACCTACAAACACTGGCTGGCCAAGCGAAGAAAGCCCTTTTTTCTTTAAAAAGTGCCTTACAGAATCTGAACTACCCCAACCCAAAAATCATGTGTCATTTATTTGATTCACTAGTATGCCCTGTCCTGGAGTACGGATGTGAAGTGTGGGGGTTCAGCCAAGTAGAGAGTGTGGAGATAGTTCATAGAAACTTTTGTAAGTTTGCTCTGGGTGTACCCTCATCCACAACTAACTTGGCATGTTATGGTGAATTAGCAAGGCCTCCATTGTTGCTTAAGAGAAAACTTAGGATTTTGAAGTATTGGCTAAGAATTGTTACCAATTGGCAAATCCCTTCTCTTGTTTATGATGCATATTGTATGGCTAGGAATTCATCTCTAAAGTGGGCAGTGAAGGTTAAATCACTTCTAGACAGTCTGGGTTTTTCCGAATGTTGGTTAATGACAGATTTGATTGAGACTTCTACGTTGATGCAGAATGTCAAGGAGAGATTAATGGATCAATTCATTCAGGAATGGAGAACAATGCTTAGTGAAACAGCAGGTAAACTTCGCACCTATAAGCTATTTAAAAGCCATTTTGAAATAGAGTCATATTTAAATTTACCAGTTCACCTCAGAGTACCACTTACAAAGTTTAGAGTAAGTGCACATGCACTAAGAATTGAGACAGGAAGATACAACCGCCCTCATAAGCTAGCACTGGAAGAAAGGCTATGTTGGTTTTGTAAGAACACTGTGGAGGATGAAATGCATTTTCTATTAGAGTGCCCTCTTTATTCAGAGAATAGACAAGTTCTTCTGAGAGAATGTGTAACATTGAACAAGTCCTTTGTCTATTTTAGTACCGCAGACAAGTTTTTGTTCTTGTTAGGAACTAAAAGTGAAACGTTACAATATGCACTGGCAAGATTCATCAAAATCTCCTTTCAGACAAGACAAGCAGAGTTGGAAGACACTATTACTTAGTTATTTTATGGTGGTATGTCTTTGTGGTTTTTGTTGACATATATACACTCTGACCTTTGGGCCTCTGGCCGTAACTTGTCAATAAAATCTATTATTATTATTATTATTATTATTATTATATAATAAATGTGTCTGTATGCTTGTTTAATTGATTCTGTGTCATTGTGTCTTGTGTAGGCCGATGCCCTCTGGGTCGTGCTATAATAAACTTTGAACTACAGTGTCTGTCACATCTCACCTCTGGAGGGTCTGTTCGTCCTGAAAATACTGTCACGTACTCAGCGGGCAAACGGAGGTCAAAAATATGTGGGGTTTTCTCTAAAACCACCTCGTTGTGGAGATTCAGCACTGCCTCCGTTGAAGGCATATGTATGGTCGGCCATTTTCCTGCGGAAAACGCGCATGCTTATTATAATATTGTGACGCGGAGGGTTCTGCACTCACTAAAGAGTATAAGTATACAATTTACATGGCACATATGCAGTTCTATTAAATACAATGTCACAAGAGCACCAGTCAGCTGTGTCAGTGATTTGCAAGCCAACCTGCAGGAAATAGAAGATGTATAATTGGGGACAAATGACTTTCCATTTTGCCTCATGAATTTGACCAAAATTCTAATCCACTTGTGCAGTGGTCTATAACCTTTCACATGTATACGTCATACCAAGTAAACAGTTAATAACTGAAGAATATGCTGGAAAATAAGACCAAACAAATGATGTCTCATGGGATTTTTTACATTGCATTCAGGCTTAACACATTTCCTGTAAATGTATCATTGCTCAATACAGTCACCTCAAGCCATCAAAGGACTCCTTGTACTACCCGAGACTGGTACATACACAAGTAGTTGTGGCTAATACATGCAAGAGGTGATGTACCTTCTGAGCGATATTTGCGAAAGGCCTGCCAGTAGGCCATGTACTGAGGTCTGCAGCGCTGCAGGTGGTTCACCTCCTCTCTCTTCACACAGTCTGACACTCGCTTCCGAAGTATCTTCATCTCCTCATGGTCCACTGCCCTAAAAGGTCATCCAATTTGTACATTAAGCAACATACGTATATATAACAAGGTGAAGGCAGAAAAGTTTTGGTGAGTGGAACGAGCTCATTTAGTCATGACAATAAGCTGATTTGAAATGACAATGCACACACATAAAATTAGAACTCACGTAAAAAATTACGGTATGTACAGTGTCTAATGCAAGTCACATAATATAGGAAAACCGGCCCATTGTCACAACTAAGTAGGCATTGCTCCACTCACCAATTATACACGTACGTGCAATATACTCCATTTGTCTAGACTCATTCATAAACATGCTCATAGTTGTATACACTACTCAAATCTCTAAGTTACCACATCAAACCTGTCTCTGACTCTCTGGTGTTTGGATTTGGTGTAGGCCACAAAGTCATTCCTATCAACATCCTCCAATTCAGCCACTCTCTCATACTCCCGTGGCCACTTATGCAGTACTGTAACAACACAACACAATGGAGAATGTGGATTTACATGTGCATGTGAATATAAGTAAACTATGACAAAAATTAAATTTCACACAGATGTTAAATCCTGTGTACCCGTGTAAAATTTTAATACCCAATTTTCCACCCCCAGCATTTTTTATTGGCGCGGAGGGGCACACCTTCAGGCATAACTCGCTGCCTAAAATACACTTCTGTTCGACTATACAGCTCCAGACTCAATATTACGAAGTAGCAAAAATGCGAAATTGCGAATGCGCGCCGCATGCAGGCAGTATGCATAACATGCGCAACCCCATACTGAATAAATCGGCGCCAAAATATGGTTATAGCATGCTCAGGGGGAGTTATCCGCCCGTCTGCGCATGCGCCGCGATCCGCTGCGATCGACTAAAGACTCGGGCATTTAGCTCGACCGCTACATTATGTCGTGAACAGAGTCCCTTCCATATTACAGTAGATTGCTAGCCCTTCCCACCTATATTTTGTGGGTCAAAGTTAAAGAAAACAGCAATCAGATGATAATCCTTGCCAAATATATATGTTACGTCAAAACTTAATAATGAAGCTGTAATTAATTTTCTGTGTTTATTTATTTTTATATGACTAATAGGCCTCCTGGCATACCTTGTCAATAAAACTATTATTATTATTATTATTATTATTATTATTATTATTATTATTATTATTATTATTATTATTATTATTATTATTATTATTATAAACCAAAAAATTGGTCTGGGCACGGCCGGACCAACCGGACCGGTTCCGCCAGCCATGATCTATGAATAAGGCGGAACTTCAGAGAATAGCTATACACATGTTCAGATTTTAGACACACCCACTGACTGGCATATATAAGTGATGGTGATGCAACGATCTTGGGCGCATAACTTCATACATGCGTATCGTTTCTTATGTACATTGGAATGTACAAAATGCAACTGATTCTTCATATTATGGGTGCTCTCACTCTATTCTATGCCGAATATTCATCTGTTGTTGCAGCAGGTAATACAGGTTAGCAGTGGCTCAATTCTCAACACTTGGTAATATTTTTACTATTGCTTTAGATGGCAGTCAAACAAGCGACTGTACTAGTGGTTTTATGAGTCGAGAGAGGATAGATTTACTACTGGATGGTGTTGGTAATAAATGTATCTTCAATGCCCAAGTACTTTTCCCTGGAATGAACTTCACATGCAATGGCAGTATTCAGAGTCTCATATTTGGGGCTCAGTGGCAGGGTAATAGTAGTTCATTCCCTGAGCTACAGATATGGAGGCTAAGTGGAAGTCAATCATACAGTAAGGTCGGGGGCACTCTAATAAATATGACTGGAGAGAATAGTTTAAAATTCTACCAGTACACTCTCACTTCTCCCCTGGCCTTTGGAAAAGGAGATATTCTGGGCTACTACCAGCCTGCTTCAAGCCAGTTAGGATTATATTTTGAGCTGGATGGACGAGGTCAACTTGGGCATCTTTTTACCACCAGCCAAGTATCAAATAATCTTTTTATTGATGATTCTCACAGGGTTAACAATATTCAACTACTCCTTGATGTAGTAACAGGTAAGTGTATATATGATTCTGTTCCTTTTTTATGCATTCTCCTTTAAATGCAGAACCTTTAGGCTGTGGACATGGTTTCATGAGTGAATTGAGGATGAAGGTTCTACTTGGACTGGAAACTCTTACATTGAGGCCTATAGGTGTAGTTACTCAACTAATTACACCAGATATGAGGTTCACGTGTAATGGGATGATCACCAAATGGATCATTGCAGCTATACTGTTAGCAGGGAGGAACCTCGTACTGCTGAGTTACAACTATGGAGAAATACAACAAATGGAGTATATGAGAAGATAAATGGAACACAGATTAATATTACTACAACAAAGAGCTCTCATGGTGTCTTTGAGTTCGATAATTTCTCTCCCATTCCTTTCCAAGCAGGAGACATCCTGGGATTGTATCTACCTCGAACAAACAGTATCAGATTCTATTCTGAGGATACAAACAGTACCATCAACTACTTTATTATTGAACATGCAGAGTCATATGATACAATTGACACAACATCAGTGAGGTCATCATTCTACCATCCCATGGTGTTCATTGAAATAAGTGAGCTGGGAACTAGTATTGTACTTGTTGGGTCCATAATATACATTCTCCACAGGTACATATAGTTATTCAGTTATTCAAACTGACAACCTTCCTTTATTAAAAAGTAAGCTATGCATCAATATTATTATAATGGCATTTTAGTTTTTATACTTTACAGCTACATACAGTGCTAGTGTCTCCTCATATCAGGTAATGGTATGTTTTTGCATTTATGGACTGATTTTTTATTATCATTCTGCTTAGACCCGTGACTCCACTGCCACATCATCTGTTGCCATCCTCTCAAGTGGCTTTTTTCGTATTTCGGTTACCACTTCTACAAGTACTAAACACACACCTTCCTTGAGTACTAAGCATACAACATCCTTTACTATATCTTCAAGTAAACAGGATTCGGGTTCAGTCCCTACCATGTCACTCTTCACTAGTATATCACCATCTGATCCATCTCATCCATCTTATGAAGCAGATGATGGTAATACACATATAAGGATAAGTAATAAGTTGTATGGTGGTTCACGTTCAGTCCCTACCATGTCACTGTCCACTAGTATATTACCATCTCATGAAGTAGAAGATGGTGACACAATTATAAGGATAAGTATACATATGTATGGTGGAGCAGCAGCAGCTGTCATTCTACTGGTAACTGTAGTAATGATAATAGTACTGGCATGTGTGTTGCAGCAGAGAAGGAGTAAGAAGGCTGTGGACAAGGAGCAAGCCAACGGACATTCTCAGGGTTATGCAGGTACAGGACAACATATGTATGTCCAATACATACTGTGACCATGCACATGCATGTTTGTAAAGCATATTTGGTAAAGAAAACGTGTCTGGTGTGTTATTAGTAAGGGAGCTGCGGGAGGGCATCATATAATTATATAATATGTGTTTGCTATAATTACCACCCGCAGAGAGAGCTGCGGGAGAGCATTAAGTCTACATGTTCATGCACTTATTAATAATTATGTTAGTGTCACTAACACACAGAGAGGGAGCTACACATGCAGTTATAACCTATGTTTGTGTCAGTAACACCCACACAGAGAGTTGCAGGAGGGCATCGTGGAGTTATACTATGTGTGCTTGTAACAGTAACATACACAGAGGGTGTGAGAGTGAATATCAACATGTGAACACTCTATATAACATGCCTTCTCTTTATGGCATGCACATATTCTTGATTCCCTGTTTGATTATATTGCAGGAATGAGTATTTATGAAATAATCTCACAATTTCGAGTGGCTCAACCAGCTCCTTTTCAGAAGTCTAAGACATACAAGGAACAAATCAATCCTTTCTATGAGTCACCAGCTGACTCAGATGTGGATAAAAATGAATATGAAGCTGTTCAATTCACTGAAGTACAATGATAAAAATATATATCATGTTTAGAACCTTTTGCTGCTTGTATAGAATAATGTGTAAATCAAAATGTACATGTCTATTATGGCTATAGTGATTCCAACAGAAAACAGTACAGATTGCATAAAAAAAGAAAAGACACTTCGGATGAGTTTTTGAAACATGTTATAGTTATGACAACTGAGTTACGTATTAATAGCGTAAAAGCAGTCTTGTTAGCTATGCAACATGCATGACCTCTCCCTACATTTTGAAACAACCATACCTTTATCCCCTGTCTTGCTGCATATACAGCTTTTTCTTGGCCCCTACAGCCTAACCTGCAAATGCATGTGCGCGCCTGTGTGCGAATGCTGGAAAGGTACAAATGTTTTGACCTCCATTGCCCGCTGAGTACGCGACAGTATCTTTAGGACGAACAGACGCTCCAGAAGTGAGACGTGACTTAACAGACAGACAGACACACACACGACCAAGTACCGTATGTTTCAAATGTTTCAAATGTTTATAATGGAAGCCAAAGAGGGCACAAAATTAAATAAATACGAGAAAAAGTATTGCATGGACACAAGAGATTATAGCAAGTACTGTGAATTAAAGATTTCGAAGTCTACGGCTCCCCTTTTAATAGTGTACGCTATTTTAGTTTGGAAATGTCTCCTAAAAAGATAGTTTCCTTCTTCTCATTCTCCTTCAGATGACCTGATAAGCCGTACAATAAAGGTGCATTTTTCGCTACGTACTGAATCGTGAGACTCCCGTTTGCGAATGCGCGCCGCGGGTAATATAAAGGGCTGGTGATAATGTCATGCAACAATACGTAACCCATAAGGTAAGCATTTCTTGCCAACTGGAAATCATAAATACGTAGACTACGAAACGCGCCATTTTGAAGACACACCCACTCGACTGAACCACCCACTCACCGCCGACAAACATATATCAGTGCGTACCGTTGCCTTCAGCGAGGATATTGTATAGCTAATCTGTACAAAATGCAGCTGGTTTTTTATATTGTGAGTGCTCTCACTCTCCTTTATATCAATTCATATGTTGTTACAGCAGGTGAGATAACCAGCAATGGCTCAATCCTTGACTATTGGTTAATGATTTTTATCACTGCTTTAAATAGATAGCAGTCAAGCAAGTGAATATACTAGTGGCTTTATGAGTCGAGAGAGAATGGATACACTACTGCACGGTGTTGGCCAAAAAAGGTTCTTGGATTACTGGCCAAGTAATTTTCCCTGGAATGAACTTCACATGCAATGGCAGTATTCAGAGTCTCATATTTGGGGCTCAGTGGCAGGGTAATAGTAGTTCATTCCCTGAGCTACAGATATGGAGGCCTTGCGTAACCCATAAGGTAAGATGGTCTGCATTTCTTGGCAACTGGAAATCATTAGTCAGGAATATACGTACGAAATGCGCCATTTTGAGGACACACCTACTCGACTGAACCACCCACTCACCCGACAAGCATATATAAGTGCGTACCGTTGCCTTCAGCGAGGATATCGTACAATCTGTACAAAATGCAACTGATTTTTTATATTGTGAGTGCTCTCACTCTCGTTACAGCAGGTAAGATAATCAGCAATGGCTCAATCCTTGACTATTGGTCAATGATTTTTATCACTGCTTTAATAGATGGCAGTCAAGCAAGTGAATGTACTAGTGGCTTTATGAGTCGAGAGAGAATGGATACACTAATGCATGGTGTTGGCAGAAAAAGGTTCTTGGATACTGCCCAAGTACTTTTCCCTGGAATGAACTTCACATGCAATGGCAGTATTCAGAGTCTCATATTTGGGGCTCAGTGGCAGGGTAATAGTAGTTCATTCCCTGAGCTACAGATATGGAGGCCACAGGGAAATCAATCATTCAGTAAAATCAAGTCCACTTTAATAAATATGACTGGAGAGAATACATCAAAACTCTACCAGTACAATCTCTCCTCACCTCTGGCCTTTGGACCAGGAGATATTCTGGGCTACTACCAGCCTGCAAGCCAGTTAGGATTATATTTTGAATGGGATGGGCGAGGTCAACTTGGATATTTCTTTGCAGCAAGAAAACGGTCAAGTTATCTTTTTGTCTATGATTCTCAAAGTTTTGACAATGTTCAACTACTCTATGATGTAGTAACAGGTAAGTATTATACATAATTCTGTTTTATTAGTTTTTCAATGCATTCTCTTTTAAATGCAGACACTTTAGGCTGTGAACACGGTTTCATGAGTGAATTGAGGATGAGGTTTGTACTGGGACTGGAATCTGCTACATGGGCCCTATAAGTATATCACTGTCTCAACAATTCCTTACACCAGATATGAGGTTCACATGTAATGGGATGATCATCAAATGGATCATTGCAGCTAATGTTAACTATGATAAACCTCATACTGCTGAGTTACAACTGTGGAGAAGTACAACAAATGGAGTATATAAGAGGATAAATGGAACATAGATTACTATGACAAAGAGATCTCATGGTGTCTTTGAGTTTGATAATTTCTCCCCCATTCCTTTCCTATCAGGAGACTTCCTGGGATTGTATCTACCTTTTTCAGATGTTATCGAACTCTATTCTGAGGATACAAACAGTACCATCAACTACTACATAAATACTCATGAACTCCATCAAACGTCAAATGACACAATTTACACAACATCATTGGCATCATCCTACTACCATCCCATGGTGTCTGTTGAAATAAGTGAGCTGGGAACCAGTGTTATGTGTTGGGTCATTTTAGGGTAAATTCTCCACAGGTACATATAGTTTTTCAAGTGACACAACATCAGTTACTCCAACTAAAAACCATCCTTCATTAAAAAGTAAGCTAAGCATCAATATGAAACGAACTATTATGGCTACAAACAGTGCTAGTGTTTCCTCAAATCGAGTAAGTATGCTATTACAGCATATATTGAGGATTTATGAACTGATTTTATTATCATTCTGTTTAGACTCCTGACTCCAGCCCCATAGCCACATCATCTGTTGCCATCCCCTTGAGTAGCTCTTTTCTTGGAATCATATGGTGGAGCATCCATCTCATCCATCTTATCCATCTCATCCACCTGATGAAGTAGAAGATGGTGACACAAGTATAAGGATAAGTATACATATGTATGGTGGAGCAGCAGCAGCTGTCACTCTACTAGTAACTGTAGTAATGATAATAGTACTGGCATGTGTGTTGCAGCAGAGAAGGAGTAAGAAGGCTGTGGACAAGGAGCAAACCAATGGATATTCTCAGGTTTACGCAGGTACAGGACAACATGTGTATGTGCAAGTCAATATATATGACCATGCATATGCATGTTTGTAAAGCATAAAGAAAACGTGTCTTTGAGGTGTTATCAGTAAAATACAAAGCGGAGGGCATCATATAGTGTGTTTGTATGTATCTGTAATTACCACATGCAGGGAGAGCTGCGGGAGAACATCATCCTATATGTTCATGTATTCGTATGTTTGTATAATTAACATCAGAAAGGGCACTGCACATGTAGTTATAACCTATGTTTGTGTTAGTAACACCCACCCATCACTATCTCCCCAACTCCAGTTATAATATGACTCCAACTGCTGCACCTTCAAATAAAGAGCATTTGAGTTCAGTCCCTACCTTGTCACACTCCACTAGTGAATCACCATCTCATCCATCTCATGATGGTGACACAAGTATAAGGATAAGTATAAGGATATATGGTGGTACAGGAGCAGCCATCATTCTATTGGTAATGATAATAGTAGCAGTACTGGCTTGTGTGCTGCAACAGACGATTACTCAAAGTAAGAATGGAGTGGACGTCGACCAAACCAATGTATATTCTCAGGTTTACCCAGCTGCAGGTACAGGACAATATATGATATAGACTGTCGCTAGATGGTTGCTATGTACTGCACTATAAAATTAATATACCATAACATTACGAGATGAGAAAAATGACTATATCAAATGTCAGGAGTACCTATATGAGGTGTTCATATCTGATATTGCCACAATAACTGAATGAAGTAGCAAGGGCTAACACGCCTTAGCCATCATGTATACACATACTTTGCCCTCGGCTTGGCACTACATGCCCTTGGGATCATGCAGTATAAACAAGCTATATCACTCCAAGTGATGTTAAAACTAATACACACACATCAATACATACAAATATTATCACCTGAAATCAGGACACCTTACTAATCAGGACACTTTCTTCTGACCCATCCATTATCACCTGCCTTTGCCTGCATCATAGATATTATACACGGATAGCCAATAGGTTCCATGTATAATATCTATGCCTGCATACTGCACCTTGTTTATATGATTTTAGGTACTCTCATCATTCCTATATCCTTTAACAGTTTTACACTATGAATGATATGACATATATCATGTGATTACTCTAGTAAAAAATGAGAAGGCAGTGGATGTGCAGCACAAGAGCAATCCAATAGGGAGTTTGTATAAAATCCTATTTATGCAGGTGTAGGAAATTGAATATATACGCTATGTTGCTAGGTACTTTTGTGATAGTAAATATCAGTATAGCACCGATTTAAAGGCTAGAAGAATGACTGCTTTAATGCCTGAGCACAAGCAGATGAATATACATACAATTTGTAGGACACATAATGTCAAATTTTGATTAAATCTCTAGTAAAAAATATGAAGGAAGTGGATGTACAGTGCAAAGAGCAAAGCAATAAAGTTTCCATGGAAAACTCAGGTATAGGAAACTGCATGTCATGTATATTTATGCTATACATGTTGCTGTATATGCCTATGATGTCTATAATATCAGAAGAGAGACTATTCATAAATGTCTGAATACAAGCAAACGTGCATCCACCGTTTGCCTAGTTTGCTCTCCACACACCTTTTTTCATGTATATCTGACTGGTTCCATTTAGGGGGCCGAGGGGGGCATTTGTCCCCCTTATTCGCCCCTCTTGGACAAATTTTAAACTATGTAGGGTGTAGGTCGCTCCCCCCCCCCTCCAAAATGTGGAGTTGTTTTGAGTCCCCCCCCCCCCCCCCCCACGCACAAGTTTTCTAAATAAAGACGTGTAGCTACATGAATTAAACATGATTTGTATTACTTAACGATGAATTATCTACTACTCTAGAGAAGGCAGTGGATGTGCAGCACAAGGAGCAAACCAATAAAGAGTCTGTGGAAAACCCTATTTATGCAGGTAGCTAAAGGAAACTTCAATAAAACTATAGTAAAAAAGTGAAAAGGGAGACTAAATGCCAGGGATATATACACCAATAATGTATACCACGTTGAATTTTATATACTTTTAATTAGTAAAAAATTGGAAGACAGTGGATGTGCAGCACAAGAAGCAATCTAATAAAGAGTCTGTTGAAAACCCTGTTTATGCAGGTAGAGTAACCTACATGTAAACATATTATGTAGAATCAATATATGACATAATTATTCTGCTGTATATGACATGAACCATGTCAAATGTTTTAGTAAAAAATAAGAAGGAAGTAGATGTAAAGCACAAGGACAAAATTAATGAACAATGTCAGGTTTACTCAGGTATAGTATAAGCTCTATGTTTGTCTATAACTGAATAATGTTTATATAATAGCGTGTTTGCAGTTATTGTGTGTTTGGTTGTCTTGCTATCAATACAAAAGGAGCTGTAGGAGGGCATCATGACATGTAGTTACATAGAATGAGTTATACACACCCATAGGGCTCTGCAGGAGAGTATTACATGAAAAGAACCATAATTTATCCTCTTGGTGTCCATGCACTACAGGTAGTAGTGTGCACAAATCTCTACCACAAGTGGCTCAACCACCTCCTTCTCCAGAGTCTGAGCATGAATATGAAATACTCTAGCTATCACAGTTGTCAGTTGACTCAAAAGTGGATGTATATTATCATGAAGCTGTTGTTGATTTTTTTCAAAATGTACATGTCTATTATGGCTATAGTGATTTCAACAGAAAACAGTACAGATTGCATAAAAAAAGAAAAGACACTTCGGATGAGTTTTTGAAATATGTTATATGACAACTGAGTTACGTATAGCGTTGCAGAGTAAAAGCAGTCTTGTTAGCTATGCAACATGCATGGCCTCTCCCTACATTTTGAAACAACCATACCTTTATCCCCTGTCTTGCTGCATATACAGCTTTTTCTTGGCCCCTACAGCCTAACCTGCAAATGTATATACTCTTGCATGTGCGCGCGCGCGCGCGAGCCCCACCCCTTTTTGCTGTAAGGTCACTGCACACGGTAATAAACTACAAACACATACCAAAGTCGTTTGAAGAGTTAAGATAGAGAAATGAGGTATTTTTCAATTTACGGATCTGATTGTAGTGGTGTATTTTGCCTACTTGAAATTTAGTAGAGGAAAAGATCAATTATCGGACGGCATGTACGTCGGACACTTTTTGTGCGAAGCTTGTACGAGCTACGTCAGTAAGAGTACTACCAAAATGTAGGCCAATAATAGTGTACAAAAAAAGAAAAATTGCCACATTTTTTCGAGCTTCACTCTTGAAGCGGCGCATCGCGGAACGTAGCGTCCGAAGTAATCAATGATCGACCTTTTTTATCTATCGTCGGACACCTCGCTAAAATGACAGATATGTCTGTGTACTAGAACGAAAATGTGTTTTATATTTACTGTTATCTAGTACCACTTAGTATATACAGTGCAGAAATGGATGCGCCGCTTCACGAGTGAAGCTCGAAAAAATGTGGCAATTTTTCTTTTTTGTACACTATCATTGGCCTACATTTTGGTAGTACTCTTACTGACGTAGCTCGTACAAGCTTCGCACAAAAAGTGTCCGACGTACATGCCGTCCGATAATTGATCTTTTCCTCTACTAAATTTCAAGTAGGCAAAATACACCACTACAATCAGATCCGTAAATTGAAAAATAATTAATTTTAGGATTAAAAAATGGACAACGAGCTTCAGTGAAAACATTCTTATTGGTAGACAGTAGAACACTAATATAACCCTGTAAAATTAAATAAATATGTTCACAGCAGCTTTTATGATCAAAAAACCGTTTTGCGTGGCCCAACATTGATCGCGTAACCAATGCACTTCGTCCGATCTGTGCATGCAAAACCGAGAAGGCATCCATTTCTACACTGTATATACTAAGTGGTACTAGATAACAGTAAATACACATTTTCGTTCTAGTACACAGACATATCAGTCATTTTAGCGGGGTGTCCGACGATAGATAAAAAAGGCCGATCATTGATTACTTCGGACGCTACGTTCCGCGATGCGCCGCTTCACGAGTGAAGCTCGAAAAAATGCGGCAATTTTTCTCTTTTGTACACTATCATTTGCCTACATTTTGGTAGTAATCTTACTGACGTAGCTCGTACAAGCTTCGCACAAAAAGTGTCCGACGTACATGCCGTCCGATAATTGATCTTTTCCTCTAACACGTGTCTAAACATGCTGTCAGTGCCATCCCTACATAGAGACTCTATATAAATCTCACGAGTATAAGTAATTTTCTCATAAAATTTACATGACTTGAAAGGCACATATGCAGTTCTATTAAATACAATGTCACAAGAACACTAGTCAGTTGTGTCAGTGATTTATAAGCCAACCTGTTAGGAAATAGAAGATGAGGACAAGTTTTTCATTGATAAATCTAGTTAACACATCAAACATGTCTCTGACTCTCTGCATGGTGTTTGGATTTGGTGTAGGTCACAAATTAAAGTCATTTATATCCACATTTTCCAATTTTCAGCCACACTCTCATACTCACGTCGCCACTTATGCAGTACTGTGACATGTCAGCGCCATCCCTACATAGAGAGTCTACCACTGACTCTAAATATCACTATTAATAAGTATAAGTAATTTTCTCATACAATTTACATGACCTGAAAGGCACATATGCAGTTCTATTAAATACAATGTCTTAAGAGCACTAGTCAGTTGTGTCAATGATTTGCGAGCTAACCTGCAGGAAATAGAATACCTACAGATTGACAAATATAGTAACACATCAAACATGTCTCTGACTCTCTGGTGTTTGGATTTGGTGTAGGCCACAAATTCCTATCGATATTTTCCAATTCAGCCACTCTCTCATACTCCTGTAACAACCCAACACAATGGAGAATGTGGATGCACATGTGTACAATGCACATGTACATGTACACATATGCATATTATGCTAGTAGCCTTGCTCCACTCAATAAAGAAGTGGCAAAGTAGATGACTAGGGGTGAGGGAGGCCAGGTATAGAGGAGGTGGAACAACTTTCTTATGTCACACTTTACTAACCTGCCATGAGTGTTGAGATAGTTCCTCTCACTTTTATCTACTACTAATAGGGGGTGGGGCATACTTTCTTCTCCATCTGCAATATTTGTGGGAGGTGTATATACACCAATTATAGACATGATTTTTATACCATACATACACACACGCATATATCATGTTTTATTGTATACTTCAGCAGAAAAAATGAGAAGACAGTGGATGTGCAGTACAAGAAGCAATCTAATAAAGAGTCTGTTAAAAACCCTATTTATGCAGGTAGAGCAACCTACATGCAAAAATATTATGCAGTAGGTGTAGAATCTTATGACATAATTCTGTATGACATGTACTATGTCAAATGCTTTAGTAAATGAATGCACTAAAGTGCAGAACCCTCGGCGTCCGCGCGTGAGCGAATCCATAACGCACCTGTGTGCGAATGCTGGAAAGGCACAAAGTTTTTGACCTCCATTGCCCGCTGAGTACGCGACAGCATTTTTAGGACGAACAGACGCTCCAGAAGTGAGATGTGACTTAACAGACACACACACACACACACACACACACACACACACACACACACACACACACACACACACACACACACACACACACACACACACACACACACACACACACACACACACACACACACACACACACACACACGACCAAGTACCGTATGTTTCAAATGTTTCAAATGTTTATAATGGAAGCCAAAGAGGGCACAAAATTAAATACGAGAAAAAGTATTGCATGGACACAAGAGATTATGACATGCATAGAATGTACTTGGCAACTCTGAACACATCCGGGTCTCCATCAGCCAGTTGACGAATGATAAATGAAGGGCTGACCCTAACGTTTGAATGAGAGGTAGAAGTAATGCTCCTCAAGTGATTCGATGTTACAGCGATGGCAGGGCGTGGAACCGTAACCCTCGCTGCGCATGCGCGCCGAGGTTTAATGAATGCAGACGTTGACGGAGATGTGCGCATGCGTAAAACGTAGAACTCCGCCCCGCTCAGCAAGTACACTGGCACTACTCCCTCATACAGTACCCTCTGGTGCTTCGCTGTAGATCGAACAGGAAAAACTGATCGCGGGTAAGCCAGAGTAGGCCAGATCTAATTAGCATTACTTGCGGTATATAGCAAGTACTGTGAATTAAAGATTTCGAAGTCTACGGCTCCCCTTTTAATAGTGTACGCTATTTTAGTTTGAAAATGTCTCCTAAAAAGATAGTTTCCATCTTCTCATTCTCCTTCAGATGACCTGATAAGCCGTACAATAAAGGCGGATTTTTCGCTACGTACTGAATCGTGAGACTCTCGTTTGCGAATGCGCGCCGCGAATAATATAAAGGGCTGGTGATAATGTCATGCAACAATACGTAACCCATAAGGTAAGCATTTCTTGCCAACTGGAAATCATAAATACGTAGACTACGAAACGCGCTATTTTGAAGACACACCCACTCGACTGAACCACCCACTCACCGCCGACAAACATATATCAGTGCGTACCGTTGCCTTCAGCGAGGATATTGTATAGCTAATCTGTACAAAATGCAGCTGGTTTTTTATATTGTGAGTGCTCTCACTCTCCTTTATATCAATTCATATGTTGTTACAGCAGGTAAGATAATCAGCAATGGCTCAATCCTTTGACTATTGGTTAATAATTTTTATCACTGCTTTAAATAGATGACAGTCAAGCAAGTGAATGTACTAGTGGCTTTATGAGTCGAGAGAGAATGGATACACTACTACATGGTGTTGGCAAAAAAAGGTTCTTGGATACTGCCCAAGTCATTTTCCCTGGAATGAACTTCACGTGCAATGGCAGTATTCAGAGTCTCATATTTGGGGCTCAGTGGCAGGGTAATAGTAGTTCATTCCTTGAGCTACAGATATGGAGGCCACAGGGAAGTTACTCATTCAGTAAAGTCAGGTCCACTCTAATAAATATGACTGAAGAGAATACATCGATAACAGAACTCTACCAGTACAATCTCACCTCACCACTGGCCTTTGGATCAGGAGATATTCTGGGCTACTACCAGCCTTCAAGCCAGTTAGGATTATATTTTGAGTTGGATGGACAAGGTCAACTTGGATATTTTTTTGCCACCCGAAAACTGTCAGTTATCTTTTTGTCTCTGATTCTCAGAGTGTTAACAACATTCGACTACTCCTTGATGTAGTAACAGGTAAGTATTATACATAAATCTGTTTAATTCTTCAATACATTCTCTTTTAAATGCAGACACGTTAGGCTGTGAGCATGGTTTCATGAGTGAATTAAGGATGATGTTTGTACTGGGACTGGAATCTGCTACATGGGGCCCCATAAGTTCAACAGTGTCTCAACAATTCATTACACCAGATATTAGGTTCACATGTAATGGGATTATCACCAAATGGATCGTTGCAGCTAATGTTAATGATGATAAACCTCATACTGCTGAGTTACAACTATGGAGAAATACAACAAATGGAGTATATAAGAGGATAAATGGAACACAGATTACTATGTCAAAGACTTCTTATGGTGTCTTTGAGTTTGAAAATTTCTCCCCCATTCCTTTCCAAGCAGGAGACTTCCTGGGATTGTATCTACCATTTTCAAAGGTTATCGGACTCTATTCTGAGGATACAAACAGTACCATCAACTACTACATAGATACTGGGTCGGACTTCCATAATACACCATTTAATACAATCAACACAGCATCATTGGCATCATCCTACTACCATCTCATGGTGTCTGCTGAAATAAGTGAGCTGGAACATAGCATTGTACTTGTTGGGTCACGTAGAGATACATTCTCCACAGGTACATACAGTTATTCAAGTGACACAATATCAACTCCTTTAATAAGTAAGTTGAGCATAATATGAACATAAGTGTTACTATATTAGTACATTCCATTTTCACAGCCACAAAAAGTGCTAGAGTCTCCATATCTTCATTAATGGTATGTTATCTTGCATAGATTGAGATCATTTCTGGGACTGTTTTTATATAGGTTACACTATAGCCACAAAGAGGTTTAATATAGGTTACACTACACCCACGAGGTGGTTTAGTGTATATATATGGTTTAGTGTATACACTAAACCACCTCGTGGGTGTAGTGTACACTAAACCACTGAGTGGGTGTAGTGTAACCGGTTTGTACCACAGAAGCCATAGAGATCGATGAAACCGCTGCTCATGAATCGTAGTGTATGGTGTACTGACTCAGCACTAAGACAGTACATGTACTTCTTAGTGATGAGTCAGCACACCATCTTAGTGATGAGTCAGCACACCATACACTACGATATGAATATTAATGAGCTAAGACAATGCTGTTTTGATAGTGGGGGTAGTCTTACAGGATTTGTACTACAGCCGGTTTCTTTGATCTCTATGGCTTCTGTGGTACAAGTGGATATACACTACAAATGCCGAGTAGTGTATCACTAAAACCTCCGAGTGCATGGGTATTGTGTAACTGGTTTGTACCACAATTTTTTGCAACCTCAGCCATACACAAGGTGACAACATCTCATACACTGCTTGTAGTTGAGAAGCCTTCCAAGACTTAGTCAGTGCTGTGTTACAATACTATTATCCTTTTCATTAGACTCCTGACTCCATAGCCACATCATCTACTCAAGCAGTCACCATCTCCCCAAGTAGTTCATTTCCCAGTAATATGACTCCAACTTCTGCATCTTCAAATAAAGGGCATTTGAGTTCAGTCCCTACCTTGTCACACTCGACTAGTGAATCACCATCTCATCCACCTCATGATGGTGACAAAAGTACAACTCCATCTTCAAATAAAGAGCATTTGAGTTCAGTCGCTACCTTGTTACACTCCACTACTGAATCTCCATCTCATGATAGTGACACAAGTATAAGGATAAGTATAAGGATATATGGTGGTACAGGAGCAGCCGTCATTCTATTGGTAATGATAATAGTAGCAATACTGGCATGTGTGTTGCAACAGAAGATTACTAGTAAGAACGAAGTGGACAGGGACCAAACCAATGTATATTCTCAGGTTTATCCAGCTGCAGGTACAGGACAATATATGTTATAGCCTGCATGTTGCTAGCTGGTTGCTATGCACTGCACTATAAATATACCATAACATTACAGGATGTGAAAAGTGACTATATCAAATGTCAGGAGTACCTATATGAGGTTTTCATATCTGATTTTGCCACATGAAGTAGCAAGGGCTAACACGCCTTAGCCATCATGTATACACATATTTTGCCCTCGGCTTGGCACTACATACCCTTGGGAACATGCAGTATAAACAAGCTATATCACTCCAAGTGATGTTAAAACTAATACACACACAACAGGTCAATACATACAAATATTATCACCTGAAATCAGGACACCTTACTAATCAGGACACTTTCTTCTGTCCCATCCATTATCACCTGCCCTGCCTGCATACTGCACCTTGTTTATATGATTTTAGGTATTCCCATCATCCCTACATCTTTCAACATTTTTACACTATGAATTATATGACATATATCGTGTTATTACTCTAGTAAAAAATGAGAAGGCAGTGGATGTGCAGCATAAGGAGCAATCCAATGAAGAGTCCGTGGAAAACCCTATTTATGCAGGTAGCTATAGAAAAGTGAAAAGGGAGTCTATGTAAATGCCAGGTCACGTATATACACCAATTAGACATGATTTTTATAACATATACCATGTTGAATTATATATATATACTTTAGTAAATAATGAGATGGCAGTGGATGTGCAGTACAAGAAGCAATCTAATAAAGAGTCTGTGGAAAACCCTATTTATGCAGGTAGAGCAACCTACATTTAAACATGTTATGTAGAATCAATATAGCTATGACATAATTATTGTATATGACATGAACCATGTCAAATGCTTAGAAAAAAGTAAGAAGGAAGTAGATGTGAAGCACAAGGAGAAAACTAATGTAGGATGTCAGGTTTACTCAGGTATATATAATAACATAGTATAAGCTCTATGTTTGTCTACAACTGAATAATGTTTATATAGCATGTTTGCAGTTAGCTATTATGTGTTTGGTTGTCGGGTTGTCAAAAGGAGCTGTAGGAGGGCATCATGACATGTAGTTACATAGAATCAGTTATACACACATAGGAGAGTATTGCATGCCATAATTCATCATCTTGGTGCCCACTGCAGGTAGTAGTGTAAACAAAACTCTACCACAAGTGGCTCAACCACCTCCTTCTCCAGAGTCTGAGCATGTGTATGAAATACTCTAGTTACCATAGTTGCCAGTTGACTCAAATGTGGATGCATATTATCATGAAGCTGTTGTTGATTTTGTAGTTTTCACATGGCATTAAATGTAGCTATACATGAAATATTATCAATTCTAGACTAAATGTTGTCTTATACCATACAAGAATAAACATTAAAACGTTAAAGGATGTAGGAATGACAGTGCCAAAAAGTACAGGAACAAGATGCAGTATATGCAGGCAAAAGTAGCAATGATGGCATGAGAAATAAGGAGCAGCATGAAGGCAAAGGCAAGGGGTGGACATGCAACATACGTAACTCCATAATAATGGATGTAGGTGTTTCCACCCAAGGGGAGAGCCCCCCAGGGGGGGCGTGGTGGCACTCCCCACTTTCTCCGAGTGGACTATCAACTACTACATAGACACTGGAGGGAGCCACGATCCACTATCTTCCAAAATTAACACAACATCATTGGCATCATCCTACTACCATCCTATGATGTCTGTTGAAATAAGTGAGCTGGGAACTAGCAGGTCATGTAGATATACATCCTCCACAGGTGCACATAGTTATTTAAGTGACACAAGATCAGTCATTTCAACTGACAACAATCCTTTAATAATAAGTAAGCTGAACATGAGTATAAAAATACCTGTTACTATACAACATCACATTTTCACAGCTACAAAAAGTGCTAGTGTCTCCATATCTTCATTAATGGTATGTCTTTTTGAATAGATTTATTTTGTTTAGACTCGTGACTCCACAGTCACATCCTCTGTTCAAGTAGTCACCACCTCCCCAAGTCCCAGTAATACAACTTCCATTTCTGCATCCTCACATTTGAGTTCAGTCCCTTGTCACTCTCCACCAGTGAATCACCATCTCATCCACCTCATGATGTTGACACAAGTACAACTCCATCTTCAAATAAAGTGCATTTGAGTTCAGTCCCTACCTTGTCACACTCCACTAGTGAATCACCATTTCATAATGGTGACACAAGTATAAGGATAAGTATAAAGATATATGGTGGTACAGGAGCAGCTGTCATTCTATTGGTATTGATACTAGTAGCAGTACTGGCATGTGTGTTGCAGCAGAGGAGAGAGAAGGCTGTGAACAAGGAGGAAACTAATGGATATTCTCAGGTTTATTTGGGTACAGGACACACACACACACACACACACACACACACACACACACACACACACACACACACACACACACACACACACACACACACACACACACACACACACACACACACACACACACACACACACACACACACACACACACACACACACACACACACACACACACACACACACACACACACACACACACACACACACACACACACACACACACACACACACACACACACACACACACACACACACACACACACACACATCAATGTTCACATGAAATCAGGACACCTTACTAATGAGAATACTTTCTTCTGTCCCATGCCATTATCACCTGCCCCTGCCTGCATACTGCACCTTGTTTATATGGTTTTAGGTACTCCCATCATCCCTACATCCTTCAACGTTTTTACACTATAGGTTATTATTCTAGTAGAAAATGAGAAGGCAGTGGATGTGCAGATAAGAAGCAATCCAATAGGGAGTCTGTACAAAACCCTTTTTATGCAGGTGTAGGAAACTGCATATATACGCTGTGTTGCTAGGTATTTCTATGATGGTATATAAATATCACTAGCACAGGCTAGAAGAATGACTGCTTGCCTGAGCACAAGCAGATGTATATACATACAATTTGTAGGACACATAATGTCATATTTTGATTAAATCTCTAGTAAAGGAAGTGAATGTACAGTGCAAGGAGCAAAGCAATAAAGTTTCCATGGAAAACTCAGGCATAGGAAACTGCATGTGCACATTTATGCTATACATGTTGCTGTATATTCCTATGATGTCAGGAAATGTAAGAAGAGAGACTATACATAAATATCTGAACACATGAAATATCCACTTTCTAAACTGAATTCTGTCAAAAACGTTTATTTTAACAGATTACCTTTGGAATTCATTGCCTCCAATCAACCCTTGTCATTTATTAAAAAATCACTCAGAACATATTTCTGGAATACATTTACACACAAATTCAATGTTGAGAGCCTACTTACCACCTCGTGTGTCCATGTACAAAATATGCTCTCCTACCTATACCTCACAACTTTCATTATACCATTTAATTGTAACCTACACAGACAAGGCATGGCTGCTAATCAATTTATTAGCAGACCATCAGTACAGACTCATTTTTCTTATATTCAACTGTATCAAGAAAAAAGTTCATGTACCTTGCCCCCAGTGTTAGGGATACATATGCATACACAAGAGAGGGAATTACAATATCATACACAATGAAAAGACATGATGACAGGTTCTGAGTCTTGTAAGCGGAGGTCAGCGAGCCGCATAGAGCCGTGAGGCCTGGACGTCGACAGTCTCCACGAGTCATTAACCCTCGGCGCGCATGCGCAGGAGGGTTACAGTAGTTGGGTCTGTGTGTCTGTGTGTCTGTGTGTCTGTCTGTCTGTCTGTCTATTAAGTCACATCTCACTTCTGGAGCGTCTGTTCGTCCTGAAAATACTGTCGTGTACTCAGCGGGCAACGGAAGTAAAAATATTTGTGGGGTTTTCTTTGAAACCGCTCCGTTCAAGAGTTATGGCGTGAAACGCAAGCTAAAGAGCCAATTGCTAATTAGATCTAGCCTACTCTGGCTTACTGCTCGATGTACAGCGAAGCACCAGCGGTTACTGCATGAGGGAGTACAAGCATGGATACTGCTCCGGTGAAAGCAATAGCGCTTCCAGCAGTGTACAGAGCCAACCTTGAGTTTCAATCTCACGTGCCTTTCCTGTATTCGCGCACGCGTTCAAGGACTCGCGCACGCGCGGACGCCGAGGGTTCTGCACTTAGTGCATCCATTCTTACATTCTTTCTGTACTGTAACGTCCAAATAATAATAAAATTTTCGAAGTCTACGGCCTCCCATTTTAATAGTGTACGCTATTTAGTTTGGAAATATCTCCTAAAAAGGTAGTTTCCATCTTCTCATTCTTCCTGATAAGCCGTACAATAAAGGCGCATTTTTCGCTACTGAATCACGAGATATCATACATATGTCATACTTCGTACGAGAAGCCCTACAAGGGGCACGAGCGTACACCAACTATAGAGTAACACAAAGACAACACTGAACACACACAAATTGGTTGTCAGGACTATCTGCCATCACAGGAGTCTCATATGTCGGCAATGGACGCCAAAGGGGCTACCCATCCAGTGGCGGATCTAGGGGGGGTTCAGAGGTTTCCACTGAAACCCCCTTTTGCTGCAACTGTATAATAGCTCACATCTCACGAACGTGCGCAGCTGACTTACTGTCGCGTTCGTCGCGCGAGAGTGCGTTAGCGCTAGCACGCTATAAATATTTGCAGACGCCTAGCGCCTATATACGCAGCGATTATCGATCTTCAAGGGATTTGCATCTCTCAACTCTTCACTTACATGTAAACTTTAGTACCCCTTACTCAATGAATGCACTAAAGTGCAGAACCCTCGGCGTCCGCGCGTGCGCGAATCCTTGAACGCGTGCGCGAATGCTGGAAAGGCACGTGCGATTGAAACTCAAGGTTGGCTCTGTACACTGCTGGAAGCGCTATTGCTTTGACCGGAGCAGTATCCATGCTTGTACTCCCTCATGCGGTAACCGCTGGTGCTTCGCTGTACTTCGAGCAGGAATACCTGATCGCTGGTAAGCCAGAGTAGGCTAGATCTAATTAGCATATTGGCTCTTTAGCTTGCGTTTCACACCATAACTCTTGAACGGAGCGGTTTCAAAGAAAACCCCACAAATTTTTTGACCTCCGTTGCCCGCTGAGTACACGACAGTATTTTCAGGACGAACAGACGCTCCAGAAGTGAGATGTGACTTAACAGACAGACAGACAGACAGACACACACACAGACCCAACTACAGTAACCCTCCTGCGCATGCGCGCCGAGGGTTAATAACTGAAACTGGGCAGGGAAGGTTACGTGTATACGCACGGACGGACGTAACTCCGCAATCGCGCGCGTGCATATAATTAACTGGGTGTGGCTTCAAAACGCGCTCGCGACATGCTACCCCCTTTGTAAAATCCCACTGCCATCCCACCATGACAATACAAGGGTACGGACACCCACATAGCCACGTGTATCCATTTAGCAGTTGAGAACTCTTGGCATCCAAGCACGAGCCTGTCGACAACATGTACTGAAGAGGCTACCCATCCCACCGTGATCAGGAGAAACACGACACCAGAAACGAGGCTGGCACACTCCCCCGACCACGTGCACATGTCCAGCCGGCTGCGTAGACGTGGCAGCAATACCCAGAGACACCAGAAAAGCAGCACAAGCTAAACACACAAGCTAAACACACAAGGGTACGGACACCCACATAGCAACGTGCGTGATATCAATTATTAGGGCGAGAATCCCGCTTGCGAATACGCGCGCCGCGGGTAATATAAAGAGCTGGTGATTATGTCATGCATACCCATAAGGTAAGATGATCTGCATTTCTTGCCAACTAGAAATCATTAGTCTGGAATATACATACGGAATGCGCCATTTTGAAGACACACCTACTCGACTGAACCACCCACTCACCCGACAAGCATATATAAGTGCGTACCGTTGCCTTCAGCGAGGATATTGTATAGCTATACAATCTGAACAAAATGCAGCTGATTTTTTTATATTGTAAGTGCTCTCACTCTCCTCTATGTCAATTCATATGTTGTTACAGCAGGTGAGATAATCAGCAATGGCTAATCCTTGACTATTGCTCAATGATTTTTACCACTGCTTTAATTAATAGATGGCAGTCAAGCAAGTGAATGTACTAGTGGCTTTATGAGTCGAGAGAGAATGGATACACTACTGCATAGTGGCAAAAAAAGGTTCTTGGATACTGCTCAAGTACTTTTCCCGGGAGTGAACTTCACGTGCAATGGCAGTATTCAGAGTCTCATATTTGGGGCTCAGTGGCAGGGTAATAGTAGTTCATTCCCTGAGCTACAGATATGGAGGCCACATGGAAGTTACTCATACAGTAAAGTCAGGTCCACTCCAATAAATATGACTGGAGAGAATACATTACAACTCTACCAGTACACTCTCACCTCACCACTAGCGTTTGGACCAGGAGATATTCTGGGCTACTACCAGCCTGCAAGCCAGTTAGGATTATATTTTGAGTGGGATGGACAAGGTCAACTTGGATATTTTTTTACTACCCGAAAAGTGTCAAGTTATCTTGTTGTCAGTGATTCTCAAAGTGTTGACAACATTCAACTACTCCTTGATGTAGTAACAGGTAAGTATTATACAAAATTCTGTTAGTTTTTTAATGCAATGTCTTTTAAATGCAGACAATTTAGGCTGTGAGCATGGTTTCATGAGTGAATTAAAGATGAGGTTTGTATTGGGACTGGAAACTGCTACATGGGACTCTATAACAGCGTCTCAACTATATCTTACACCAGATATGAGGTTCACATGTAATGGAATGGTCACCAAATGGATCATAGCAGCTAATGTTAACAGTGATAAACCACGTACTGCTGAGTTACAACTGTGGAGAAATACAACAAATGGAGTATATGAGAGGAAAAATGGAACACAGATTACTATGACAGCCAGTCCTCGTGCTGTCTATGAGTTTGATAATTTCTCCCCCATTCCTTTCCAAGCAGGAGACTTCCTGGGATTGTATCTACCTCTTTCAGAGGTTATCACACTCTATTCTGAGGATACAAACAGTATCATCAACTACTACATAGACACTGGATGGAGCCACGATCCACTATCTTCCAAAATTAACAGAACATCATTGGCATCATCCTATTTCCATCCTATGGTGTCTGTTGAAATAAGTGAGCTGGGAACTAGCGGGTCATGTAAATATACATCCTCCACAGGTGCACGTAGTTATTTAAGTGACACAAGATCAGTCATTTCAACTGACAACCATCCTTTAATAATAAGTAAGCTGAACATGAGTATAAAAATACCTGTTACTATACAACATCACATTTTCACAGCTACAAAAAGTGCTAGTGTCTCCATATCTTCATTAATGGTATGTATTTTTGAATAGATTAAGCATTTCTTGGACTATTTTGTATTTTGTTTGGACTCATGACTCCATAGTCACATCCTCTGTTCAAGTAGTCACCACCTCCCCAAGTCCCAGTAATACAACTTCCACTTCTGCATCTTCACATTTGAGTTCAGACCCTACCTTGTCAGTCTCCACTAGTAAATCACTATCTCATCCACCTCATGATGTTGACACAAGTACAACTCCATCTTCAAATAAAGAGCATTTGAGTTCAGTCCCTACCTTGTCACACTCCACTAGTAAATCACCATTTCATCCACCTCATGATGTTGACACAAGTACAACTCCATCTTCAAATAAAGAGCATTTGAATTCAGTCCCTACCTTGTCACACTCCACTAGTGAATCACCATCTCATAATGGTGACACAAATATAAGGATAAGTATAAGGATATATGGTGGTACAGGAGCAGCCGTCATTCTATTGGTATTGATACTAGTAGCAGTACTGGCATGTGTGTTGCAGCAGAGAAGGAGTAAGGAGGCAGTGAACAAGGAGGAAACCAATGGATATTCTCAGGTTTATTTGGGTACAGGACACACACACACACACACACACACACACACACACACACACACACACACACACACACACACATCAATGTTCACCTGAAATCAGGACACCTTACTAATGAGAATACTTTCTTCTGTCCCATGCCATTACAACCGGCCCCTGCCTGCATATTGCACCTTCTTTATATGATTTTAGGTACTCCCATCATTCCTATACATCCTTCAATGTTTTTACACTATAAATTATACATGTAGAAAATGAGAAGGCAGTGGATGTGCAGATAAGAAGCAATCCAATAGGGAGTCTATACAAAACCCTTTTTATGCAGGTGTAGGAAACTGCATATATACGCTGTGTTGCTAGGTATTTCTATGACGGTAAATATCACTAGCACAGGCTAGAAGAATGACTGCTTACCTGAACACAAGCAGATGTATATACATACAATTTGTAGGACACATAATGTCATATTTTGATTAAATCTCTAGTAAAAAATACGAAGGCAGTGGATGTACAGTGCAAGGAGCAAAGCAATAAAGTTTCCATGGAAAACTCAGGTATAGGAAACTGCATGTTCACATTTATGCTATACATGTTGCTGTATATGCCTATGATGTCTATAATATCAGAAGAGAGACTATGCATATATATCTGAACACAAGCAAGTGTATATCTGACATATATACTCAGCGTTCCATTTAGGGGGCAGGGGGGCAAATCCCCAAGTCACAAACTTGCCCCACTTGGCAAAATTTTAATCTATGTAAGGTGTACATAATGTCATTAGGTTTCCCTCCTCCAAAATCTTTGAGGTTCAAGTTTTGCCCCCCACACAAGTTTTCTAAACGAAGGCCTGTAGCTACACGAATTAGACATGATTTGTATGACATAACGATGAATTATCTACTATTCCAGTAAAAAATGAGCAGACAATAGTGGATGTGCAGCACAAGCAGCAATCCAATAAAGAGTCTGTGGAAAACCCTATTTATGCAGGTAGATAGTAAAAAAGTGAAAAGGGAGACTACGTAAATGCTCCAATTAGACACGATTTTTAAAACACATATCATGTTGAATTTTATATACTTTAGTAAAAAATGAGAAGGCAATAGATGTGCAGCACAAGAAACAATCCAATAAACAGTCTGTTGAAAACCCTATTTATGACATTATGTTGTATGACAAATGCTTTAGAAAAGAAGGAAGTAGATGTGAAACACAATGACAAATAAAACTAATGAAGGATGTCGGGTTTACTCAAGTATAATAGTATACCCTCGATATATGTTTGTGTTACTGTGATAGGCATATAATAATAATAGCATGTTTATATAGCATGTTATCAATATACACAATAGGAGCTGTAGGAGGGTATCGTGACATACTGGGTTACATAGATTGAGTTATACACACATAGGGCTCTGCAGGAGAGAAAGGAACTATAATTCATAATCTTCTTGGTGCCCACTGCAGGTAGTAATGTACACAAAACTCTACCACAAGTGGCTCAACCACCTCCTTCTCCAGAGTCTGAGCATGTGTATGAAATACTCTAGTTATCATAGTTCCCAGTTGACTCAAATGTGGATGCATATTACGTATGAGGCTGTTGTTTAGTTTTCACATGGCATTGAATGTAGCTACATGAACATGAAATAGTATCAATTCTAGACTAAAGGTTGTCTTACCATACAGAGTAAAATCATCTTCATTAAAATGTTAACTGCAGTTACATGGTGTAGAGATGACAGTGCCAAAAAGCATAGGAACAAGAATCTTGATCCTATGCTTTTTGGTACAGCAGCATATGCAGGCAAAGGCAGGGGGATGGCAGGCCCGTAGCGAGGGGGGTTCGAGGGGGTTCGGACAAACCCCCCTTTTTCGCAAGACAATCGGCGAAACGCGAGCTTATAATGTCATGCCGCGCCACATTGTCCGTATAGATCTATATAATGTATTATATAATACCTTCTGTCGACGTCGATCTTGCTATCACGATCGATCGCATAGCGCCAGCCTAGGGAGATAGGGTATATACCGTAGTGTGTCGATCGCGAAAGAGAGAGGGTGTGGCTACGCTAGGCAGCGCATAGCGGGATCATGCCCCCAGACCCCGCTAGAGAGGTGTGCTTCGCACACCATTTACAATAGGGACATTGTGTAACCCCCCTTTCTTACAGGCTGGCTACAGGCCTGGATGGGCATGCAACAATCATAAGATACGTATATACATGCAGGCCCGGCGGAAGCATAATTTTATTGGTCCGGCCATCTGCGCATGCGCAGCGATCCGATACGACAGAGCCCCACCCATATTACAGTATGCACACGATTGCTAGCCCTGCCCACCTATATAATTGTCGAGCGCATTAGAGCTAGGGAGCTAATCCGGGTCCACATCTCGGCCAATGCGTACGTACGTACGTTACGTAGATCTACCTTGTGTCACGCTATACGAATGTCATTAATTCCCTCGAGAACGTTTAGGAATGTCATTTGTCGCGCAACTATATAACGTCCATGGCGAGAGGCATTAATGCGCATGCGCATTCCTAGAAAGCCAAAAATTGGTCCGGCCGTGGCCGGACCAACCGGACCGGCTCCGTCAGCCCTGACATGATGTACAGTAGGGAGGGTGTGGTCGCCGCAAGGGGAGAGCCCCGGAGGGGGTGTGGCGGCGCTCCCGACCAGAGTTGCCTGCTGCGGCTCCTGTCCTCGCAGTCTCCGAGACTTGCGCGCGTGGGTCTCTGAGGTAAAGGCTCGGAGGTAGCCATGCGCAAAAACACCAGTTGAATATGAATAATACTTCCCTAGTACTTTCGGTGATCGGTGAACTTCTTCGGGGGAATGACTGGTGATACAAAAACTAGTCTTAATTAATGGTGACGTTTCGCAGGACAAATGTGTTGCGCGCGCGCGCGCGAGTGCTATACGGGATAGCTAGGCGGTGTGAGGACAAAAGCTAGATTGTCAGGCCGGGTAGAGCTGGACCATTGTAGAGCAACACTCCTACTTTACCTAGGCAACGTCTAGGGCTAGGCCATGCGCAGTGTGCAGTGACGCTGTGGAGAGATTGCAAGGGGTGAAATACACATTATCATGATGCAGAGTCAGTGTCTGTGGGAGTCTGCACAGAAAGTATCTGTGGGGAGAGACTCGGAGAAAGGGAAGAGTGGTCATAGGGGAAGAAAGGTTTCCATAGGCAGAATTAAGGCCATGTGGTAGTAGTGAATGTAAGGGCCTAATCCAAAATGCTTCTCGCTCCGTGGCTCACAGTGATCTAGTGGAACGATTCTGTGGTCTCTTAGGAAGTCGTGCGATTTCCTAGCAAAGTGAGTGGCGGTGTTGCAGCATAGGTGGACCCCCCTTAGCATGGACCCCCCAGTCCACCAGTACTAGGAATGGTGGACCCTCGGTCCACCTGTCCTAGGACTGGTGGACCCCCACCTAGGGAGTCCACCTATTCTAGGATGAGTAGATATAACTGGTTGCAACAACATTCCAGTTTCATAATTATGAGTCTATCTCAGCCACAAGTGATATAGCAATAACTGAGGAAGAAGTGTTTCATGAGCTCACTTATCTAGACCCCTAAGGTTCTAGAAAGACTTGTTTATAAGCACTTATCAGGTTTTGCGTCTACCTTGTCACCTATTCAGTATGGCTTTCGACAAAAGCACTCTACACTTCAGCAAATTCTAGTCTTTCTGAATAAAGTTTATGATTCAATTCACAGAAACGCTCAAACTGATATGGTTTACTTAGACTTTAAGAAAGCATTTGATACTGTGTCCCATGGTGAACTCTTAAACAAATTGTGGTCTTTTGGGATTACTGGCAATTTATGGAGGTGGATTAAAGTATATTTGACCAATTGACTTCAGTGTGTTTCAATAAGCAGTTGTGTTTCGAGTCCACTGCCAGTCATCTCTGGCATCCCTCAAGGAAGCATATTGGGGCCACTTCTGTTCTTGGTCTTCATTAATGACTCACCCACTTCACTTTCATCTTCTGATTTACTACTGTTTACAGACGATGCCAAGTGTGCCCACCACATTTCATGTCTGTCGAACTGCCTATCACTTCAGTTTGATTTAGATCAACTAACTTTATGGAGTAAAGTGTGGAACCTTCATTTCAACAACAAACAAAGTCCAACATTGTTTAACTACCACATTAGTGGAGATCCACTAGTTACCGTATCAACCCACAATGTCCTTGGTGTTTTATTGTCCAGTAATCTGAGTTGATCGTCACATTATGTTGCTCAAGAGAGTCTATACGATCTTAAATCTTATTAGCAGAACCTTCTACAATGTTAACTGTGTTCAAACCAAAACAGTTCTCTACTTGTCCCTTGTGCGTTTTTATTTCCAAAATAGTTCTCTGTGTCACCCCCACTTTATCAGGGACATTACAACTATTAAGATCCTACAGCAAAGAGCAACTAAATATATTCTGTGTGACTTTTCATCCGATTATAAGTCTCGTTTGATAAGGTTAAAGCTTCTTCCTCTCATGATGACTTTTGAACTTCAAGATGTTTTTTTCATCAAAAGCTTTAAGGAACCATCTACATCATTTGACATAAGGAATTTTATACAATTTTCTTCCTCACGTACAAGATCTGCTACCTACTTAAAAATGAAATATCTTTCTAAACTGAATTCTGTCTTTTATTTTAACAGATTGCCACAACTTTGGAATTCATTGCCGCCAATCAACTTGGATCAACCCTTGTCATTTATCAAAAAAATCACTCAAAACGTATTTCTGGAATACATTTACATACAAGTTCAATGTTGATAGCTCCTGTACTTACCACCTCGTGTGTCTATGTATATACAAAATATGCTCTCCTACCTGTACTAACCTATACAGACAAGGCAATGGCTGCTAATCAATTTATTAGCAGACCATCAGTACAGACTCATTTTCTTATATTCATTAACCCTCGGCGCGCATGCGCAGGAGGGTTACAGTAGTTGGGTCTGTGTGTCTGTCTGTCTATTACTATTAAGTCACATCTCACTTCTGGAGCGTCTGTTCGTCCTGAAAATACTGTCGTGTACTCAGCGGGCAACGGAGGTAAAAGAAATTGTACAGACTCATTTTCTTATATTCAACTGTATCATTCTTACATTGTTGCTGTACTGTAAAGTCCATTAAAATTTTCGAAGTCTACGGCCTCCCCTTTTAATAGTGTACGCTATTTTGGTTTGGAAATATCTCCTAAAAAAGGTAGTTCCTATCTTCTCATTCTTCTTCAGATGACCTGATAAGCCGTACAATAAAGGCGCATTTTTCGCTACTGAATCGCGAGACTCCCGCTTGCGAATGCGCGCCGCGGGTAATATAAAGGGCTGGTGATGATGTCATGCAACAATACTTAATCCGTAAGGTAAGATGGTTTGTATTTTTTGCCAACTGGAAATCATAAATACCTAGACTATGATTTTGAAGACACGCCCACTCGACTACTCCCGCCGACAAAACATATATAAGTCAGTGCGTACCTTTGCCTTCAGCGAGGATATTGTATAGCTATACAATATGTACAAAATGCAGCCGATTCTTTATATTGTGAGTGCTCTCACTCTCCTTTATATCAATTCATATGTTGTTACAGCAGGTAAGTCATAATCAGCAATGGCTCAATCCTTGACTATTGGTCAATGATTTTTACCACTGCTTTAATAGATGGCAGTCAAGCAAGTGAATGTACTAGTGGCTTTATGAGTCGAGAGAGAATGGATACACTACTGCATGGTGTTGGCCAAAAAAGGTTCTTAGATACTGTCCAAGTACTTTTCCCTGGAATGAACTTCACATGCAATGGCAGTATTCAGAGTCTCATATTTGGGGCTCAGTGGCAGAATAATAGTAGTTCATTCCCTGAGCTACAGATATGGAGGCCGAATGGAAGTTACTCATTCAGTAAAGTCAGGTCCACTCTAATAAATATGACTGGAGAGAATACATCGATAACAGAACTCTACCAGTACAATCTCACCTCACCTCTGGCCTTTGGACCAGGAGATGTTCTGGGCTACTACCAGCCTGCAAGCCAGTTAGGATTATATTTTGAGTGGGATGGACATGGTCAACTTGGATATTCATTTACCACCAGAAAAGTGTCAAGTTATCTTTTTTTCTATGATTCTCAGAGTGTTGACAACATTCAACTACTCCTTGATGTAGTAACAGGTAAGTATTATACAAAATTCTGTTAGTTTAATAATTCAATTCTGTTTAGTTTTTCAATGCATTCTCTTTTAAATGCAGACAGTTTAGGCTGTAAGCATGGTTTCATGAGTGAATTAAGGATGATGTTTGTACTAGGACTGGAAACTGCTACATGGGGCTCTATAAGTTCAATAGTGTCTCAACAATTCCTTACACCAGATATGAGATTCACATGTAATGGGATGATCACCAAATGGATCATTGCAGCTCATGTTAACTATCATAAACCTCATACTGCTGAGTTACAACTGTGGAGAAATACATCAAATGGAGTATATGAGAGGATAAATGGAACACGGATTACTATGACAGACAGTCCTCGTGCTGTCTATGAGTTTGATAATTTCTCCCCCATTCCTTTCCAAGCAGGAGACTTTCTGGGATTGTATCTACCTTTTTCAGAGATTATCGCACTCTATTCTGAGGATACAAACAGTACCATCAACTACTACATAACTACTCATGAACTCCATGAAACATCAAATGACACAATTTACACAACATCATTGGCATCATCCTACTATCATCCCATGGTATCTGTTGAAATAAGTGAGCGAGGAACTAGCATTATTTGCTGGGTTATGTATATAAACATTCTCCACAGGTGCACGTAGTTATTTAAGTGACACAAGATCAGTCATTTCAACTGACAACCATCCTTTAATAATAAGTAAGCTGAACATGAGTATAAAAATACCTGTTACTATACTACATCACATTTTCACAGCTACAAAAAGTGCTAGTGTCTCATCTTCATTAATGGTATGTCTTTTTGAATAGATTAAGCATTTCTTGGACTATTTTTTACTTTGTTTAGACTCATGACTCCATAGTCACATCCTCTGTTCAAGTAGTCACCACCTCCCCAAGTCCCAGTAATACAACTTCCACTTCTGCATCTTCACATTTGAGTTCAGTCCCTACCTTGTCACTCTCCACTAGTGAATCACCATCTCATCCACCTCATGATGTTGACACAAGTACAACTCCATCTTCAAATAAAGAGCATTTGAGTTCAGTCGCTACCTTGTCACACTCCACTAGTGAATCACCGTCTCATAATGGCGACACAAGTATAAGGATAAGTATAAGGATATATGGTGGTACAGGAGCAGCTACCATTCTATTGGTATTGATACTAGTAGCAGTACTGGCATGTGTGTTGCAGCAGAGAAGGAGTAAGAAGGCAGTGGACAAGGAGGAAACCAATGGATATTCTCAGGTTTATTTGGGTACAGGACACACACACACACACACACACACACGCACACACACACACACACACACACACACACACACACACACACACACACACACACACACACACACACACACACACACACACACACACACACACACACACACACACACACACACACACACACACACACACACACACACACACACACACACACACACACACACACACACACACACACACACACACACACACACACACACACACACACACACACATCCTGAAATTGGGACACCTTACTAATAAGGATACTTTTTTCTGTCCCATGCCATTTTCACCTGCCCTGCCTGCATATTGCACCTTGTTTATATGATTTTAGGTACTCCAATCATCCCTATGCATCCTTCAATGTTTTTACACTATAAATTATACATGTTATTACTCTAGTAGAAAATGAGAAGGCAGTGGGTGTGCAGATAAGAAGCAATCCAATAGGGAGTCCGTACAAAACCCTTTTTATGCAGGTGTAGGAAACTACATATATACACTGTGTTGCTAGGTATTTCTATGATGGTAAATATCACTAGCACAGGCTAGAAGAATGACTGCTTGCCTGAGCACAAGCAGATGTATATACATACAATTTGTAGGACACATAATGTAATATTTTAAATCTCTAGTAAAAAATATGAAGGAAGTGGATGTACAGTGCAAGGAGCAAAGCAATAAAGTTTCCATGGAAAACTCAGGTATAGGAAACTGCATGTGTACATTTTATGCTCTACATGTTGCTGTATATTCCTATGATGTCAGAAAATGTGAGAAGAAGAGACTATGCATATATATCTGAACACAAGCAAGTGTATATCTGACATATATACTCAGGGTTCCATTTAGGGGGCGGGGGGCAAAATTCCAAGTACAAACTTGCCCCACTTGGCAAAATTTGAATCTATGTAGGGTGTACATAATGTTGTTAGGTCACCCCCCTCCATAATCTTGGAGTTCAAGTTTTGCCCCCCACACAAGTTTTCTAGACAAAGGACTATAGCTACATGAATTTGAGATGATTTGTATGACATAACAATGAATTATCTACTACTCCAGTAAAAAATGAGAAGACAGTAGATGTGCAGCACAAGGAGCATTCCAATAAAGAGTCTTTGGAAAACCCTATTTATGCAGGTAGATAGTAAAAAAGTTAAAAGGTCACAAGATGTACATACACCAATTAGACATGATTTTTAAAACACGTATCATGTTGAATTTTATATACTTCAGTAAAAAATGAGAAGGCAGTGGATGTGCAGCAAAAGAAGCAATCTAATAAAGAGTCTGTTGAAAACCCTATTTATGCAGGTAGAGCAACCTACATGTAAACAGTCGGTGTAGAATCAATATATGACATTATGCTCTATGACAAATACTTTAGAAACAAATAAGAAGGAAGTAGATGTGAAGCACAAGAAGAAAACTAATGTAGGATGTCAGATTTACTCAGGTATAATATTATAACCTCTATATATGTTTGTGTTACTGTGATAGGTATATAATAATAATGTTTATATAGCATGTTTGCAGTTATTTTGTTTGTCTTGTTATCAATATACACAAAAGGAGCTGTAGGAGGGCATCATGACATACTGGGTTACATAGAACGAGTTATACACACATAGGGCTCTGCAGGAGAGAAAGGAACTATATAATTCACCTTCTTGGTGTCCACTGCAGGTAGTAATGTACACAAAACTCTACCTCAAGTGGCTCAACCACCTCCTTCTCCAGAGTCTGAGCATGTGTATGAAATACTCTAGTTATCATAGTTCCCAGTTGACTCAAATGTGGATGCATATCATGCATGAAGCTGTTGTTTAGTTTTCACATGGCATTGAATGTAGCTACATGAACATAAAATAGTATCAATTCTAGACTAAAGGTTGTCTTACCATACAGAGTAAAATCATCTTCAGTAAAATGTTAACTGCAGTTACATGGTGTAGAGATGACAGTGCCAAAAAGCATAGGAACAAGAATCTTAGATGCAGCATATAAGGCAAAACCAGTGATGATGGCAAGAGAAATAAGAAGCAGCATGAAGGCAAAGGCAGGGGGATGGGCATGCAACAATCATAAGATACATTATGTACAGTAGGGAGGGGTGTGGTTCCTGCAAGGGGAGAGCCCGCCGGAAGGGGCGTGGCGGCGTTCCCGACCACTTTCTCGGAGTGGCCTGCTGCGGCTCCTATCCTCGCAGTCTCTGAGACTTGCGCGCGTGGGTCTCTGACTCAGTGAGGTAAAGGCTCGGAGGTAGCCATGCGCAAAACACCAGTCGAATATGAATAATACTTCCCTATAGTACTTTCGGACCTTCTTCAGGGGAATGACTGGTGATACAAAAACTAAAGTCTATTCGCGTTCACCTGGGCCCCAGAAGTTGCTGCGGTTTTACGTGTTACGCAGGCGCGCGCCATTTTGACAACTTCCTGCATGTTTGCGGGTATATGCGCAGGTAACTGGAGAAACCAAGCGTCAGTCCTAAACGCTATGAGAAGTGCGTTTTTTTCGAGTACAGTAGGCTTGGTTAGGCCGAAGGCTAGGGATAAGTGGCTAAAGGTGAGCCATGACGCAGGAAGCGCGTTGATCCATGACATCATAGTTCAGTAGTACGGTTTTAACTGCTACGTTACATCTCATTGAAAATGTGGGCACCCTAGATAGTATCATGGGAGTCTAGCTAGACACACACACACACACACACACACACACACACACACACACACACACACACACACACACACACACACACACACACACACACACACACACACACACACACACACACACACACACACACACACACTCACACACACACATACAGACCCAACTACCGTAACCCTCCTGCGCATGCGCGCCGAGGGTTAATTAGCGACACCGGTTTGGAAGCAAATAGATTTTACCAACTTAAGCCTTTACTAGATATTATCGTAATGATAGATCCACTGTATCATAATGATAAATCCACTGTATCGTAATGATAGATTCTTTTTGTGGTGGTGGTGTTTTAATTGCCATCAATGATTCATCCCTAGTTCATTAATTTCATCCCCATCACATATTGAAGTGATTGCAGTGCAGATATTGAAGCAATTGCAGTGCAGATTAATTTCATCCACCCTCTTATTCTTTGTTCTGTGTATGTTCCTCCAAATTCAAGAGCCTCCTATTTCGATCTACTGTTAGTTTATCTCTCTGAATTGCTATCTTCCGGGTTTCCTTGTATCATTGTTGGTGACTTTAACTTACCTAATATTTGTTGGTATACACTCTATCAGGAAATTCTACAGAATCTGCATTTTGTGATTTTATATTTGACTGGAATCTCACCCAACACGTTCTTAACCCAACTCACATAAGAGGTAATATATTGGATCTTGTTTTAACAAGTGAGGACATTGCAATATCTCACCATACAATTACTTCTCCATGTCCTTTCATTAACTATGATCATTTTTATTTTCATTCTGTTCTACATACGGTACTTTGCCAAAAATCAAAAATAATGTGAGGTATGTTTTGGAATACTCAAAAGCAGATGTGGATGGTCTATGTTCATACTTACTCAAAGCCAATTTTAATGCTTGTTTTAAATCCAATGATGTGAGATTTGTTTGGAACACAATTAAGCAAATGATATACGATGCTATGGACATGCACATTCCTAAAGTGAAACTAAAGTCTTATAAAAGCACTAAGTGGTTCAACTCTGACATCAGATTTGTTTATCAGAAAATATTCTATGGGAGAAAATATCTTGTGCAAAGACTAAATTCAAAATTGATTTGATTAATCAAATAATGAATCCATCAAAATCTACAAATATTTCAATGATATAACTGGTCACAACAACATTCCGGTTTTTGCTAATTATGAGTCTACCTCAGCCAAATCCGATTTGGAGAAGTCTTTACTATTCAATCAGTATTTCCACTCAGTATTCACTCAGAGTTCATTTACTCTACCACCCACTACTGACTTAACCATATGATATCGCGATAACTGAGGAAGAAGTGTTTCTCATGAGCTCACTTCTCTAGACCCCTCTAAAGCTGCTGGTTGTGACAAAATCAGTCCAAGACCTCTTAGGCACTGTACACTGGCACTTTACCGACACTTTCATCATCTGTTGAGCTTAAGCCTACACCAAAGCTACCTTCCTGCTGAATGGCATATGCATCGAATTACACCAATTTCAAATCAAGGGACATATCTGCTGTAGCAAATTATAGACCCATTTCATTGCTCTGTGTAACTTCTAAGGTTCTAGAAAGACTTGTTTATAAGCATTTATCAGATTTTGCGTCTAAATCCTTGTCACCTGTTCACTACGGCTTTCGACAAAAGCACTCTACACTTCAGCAAATGCTGAATAAAGTTTATGATTCAATTCACAGAAACGCTCAAACTGATATTGTTTACTTAGACTTTAAGAAAGCGTTTGATACTGTTTCCCATAGTGAACTCTTATACAATCTTTCAGGACTACTGGCAATTTATGGAGGTGGATTAAAGCATAATATTTTTTGACCAATCCACTTAATAAACAGTTGTTTCGAGTCCACTGCCAGTATCTATGGTGTCCCTCAAGGAAGCATATCGGGGCCACTTCTGTTCTTGGTCTTCATTAATGACTTACCCACTTCATTTTCATCTTCTGATTTACTGTTGTTTGCAGACGATGCTAAGTGTGCCCACCACATTTCATGTCTGTCAGACTGCCATCACTTCAGTTTGATTTAGATCAACTAACTTTATGGAGTAAAGCGTGGAACATTCATTTCAACAAGGATAAATGCGTTATATTGAGAATTTCTCGCCAACAAAGTCCAACATTGTTTAACTACCACATTAGTGGAGATCCACTAGTTACCGTATCAACCCACAATGACCTTGGTGTTTTATTGTCCAGTAATCTGAGTTGGTTGTCACATTATGATCTGTTGCTCAAGAGAGCCTATACGATCTTAAATCTTATTAGAAAAACCTTCTACAATGTTAACTGTGTTCAGACCAAAACAGTTCTCTACTTGTCCCTTGTGCGTTTTCATTTCCAATATTGTTCTCGTCTGTGGCACCCCCACTTTATCAGGGACATTACAACTATTAAGATCCTACAGTGAAGAGCAACTAAATATATTCTGTGTGACTTTTCATCTGATTATAAGTCTCGTTTGATAAGGTTAAAGCTTCTTCCTCTCATGATGACTTTTGAACTTCAAGATGTTTTTTTCATCAAAAGCTTTAAGGAACCTGTCACGGTAAAATGGGGACCCCCTAAAATAGGGACCCCCGTCCCCATAATCCCGGTAAAATGGGGACCCCCATCCCCATAATCCTCCAATGACCCTTTCTATTGCTTCTCATGCTCCCTTGCTACCCTCAACTCTACCGTAAGTCACCAGAAAGACGTCATATTTACGCTAAAAGAATCTGTTCAAGCCCTCTCCCAAGATCTTCTAGCCCTTCAGTCTACCACTCGTTCTGTTTCTATGATCGCTAAAGAGCTACCCGGATGCGTTGATGAGGCCAGTAAACCCATAGAAGATAAACATCTCACCCCCCTCCCCCTCTTCTGCCACACCCATCTCCTTCATCAGCCCTTCCTGTTCCCAGTCATTCTTCATCCTCCACTTCTAAAACCTCCTCCCAAACATGTCCTAATCCTTCTCTCCCACATAAACCTATCCTGCCCATGGCTCCTGTGTCAGCTGCTACACCTCATCACCCTGCGGTCTCTCCTGAAATTTCGTCCTCCCCTCTCCTCCCATTTCCAACTCCTCCTCCACCTCCCCTGTTGTCTCTACCTCTCCCGCCACCATCTCTCACCACATCTCCTTTTTTATCCAATCGCCAAACAGTTCCCTGGAAACCTCCTCTCCTGCCCACACCCCACCCCTCAACTTTCCTCCACCCTCTCTTCCCTCTCCATCCACCCCCACAAGCTCAACCACCAATCACAGCTCAACCTCCAATCTCTCCCCAATTCTCGACTCACCCAAGATCACATCCCAGCAATCGCTACCAAAATCCCCTCCCATTTCACCCCCAACCCCAACGCCAGCTACCCCCATATCCCCAACATCAACCCCCTCTCCCAGTCCCCCCTCATCTCAACAACTTCTCCCTACCTCCCACTACCCCTTGCAGCTTAATTCACCCAGCTCTACTCAATCTTCTCCAGCTATTAGTACCCCCTCTCCTTCCATGCATACCTCCTGATTTCTAAAAATCTTTTACTTTAACGCACGCAGCCTCTTACCCAAACCTGATGAACTTCGCCTCCTCACCATCTGTCATTCTCCTGACGTTATTTGTATTGTTGAATCCTGGCTAGCCCCTGACATTCTAGACTCTGAACTCACCCTCCCTGGCTATACTTTCTTTCGACTTGACCGAAACCGCCACGGCGGTGGTGTTGCAGTCTACGTCCGTTCCTCACTCTCTCCATCTGTTTTATTTTCGTCTGACTCCCTAGAATTCCTCATAGTCTCTCTAACATCCCACAACCGCCCTCTATGTATCGGCACCTTCTACCGACCCCCGTCCTCTCCTCAAGATATCTCCATTCTGTCTAGGTCCCTCTCCACTCTACCTGTTTCCACTTTGTCTAAACTACTTCTCATCGGTGACCTCAATGTAAACTATTCCCAACCTTCCTCCTCCCCACTCTATGCTGAATTAATCTCTCCCTGGATCAGATCATCTCTGAACCCACCCATCACTCCCACTCTGGAACACCATCTACCATTGACCTCGTTTTTATTCCTTCCACACTCACCTCTGAGCACTCCATCCTTCCTCCAGTACTGTCTTCCGACCATGCTTCTATCCTGATTTCACTGCATCTCCCCAAACGTTCTCGCAGTCCTACCCCTTCCAATCCCACCCGCCGCCGCATCTGGCTATATAAGCAGGCTGACCTTCCTCTTATGGCTCAGCTGTTTGAGAGCACTGACTGGGATGCTCTACTCTCTCTTGATCTAGACCATTCCTGGTCTTCTTTCAAATCTCACTTCCTCTCCATCATGAACACATGTATTCCCACCAAACTCCTTCCTCTACACCCTCTTCCTCCCTGGATCAGCCGATCTATATCCAGCAAAATACGCAAGCACCATCGTCTCTACCAGCGTGCCAAATCTTCCTCCTCTCCAACTGTCATGGCCTCCTACCGATCACTTCGCAACTCTATCCGCTCTCAACTGAAGAAGGACAAAAGTACCTTCTTCAGCTCTCTCTCTTCTGCTCCTCCTTCCAAATTCTGGTTATTTGTTAAGTCCCTACGAAAAAATCCCTCCAATATCCCTCCTCTTTCCTCAAATGGCTCTGTGATCAACTCTGATGCAGACAAAGCAACTTGCCTCAACCATTTCTTCACGTCGTGTCAAAACGCAACTATGCCTCCCCTTTCTCCAATTCCCCCCCTCGACGCCACCAGTGGCTGCCCAGACGAATTCCTTTGCACTGAAGAAGAAATTGCTGTGCTAATCAGGTCCCTAGCCAGTAACACTGCCCCTGGCCCTGATCTGATCACTACCAAAATGCTGAAAGCAGCCACCCCCTTCATCACTTACCCTCTCTGTTATATCTTCAATCTCTCACTCTCTCTTGGCCTAGTTCCCCTGGACTGGAAGACTTCCTCTGTTATTCCTATCCCCAAAACATCTCCTCCCTCCAATCCCCCTACTCTCCTCTGTCTCTCTACCTCCTCACCTACTCAACTGGATCCACTCCTACCTCCTCAACAGATCTCAACGTGTTGTTGTCAATGGCCAAATGTCTCCTCCCCTCCCTATCTCATCTGGTGTTCCTCAAGGTTCCATTCTTGGATCACTCCTTTTCATCCTATACATAAACGGTCTCACCAACCTACCTCTCTCACCCTCAACTCAACTTATCCTATACGCAGATGATATCTTTCTCTTTCACCCAATCTCTTCTCATTCTGATCTCTCCAGTCTACAATCTGACCTAGACACTATCTCTACCTGGCTATCTTCTAAATCTCTTCAACTCAACTCCTCGAAATCCAAATATATTTATTTTTCCCGTAAATCTCCATCCTGCTTTGACTCCTTTCCATCTCTATCCCTCCTAAATGTTCCCCTCAATCGTGTCCCCTCCTTCTGTTATCTTGGTGTCACCCTGACTGCGTCTCTTTCGTGGTCAACTCACATCCTCTCCACTTGTCGCAAAGCTCGCAAAATACTAGGCCTAATATTTCGTCACTTTTACCCACACTCCTCACCTTCTACCATCCTACGTCTCTACACTTCCCTTGTCCGCCCTCATTTAGAGTACTGCTCTACTGTTTGGGACCCACCATCACTGTCACAACTCTCCCGCCGCCTTGAATCTGTTCAAATTTTTGCTCTCAAACTCGCCTCCCACTTCCGACCCTCTGCAATTCAGCAATCTAACCTTCTCCCACTTTCCTCTCGACGCAAACACGCAAAACTTATTCTTCTCTATAAAATATTCAACAGTCGTTGCCACTATCCCTCCTCCCCTCTCCAAATCAAACCCACTCCACGCCACTCCCTCAGAAATCACCATCACAACAACCTTCTCGTCCCCAGCTGCCGCACATCATCATTCAAAAACTCCTTTTTCCCCACATCCATTTCTCTCTGGAACTCTCTTCCTCCTGCTCCAAAAGAATCTCTCTCCCTCTCCTATTTCAAGTACTTAATTAAATAACTCTTACCTATACATAATATTATAGTGCATATTATTGTTCTACTGCATTATTTCCGTATAATTATCTTGTCGTGCTCTTCAAACTAGCCCACCTCTGGGCTATTGAGCATTTGTTTCAAAAAAAAAAAAAAATGTCTTTGTAGTAGACTAGTAGTAGATGTATGTCAGAGAATGTGGTCAGGACCTGTCGTTGTTTGCCATCTGGAACGAATGCGTGCACAGTATGTGAGGGGGCGTGGTTTATACGCTTTGTGGGTGGAGCGTTGTCAGGCCTATGGCTTCTCTTACAGATGTGGATTCACATACTGGGGACTGCTCACAACCATCTAGAGAATGTGAAGCAGTTGATAGTGAGAAAGATCTAGGGTTCTGAGCTGAGGAAAGAGTCATATGAAGATCTTTCACAATCAACTGCTTCACATTCTCTAGATCAGCTGTGAGCAGTCCCCAGTATGTGAATCCACAACTGTAAGAGAAGCATAGACCAACATGACAGATAACTCCACCCACAAAGTATATAAACCACGCCCCCTCCCATACGGTGCACGCATTCGTTCCAGATGGCAAACAACGACAGGTCCTGACCACATTCTCTGACATACATCTACTACTAGTCTACTACAAAGATATGTAGTGAGGAAGCCAGATCCACCACAACTAGCGAGTCCAGCGGCACAAAAGTGCACGCAGTTATTTTTTAACGAGGCCTTTAGATACTAGAAGCAGAGGAATATGGCGTACATTATTAGTGGTGAAAGGTAGACTCACAAGCGATCAACCAGGCAAGAGTCGACTTGCTCCCGGCGCCTCCACGAAGTCCAGTGCTTTGACCTTTGATCCCTCTCGTGAAAATTTTTAGTATTGCGCATAGCCAGCGACAAGGAGGACTAGTGGCGGTTTCGAGTGTGGAGTTGTGATGGTACGCTAGAGGGTGTCGTGATACGCTAGTGGGAGACGCGATTCCTGAAGGTCGATTTTTCACGTTGTCTACCCTATCTATTAATACAACTAAACGCATGCATTGTAAAAAAGCGAGCATTGCTGTGATCGAGGTGCAGTAGTACACGTGGAATGATACCATTCTAGGCATCTGTCACACCTTTTTTCTGCAGTGTTTTCCTCTGGTGTCTCGCACTTCCTCGTTGTGTTCTCTGTCCTAACGTCCTCCATTGTCTTCTCCGTCGTATCTCCCTCCATTGTCGTACATTGTTGTTTGGCCTTGTAAATCACTCATCTTTGGTTCTTTCTAGATACTGCGGAGTCTCGAAAGCAGTTGACTTTATAGCCATTTTTGCAAGTTCTTTAGCAACATTGCCATGCCTACGTATGTTTATGTCTTGACGTCAACATCCGCCCGTCGAAGTATGCTAGTAGACCTATAGCCTAAACACCGCGTCTGAACTTCTTACAGGCCATATTTTAACTTATTTAGCAACCCTGCCTTCTCTCAAAGGGTCAGAATTCACCTGTCACAGAACCTTTGTACCGCGCAGTCAGGGTCCCCATTCTCACGAGAGGGTCCCCATTTTACCGGGATTATGGGGACGGGGGGTCCCCATTCTCATGGGGTCCCCAAAATTTTATGACAAACCATCTACATCATTTGACATAAGGAATTTTATACAATTTTCTTCATCACGTACGAGATCTGCTACCTACTTAAAAATGAAATATCCACTTTCTAAACTGAATTCTGTCAAAAACTTTTATTTTAACAGATTGCCACGACTTTGGAATTCATTGCCTCCAATCAACTTGGATCAACCCTTGTCATTTATCAAAAAATCACTCAGAACGTATTTCTGGAATACATTTACATCCAAGTTCAATGTTGATAGCCCCTGTACTTACCACCTCGTGTGTCCATGTACAAAATGTGCTCTCCTACCTGTTCCTCACAACTTTCATTCTACCATTTAATTGTAACCTATACAGACAAGGCATGGCTGCTAATCAATTTATTAGCAGACCATCAGTACAGACTCATTTTCTTATATTCAACTGTATCATTCTTACATTCTTGCTGTACTGTAAAGTCCAAATAATAATAAAATTTTCGAAGTCTACGGCCTCCCCTTTTAATAGTATATGCTATTTAGTTTGGAAATATCTCCTAAAAAGGTAGTTTCCATCTTCTCATTCTTCTTCAGATGACCTGATAAGCAGTACAATAAAGGCGCATTTTTCGCTACTGAATCGTGAGACTCCCGCTTAATCTTGCGAATGCGCGCCGCCGGTAATATAAAGGGCTGGTGATGATGTCATGCATGACATGCGTAACCCATAAGGTAAGATGGTCTGCATTTCTTGCCAACTAGAAATCATTAGTCAGGAATATACGTACGAAACGCGCCATTTTGAAGACACACCTACTCGACTGAACCACCCACTCACCCGACAAGCATATATAAGTGCGTACCGTTGCCTTCAGCGAGGATATTGTATAGCTATACAATATGTACAAAATGCAGCTGATTTTTTATATTGTGAGTGCTCTCACTCTCTTTTATATCAATTCATATGTTGTTACAGCAGGTGAGATAATCAGCAATGGCTCAATCCTTGACTATTGCTCAATGATTTTTATCACTGCTTTAAATAGATCATAGCAGTCAAGCAAGTGAATGTACTAGTGGCTTTATGAGTCGAGAGAGAATGGATACACTACTGCATAATGGCCAATAAAGGTTCTTGGATACTGCTCAAGTACTTTTCCCTGGAATGAACTTCACGTGCAATGGCAGTATTCAGAGTCTCATATTTGGGGCTCAGTGGCAGGGTAATAGTAGTTCATTCCCTGAGCTACAGATATGGAGGCCGAATGGAAATGACTCATACAGTAAAGTCAGGTCCACTCTAATAAATATGACTGGAGAGAATACATTACAACTCTACCAGTACACTCTCACCTCACCACTGGCCTTTGGGCCAGGAGATATTCTGGGTTACTACCAGCCTACAAGCCAGTTAGGATTATATTTTGAACTGGATGGACGAGGTCAACTTGGATATTTTTTTACTACCAGAAAAGTGTCAAGTTATCTTGTTGTCAGTGATTCTCAGAGTGTTGACAATATTCAACTACTCCTTGATGTAGTAACAGGTAAGTATTATACATAATTCTGTTATAGTTTTAATGCAATCTCTTTTAAATGCAGACACTTTAGGCTGTAAGCATGGTTTCATGAGTGAATTAAAGATAAGGTTTGTACTGGGACTGGAATCTGCTACATGGGGCCCCATAAGTTCAACATTGTCTCAACAATTCCTTACACCTGATATGAGGTTCACATGTAATGGGATGATCACCAAATGGATCATTGCAGCTAATGTTAACAGTGATAAACCTCATACTGCTGAGTTACAACTGTGGAGAAATACAACAAATGGAGTATATGAGAGGATAAATGGAACACAGATTACTATGACAGCCAGCCTTCTTGCTGTCTATGAGTTTGATAATTTCTCCCCCATTCCTTTCCAAGCAGGAGACTTCCTGGGATTGTATCTACCTCTTTCAGATGTTATCACACTCTATTCTGAGGATACAAAGAGTACCATCAACTACTACATAGACACTGGAGGGAGCCACGATCCACTACCTTCCAAAATTAACACAACATCATTGGCATCGTCCTACTACCATCTTATGGTGTCTGTTGAAATAAGTGAGCTGGGAACTAGCAGGTCATGTAGATATACATCCTCCACAGGTGCACATAGTTATTTAAGTGACACAAGATCAGTCATTTCAACTGACAACCATCCTTTAATAATAAGTAAGCTGAACATGAGTATAAAAATACCTGTTACTATACTACATCACATTTTCACAGCTACAAAAAGTGCTAGTGTCTCATTTTCATCAATGGTATGTCTTTTTGAATAGATTAAGCATTTCTTGGACTATATTTTATTTTGTTTAGACTCGTGACTCCATAGTCACATCCTCTGTTCAAGTAGTCGACACCTCCCCAAGTCCCAGTAATACAACTTCCACTTCTGCATCTTCACATTTGAGTTCAGACCCTACCTTGTCACTCTCCACCAGTGAATCACCATCTCATCCACCTCATGATGTTGACACAAGTACAACTCCATCTTCAAATAAAGAGCATTTGAGTTCAGTCCCTACCTTGTCACTCAACACTAGTGAATCACCATTGCATCCATCTCATGATGGTGACACAAGTATAACTCCATCTTCAAATAAAGAGCATTTGAATTCAGTCCCTACCTTGTCACACTCCACTAGTGAATCGCCATCTCATAATGGTGACACAAGTATAAGGATAAGTATAAGGATATATGGTGGTACAGAGCAGCCGTCATTCTATTGTTATTGATACTAGTAGCAGTACTGGCATGTGTGTTGCAGCAGAGAAGGAGTAAGAAGGCAGTGGACAAAGAGGAAACCAATGGATATTCTCAGGTTTATTTGGGTACAGGACACACACACACACACACACACACACACACACACACACACACACACACACACACACACACACACACACACACACACACACACACACACACACACACACACACACACACAGACACACACACACACACACACACACACACACACACACACACACACACACACACACACACACACACACACACACACACACACACACACACACACACACACACACACACACACACACACACACACACACAGTTGCTAGGTGTTTCTGTGATGGTAAATATCACTAGCACAGGCTAGAAAAATGACTGCTTTAATGCCTAAGGACAAGCAGATGTATATACATACAATTTGTAGGACACATAATGTATATTTGTATTATCATAATTATAATGTATATTGTATGTATATTTTGATTAAATCTCTAGTAAAAAATATGAAGGAAGTGAATGTACAGTGCAAGGAGCAAAGCAATAAAGTTTCCATGGAAAACTCAGGTATAGGAAACTGCATGTGTACATTTTATGCTATACATGTTGCTGTATATTCCTATGATGTCAGAAAATGTGAGAAGAGAGACTATGCATATATGTCAGCAAGTGTATATCTGACTTATACTCAGGGTTCCATTTAGGGGGCGGGGGCATTTACCCCCCAAGTCACAAACTTGCCCCACTTGGCAAATCTTAGTCTATGTAGGGTGTACATAATGTCGTTAGGTCGCCCCCCTCCAAAATCTTGGATGTTCAAGTTTTGCCCCCCACACAAGTTTTCTAAACAAAGGCCTGTAGCTACACGAAGTAGACATGATTTGTATGACATAACGATGAATTATCTACTATTCCAGTAAAAAATGAGAAGGCAATAGTGGATGTGCAGCACAAGGAGCAATCCAATGAAGAGTCTGTGGAAAACCCTATTTATGCAGGTAGATAGTAAAAAAGTGAAAAAGGAGACTATGTAAATGCCAGGTCACAAGGTGTATATACACCAATTAGACATGATTTTTAAAACACATATCATGTTGAATTTTATGTACTTTAGTAAACAATGAGAAGGCAATAGTGGAGTGGATGTGCAGCACAAGAAGCAATCCAATAAACAGTCTATTGAAAACCCTATTTATGCAGGTAGAGCAACCTATATGTAAAAATATTATGCAGTAGGTGTAGAATCAATATAAAATGACATTATGCTGTATGACAAATGCTTTAGAAAAGAAGGAAGTAGATGTGAAACACAATGACAAAACTAATGAAGGATGTCGGGTTTACTCAGGTATAATAGTATACCCTCAATATATGTTTGTGTTACTGTGATAGGCATATAATAATAATAGCATGTTTATATAGCATGTTATCAATATACACAATAGGAGCTATAGGAGGGTATCATGACATACTGGGTTACATAGATTGAGTTATACATACATAGGGCTCTGCAGGAGAGAAAGGAACTATAATTCATCTTCTTGGTGTCCACTGCAGGTAGTAATGTGCACAAAACTCTACCTCTAGTGGCTCAACCACCTCCTTCTCCAGAGTCTGAGCATGTGTATGAAATACTCTAGTTATCATAGTTCCCAGTTGACTCAAATGTGGATGCATATCATGCATGAAGCTGTTGTTTAGTTTTCACATGGCATTGAATGTAGCTACATGAACATTAAATAGTATCAATTCTAGACTAAAGGTTGTCTTACCATACAGAGTAAAATCATTATTAAAATGTTAACTGCAGTTAGTAATACATGGTGTAGGGATGACAGTGCCAAAAACCATAGGAACAAGAATCTTCATCCTATGCTTTTTGGCACTGCAGCATATACAGGCAAAACCATTGATGATGGCAAGAGAAATAATAAGCAGCATGAAGGCAAAGGCAGGGGGATGGCAGGCCCGTAGCGAGGGGGGGTTCGAGGGGGTTCGGACGAACCCCCCTTTTTCGCAAGACAATCCGCGAAACGCGAGCTTATAATGTCATGCTGCGCCACACCGTCACGTATAGATCTATATATGTATTATATAATACCTTCTGTCGACGTCGATCTTGCTATCTAGATCGATCGCATAGCGCCAGCCTAGAGAGATAGGGTATATGCTGTAGCGTGGCGATCGCGAAAGAGAGAGGGTGTGGCTACGCTAGGCAGCGCATAGCGGGAGCATGCCCCCAGACCCCGCTAGAGAGGTGTGCTTCGCACACCATTTACAATAGGGACATCTGTAACCCCCCTTTCTTACAGGCTGGCTACGGGCCTGGATGGGCATGCAACATATATACATGCAGGCCCGGCGGAAGCATAATTTTATTGGTCCGGCCATCTGCGCATGCGCAGCGATCCGATACGACAGAGCCCCACCCATATTACCGATTGCTAGCCCTGCCCACCTATATAATTGCCGAGCGCATTAGAGCTAGGGAGCTAATCCGGGTCCACATCTCGGCCAATGCATACGTACGTACGTTATGTACCTTGTGTCACGCTATACGAATTCCTTCGAGAACGTTTAGGAATGTCATTTGTCGCGCAACTACGACGCCAAGCGCCATTGCGAGAGGCATTAATGCGCATGCGCATTCCTAGAAAGGACCGGCTCCGCCGGCCCTGACATGATGTACAGTAGGGAGGGTGTGGTCGCCGCAAGGGGAGAGCCCCCGGAGGGGGGCGTGGCGGCGCTCCCGACCACTTCTCCGGAGTTGCCTGCTGCGGCTCCTGTCCTCGCAGTCTCCGAGACTTGCGCGCGTGAGTCTCTGAGGTAAAGGCTCGGAGGTAGCCATGCGCAAAAATACCAGTCGAATATGAATAATACTTCCCTAGTACTTTCGGTGATCGGTGAACTTCTTCGGGGGAATGACTGGTGATACAAAAACTAGTCGTGACGCTTCGCAGGACAAATGTGTTGCACGCTCGCGCGAGTTCTATACGGGATAGCTAGGCGGTGTGAGGACAAAAGCTCGATTGTCAGGCCGGGTAGAGCGGGAGCATTGCAGAGCAACACTCCTACTTTACCTAGGCAACGTCTAGGGCTAGGCCATGCGCCCACAGACACTGACTCTGCATCATGATAATGTGTATTTCACCCCTTGCCATCTCTCCACAGCGTCACTGCACATTGGGTCTGCACAGGAAGTATCTGTAGGGGAGAGACTCAGAGAAAGGGAAGAGTGGTCATAGGGGAAGAAAGGTTTCCATAGGCAGAATTAAGGCTAGTGTATGTAAGGGCCTAATCCAAAATGCTTCTCGCTCCGTGGTTCAAAGTGATCTAGTGGAACGATCCTGCGGTCTCTTAGGAAGTCGTGCGATTTCCTAGCAAAGTGAGTGGCGGTATAGAGGGACCCGCCTCTTTGTTTCAGAAGCGTGCCGATGCATGCGGAAGCGCACCCTAAGGCTGTTGGAAGTTAGGCTTATGTACAGTTTCTCGTATTTGCTGCAGACAATGCAGTAAATGAGAGAGTTATCTGCACATGTGAAAGTTTCAGGGAAAGTGTATGGTGTTTTAGACACCGCTGAAAATAGGATACGTCTTCCTTCAGCATTAGGGCACACTTTGCAACGCTTATCGGCACATCGCACCATGCGTGAGTCTAGCCTGAGTGGGGGAAGGGAGGGGGGGGAGGTACCTGACCTGTTGGGGGACGTGGAGCTCCTGTAAGTGCTGCTTTCATCAAGGAATCTGCAATGGTTGGGGTCCTCCGGAAACAGAGCTGGAGCGGGGTAGGAAATAAACTGGAGAGAGTTGGATTATTGTGTATGGGCGCGCAACACATTTGTCGTCACCATTTAGTAGCTATATAAAACAAAAATGAGGCTAAAACAAATATGAGGCTCTATAATCCATGTTTCTGATAGACGGGTTGATGTAGACCAACCACGAATGTAGTAGATCAGCTCTTTCTATCTCTCCTTTGTGACTACACATCACATAGCTACCCTTCAACGAGCACTGACTGACTGCTGGACTGCTGGACTGGGTAGCAACGGAAATGTACCTTGATCACCATGCAGGGATAAAATATCCTGACGTGGGATAAAATATACTTGCAAAAATATACAAATATTAGCGACACCAGTTTTGAAGCAAATGGCAATATCTCACCATACAATTACTTCTCCATGTCAACTCTGATCACTTTTTAATTTCATTCTGTTTTGAATATGGTACCCTGCCAAAAATCAAAAATAATGTCAAAAGCAGATGTAGATGGTCTATGGTCATACTTACTCGAAGCCGATTTTTAAAATCCAATGATGTGGATTTGTTTGGAACACAATTAAGTGAATGATATACGATGCTATGGACATGCACATTCCTAAAGTGAAACTAAAGTCTTACAAAAGCCCTAAGTGATTCAACTCTGACATCAGACATCGTTTGAACTGTCTTCACTCACTACGTCGCAAATACCAAAGAAAATCCTACTGAAAGCACAAAATCAAAAATTTGTTTATCAGAAAATATTCTACAGGAGAAAATATCTTGTGCAAAGACTACATTTGATTAATCAAATGAATCCATCAAAATCTACAAATATTTCAATGATATAACTGGTCGCAACAACATTCAGGTTTCATAATTATGAGCCTACCTCAAATCTGATAAGTGCTTATAAACAAGTCTTTCTAGAACCTTAGAAGTTACACAGAGCAATGAAATGGGTCTATAATTTGCTACAGCAGATATGTCCCCTGATTTGAAAATTGGATGCATGCCCCATTCAGCAGGAAGGTAGCTTTGGTGTAGGCTTAAGCTAAACAGATGACGAAAGGGTTGGTAAAGCCACAAGTGATATCGCAATAACTGAAGAAGTGTTTCATGAGCTCACTTCTCTAGACCCCTCTGTCAGTCCAAGACTTCTTAGGCACTGTGCCATGGCACTGCGCCTAAATCCTTGTCACCTGTTCACTATGGCTTTCGACAAAAGCACTCTACACGTCAGCAATTGCTAGTCTTTCTGAATAAAGTTTATGATTCAATTCACAGAAACACTCAAACTGATATTGTTTACTTAGACTTTAAGAAAGCGTTTGATACTGTTTCCCATAGTGAACTCTTACACAAATTGTGGTCTTTTGGGATTACTGGCAATTTATGGAGGTGGATTAAAGCATATTTGACCAATCGACTTCAGTGTGTTTCAATAAACAGCTGTGTTTCGAGTCCACAATAAAGGCGCATTTTCGCCACTTATATTGAATCGTGAGACTCCCGCTTGCGAATGCGCGCCTCGCCTGGTGATTATGTCATGCAACAGTAATGACATGCGTAACCCATAAGGTAAGATGGTCTGCATTTCTTGCCAACTGGAAATCATTAGTCAGGAATATACGTACGAAACGCGCCATTTTGAAGACACACCTATACGCGACTGAACCACCCACTCACCGCCGACAAACATATATAAGTGCGTACCGTTGCCTTCAGCGAGGATATTGTACAATCTGTACAAAATGCAGCTGATTTTTAATATTGTGAGTGCTCTCACTCTCCTCTATGTCAATTCATATTATGTTGTTACAGCAGGTGAGATAATCAGCAATGGCTCAATCCTTGACTATTGGCCAATGATTTTTATCACTGCTTTAATAGATGGCAGTCAAGCAAGTGAATGTACTAGTGGCTTTATGAGTCGAGAGAGAATGGATATACTACTGCATCGTGTTGGCAAAAAAAGGTTCTTGGATACTGCCCAAGTCATTTTCCCTGGAATGAACTTCACGTGCAATGGCAGTATTCAGAGTCTCATATTTGGGGCTCAGTGGCAGGGTAATAGTAGTTCATTCCCCGAGCTACAGATATGGAGGCCACAGGGAAATCAATCATTCAGTAAAGTCAGATCCACTGTAATAAATATGACTGGAGAGAATACATCACAGCTCTACCAGTACAATCTCTCCTCACCACTGGCTTTTGGACCAGGAGATATTCTGGGCTACTACCAGCCTACAAGCCCATTAGGATTATATTTTGAATGGGATGGGCGAGGTCAACTTGGATATTTCTTTACAACAAGAAAACAGTCAAATTATCTTATTGTCAGTGATTCTCAAAGTTTTGACAACATTCAACTACTCCTTGATGTAGTAACAGGTAAGTATTATACATAATCCTGTTTTATTAGTTTTTCAATGCATTCTCTTTTTAATGCAGACACTTTAGGCTGTGAGTATGGTTTCATGAGTGAATTAAAGATGAGGTTTGTACTGGGACTGGAATCTGCTACATGGGGCCCCATAAGTTCAACAGTGTCTCAACAATTCCTTACACCAGATATGAGGTTCACATGTAATGGGATGATCACCAAATGGATTGTTGCAGCTAATGTTAACTATGATAAACCTCATACTGCTGAGTTACAACTGTGGAGAAATACAACAAATGGAGCATATAAGAGGATAAATGGAACACAGATTACTATGACAAAGACCTCTTATGGTGTCTTTGAGTTTGATAATTTCTCCCCCATTCCTTTCCAAGCAGGAGACTTCCTGGGATTGTATCTACCTTTTTCAGATGTTATCGAACTCTATTCTGAGGATACAAACAGTATCATCAACTACTACATAGATGCTCATGAATTCCATCAAACGTCAAATGACATGATTATTAACATAACATCATTGGCATCATCCTACTACCATCCCATGGTGTCTGTTGAAATAAGTGAGCTGGGAACTAGTGTTATTTGTTGGGTCATTTTAGGGTAAATTCTCCACAGGTACATATAGTTTTTCAAGTGACACAACATCAGTTACTCCAACTAAAAACCATCCTTCATCAAAAAGTAAGCTAAGCATCAATATGAAACGAACTATTATGGCTACAAACAGTGCTACTGTTTCCTCAAATCAAGTAAGTATGCTATTACAGCATATATTGAGGATTTATGGACTGATTTTATTATCATTCTGTTTAGACTCCTGACTCCAGCCCCATAGCCACATCATCTGCTGCCATCCCCTTGAGTAGCTCTTTTCTTGGAATCAATACCACCTCTAATCACACACCTTCCATAAGTGTTGAGCACACACCTTCCTTAAGTACTAAACACACACCTTCTTTTACTATATCTTCAAGTGAACACGATTCGCGTGTATCATCATCTCATCCATCTTATCCATTTGATGAAGTAGAAGATGGCAACACAAGTATAAGGATAAGTATACATATGTATGGTGGAGCCGCAGCAGCTGTCATTCTACTGGTAACTGTAGTAATGATAATAGTACTGGCATGTGTGTTGCAGCAGAGAAGGAGTAAGAAGGCTGTGGACAAGGAGCAAACCAATGGATATTCTCAGGTTTACGCAGGTACAGGACAACATATGTATGTGCAAGTCAATACATATGACCATGCATATGCATGTTTGTAAAGCGTAAAGAAAACGTGTCTTTGAGGTGTTATCAGTAAAACATAAAGTGGAGAGCATCATATAGTGTGTTTGTATGTATCTGTAATTACCACATGCAGGGAGAGCTGCAGGAGACCACCATCCTATATGTTCATGTATTCGTATGTTTGTATAACTAACATCAGAAAGGGCACTGCACGTGCAGTTATAACCTATGTTTGTGTTAGTAACACCCACCCATCACCATCTCCCCAAGTAGTTCATTTCCCAGTAATATGACTCCAACTTCTGCATCTTCAAATAAAGGGCATTTGAGTTCAGTCCCTACATGTCACTCTCCACTAGTCAATCACCATCTCATCCATCTCATGATGGTGACACAAGTACAACTCCATCTTCAAATAAAGAGCACTTGAATCCAGTCCCTACCTTGTCACACTCCACTAGTGAATCACCATCTCATCCATCTCATGATGGTGACAAATGTATAAGGATAAGTATAAGGATATACGGGGGTACAGGAGCAGCTGTCATTCTATTGGTAATGATAATAGTAGCAATACTGGCATGTGTGTTGCAACAGAGGATTACTCAAAGTTAGAATGGAGTGGACAAGGACCAAACCAATGAATATTCTGACGTTTACCCAGCTGCAAGTACAGGACAATATATGTTATAGCCTGCATGTTGCTAGCTGGTTGCTATGCACTGCACTATAAATATACCATAACATTACGAGATGAGAAAAGTGACTATATCAAATGTCAGGAGTACCTATATGAGGTGTTCATATCTGATATTGCCACAATAACTGAATGAAGTAGCAAGGGCTAACACGCCTTAGCCATCATGTATACACATACTTTGCCCTCGGGATCATGCAGTATAAACAAGCTATATCACTCCCAGGGATGTTAAACTAATACACACACATCAATACATACAAATATTATCACCTGAAATCAGGACACCTTATTAATCAGGACACTTTCTTCTGTCCCATCCATTATCACCTGCCTTTGCCTGCATCATAGATATTACACACGGATAGCCCTAGGTTCCGTGTATAATATCTATGCCTGCATACTGCACCTTGTTTATATGATTTTAGCTACTCCCATCATCCCTAAATCTTTCAACATTTTTATACTATGAATGATATGACATATATCATGTGATTACTCTAGTAAAAAAATGAGAAGGCAGTGGATGTGCAGCATAAGAAGCAATCCAATAGGGAGTTTGTAGAAAACCCTATTTATGTAGGTGTAGGAAACTGCATATATATACGCTATGTTGCTAGGTACTTTTGTGATGGTAAATATCACTATAGGTACTAGTTAAAGTACCCGTCCGAGTACATTACGCGATATAATGTACGAGGATGTGTCGAGAGCGTAATAAGGCACGAGGCGTAGCCGAGTGCCTTATTAGGCATCGAGACACATTCCGAGTACATTATATCCCGTAATGTACGAGGATATACGGGTACTTTAACTGGTTTATTGTACGTATACGGAAATTTTCAAACTAGCGCTTGAGATAGGTAACAGCAGAGAAGCTGCTCAGCTCATTCCTCAATAGCGAGGGCTCTACAGAGTAGGCTAGGAAAAATTTAATGCCTTAGCTAAGAATTGGCAGTGTGTTAGAGGTGAGCGTGTTCCCGCCAACATGCTTCTTAGTCATGAATGTCTGCAAAGCCTAAGGCCAGTAAGGGCTGCGCTGCTACCTATGACAGACGACAGCAACTCACTATTATTAAACAAGTGTAAAAACATTTCATTAAAATGTTAAAGGATGTAGGGATGGTAGTGCCAAAAATTAAAGAAACAAGATTGTAATAACCCGAGTGGTGCACAGTGAATAACTGATTATGATACGTATATACTTTGGAGTTCAGAGTTCACGCTACCACAAAGATGAATTACAATTCATGTATGCAGACAAGGGATAATTGCATGCAACAATAACAACATGCGTAACCCCCACAAAATTAAATGTAGTAATCTTGTTTCTTTAATTTTTGGCACTACCATCCCTACATCCTTTAACATTTTAATGAAATGTTTTTACACTTGTTTCACTAGTTTTTCTTGGGTACCTACAGTGTCCATTTCTGTACGTGGAGTGATCCCTACTTGCACGAGCCCCACCCGCTTCTACTCCCGCGGACCTGCGCGCGCTTGAGCCGAGCCCCACCTCTCTATTAAACGTGATGCACGTGACCACACAGAAAATGGCTTCCGACAAATAAGGAAAATTTGCGATTATACAGTTGTGAGTAAAGTTACCAAGATTCTCTTGGTCAAGGATCACGCACGCAAGGGAAAGGAGTCGTTTCATGCAAAAACCAAGGACAGTACTTGTGCCACTTTTGCGGTAGGCCAGTTCAACTGAATTAGAAGAAGAAGAAGAAGAAGAAGAAGAAGATGATGAACAAAACTATCCAAAAAGGGGGGTGTGGCAAATTCCGTAAGTCATTGTAGCTGTGTATTTTACGTACTTTGAGGGTCTTAGCGGGTACAGAATCACTCGTAGAGTACGTGTATGTATCTAAAAGGGCTTGTAACTGCCACGTTAGGGAGTTATGAGCCATTCTATTTTGGAAAATGGGCGTGTCCTGTCGGCGCCATCCCTACATAGAGAGTCTACCGACTCTCTAATAAGAATCAGTGTTTCAGAGGTGAGTGTGTTCCCTTTGGCTTGCTTCTGAGTCATGATACCAGCCTTGGCTATGCCGCTGCGTGACAGATGCAGAAAACGTGACTCTGTAGAACCGCAGGGCGTTATTGTTTTGACCTTGTTGAGTAAACTGAGGACATATATGGAAGTGTACTATATTAAGATGAAAGGGAAAATAAAGCACACTGGGATAATAAAGCACTGTTAGACAATGGCATACTATACATTATGGCAAATAAAGAACACTTTTGGCCTTTCATGTTAGGTGGCTTCGTACAATAACACCTATTTAAAGGCTAGAAGAATGACTGCTTTAATGCCTGAGCACAAGCAGATGTATATACACACAATTTATAGGACACATAATGTCAAATTTTGATTAAATCTCTAGTAAAAAAATATGAAGGCAGTGGATGTACAGGGCAAAGAGCAAAGCAATAGAATTTCCATGGAAAACTCAGGTATAGGAAACTGCATGTCATGTACATTTATGCTATACATGTTACTGTATATGCCTATGATGTCTATAATATCAGAAGAGAGACTATTCATAAATGTCTGAATACAAGCAAATGTACATCCGCCGTTTGCTTAGTTTGCTCTGCACACACCTTTTTACATGTAAATCTGACATATATACTCTGGGTTCCATTTAGGGGGCCGAGGGGGGGCATTTAACCCCCTAGTTGCCCCTCTTGGCCAAATTTTAAACTATGTAGGGTGTAGGTTGCCTTCCCCCCTCCAAACTGTGGAGTTTCAAGTTTTGAGCCCCCCCCCCCCCCCCCCCCCGCACAAGTTTTCTAAATGAAGACATGTAGCTACATGAATTAGACATGATTTGTATGACATAACGATGAATTATCTACTACTCTAGAGAAGGCAGTGGATGTGCAGCACAAGGAGCTAACCAACAAAGAGTCTGTGGAAAACCCTATTTATGCAGGTAGAGGAAACTTCAATAAAACTATAGTAAAAAAGTGAAAAGGGAGACTAAATGCCAGGTCACGAGATGTATATACACCAATTTTAATAATGTATACCATGTTGAATTTTATATACTTTAGTAAAAAATTGGAAGACAGTGGATGTGCAGCACAAGAAGCACTCTAATAAAGAGTCTGTGGAAAACCCTATTTATGCAGGTAGAGCAACCTACATGTAAACATATTATGTAGAATCAATATATGACATAATTATTCTGCTGTATATGACATGAACCATGTCAAATGCAAAATAAGAAGGAAGTAGATGTGAAGTACAAGGACAAAATTAATGAACGATGTCAGGATATATTATAAGCTATATGTTTGTCTATAACTGAATAATGTTTATATAGCGTGTTTGCAGTTATTGTGTGTTTGGTTGTCTTGCTATCAATACAAAAGGAGCTGTAGGAGGGCATCATGACATGTAGTTACATAGAATGAGTTATACACACACATAGGGCTCTGCAGGAGAGTATTACATGAAAAGAACCATAATTCATCCTCTTGGTGTCCACTGCAGGTAGTAGTGTGCACAAATCTCTACCACAAGTGGCTCAACCACCTCCTTCTCCAGAGTCTGAGCATGAATATGAAATACTCTAGCTATCACAGTTGCCAGTTGACTCAAAAGTGGATGTATATTTTATCATGAAGCTGTTGTTGATTTTTTTAGTTTTCACATGGCATTGAATGTAGCTATAGCTACACGAAATATATCAATTCTAGACTAAACGTCTTACCACACAAGTAAAATGTTAAAGGAATCTGGATGTAGGAATGAGCAGTGCCAAAAAGTACAGGAACAAGATGCAGGCAAAAGCAGTGATGATGGCATGAGAAATAAGGAGCAGCCGTAACATACGTAACTCCATAGTAAAGGAAGTAGATGTTCCACCCAAGGAGAGAGCCCCCCCTCGGGACGTGGCGGCGCTCCCGACCACTTTCTCTGAGTGGCCTCCTGCGGCTAATAAAAGCTATGATTAGTCTCAGCCCCACACCCTTTCCGCGCACGCGCAATAAACACCAAGTAGGGGGCGGGGAAAAACAAAAGTTGGCACGCGCAATAAACACAGGAAGTAGGGGGTGGGGAAGGTCTGGAGCCGAGACTACCCATCCCCTACCTTTAGCAATGAGCCACTATCACATAGGGATATATGGTCTCTCTAACATAACATTACAAATAGAACAACACCAGCCAACTATGAGGAACAGGAGGCCAGGTTCAGTATATAGTAAAAATATAGTGCTAGTAAGTAGCTAGCCAAAGAATGAGCTGTCAGAGAGCCTGTCGGTCAATATTTTCTACAAATGTTTCTAAAACTGTCAAAGTTGATAAACAATATACAATGGCATGCATAAGGGGACTGTCACGCAAAAAGTGGACCGGACCAAAAGTGGACCGGGGGTCCAATTATGGCAACCAAAAGCGGACCGGCCGGTCCACTTTTGGTTGCCATAATTGGCCCCCCGGTCTACTTTTCGTTGCAAAAAGCGGTCCACCCTAGCGAAAAGTGGACCGGGTGTAGTTTTAGATCATTAGCCCGTTTTGGGGGTATAAAAAGCATTACTATTATACCTTTACGATTGTACTGTGCCACGACGGAGAGTTTAGCTATTCACATCACCAACCAGGTTCGTGGCCGCGTGCACGTTACTGCTACTGATTCGCTGCATTACCAATAAAAATGGTATACTGCTAGTCATTCTCCCTCTACCTTGAAATGCTTGAAGCACTATATAGCTGCAGTTATGGCTTGCTGACTGTCGTCTGAGTAAAATACACACTCGTCCAGTTTTTGCTCGGCCAAAAGTGGACCCGGTCCATTTTTTGCTCGGCCAAAAGTGGACCCGGTCCAGTTTTCACTTCGCCAATGGTGGACCCGGTCCAGTTTTCGCTCAGCCAAAAGTGGACCTGTCTAGTTTTCGTTCAGCCAAAAGTGGACCTGGTTCCAGTGGAGTTTTGTGGAACAAAAGTGGGCTCCACATACAGATCGCTTTTTCAGATTATGATATTAAGCTATGTGTTCATAGTTTTACTAAACTCCTGGCAACGATCTACTTGTCAGTGTTGTTTGAGCCTTACCACCCTCGTTACATGCCCTTGTCAGTATATTCACACTGGCATACACATGCAGTGGCTATTCGCATACCGGTGTAGGCTTTTGTATGCTTGTTGCGGAAATGGGGCTTTGTTTCAACCCTGATGCTACAAGGCTTCCTGATGGTTCTAAAAACACTTAACACGAAGTAATATGGACAAAATTGGAGCCGGTCCAGTTTTTGCTCAGCCAAAAGTGGGCCCGGTTCGAGTCGAGTTTTCTGAGACAAAAGTCAGCACAATAGTAAAGCTGGCTTGGCTCCACGCACAGATTGCCTTTTCACGATAAATGCGCTATATTCATAGTTCTACTACAGCGAACAACGCAGATAAACTCCTGGCAGCGTTCTACTTGTGTTGTTTGAGAATTACCACCCTCATTGTGTTAATTCTGACGTACTGCCCTTGTCGGTGATCACACTGGCATAGACAGTGGTTATTCGCCTACCGCTGCAGGCTTTTGTATGCCCGGACCATTTTTCGCCAAGGCGGTCCATATTTCGCAGGCAAAAATTGGACCGGGGGGTCCACTTTTTACCCCGGTCCAATTATCGCGTGACAGGACACTTGGGTGCGTAACCCTCGCACAATTATGACTATCAATATATTCTACAAAGCAGTCATTCCAACTCTCACGCATTGTGCGCGTGAGACTCACGCATTCGTCGTTGTTCTCACGCGAACACGCATACGAGCTCAAATGTCACGCATGGACTGCGCAGCGGCGCGCCTCCTTAATCTATAAGCGCCTAGGCGCTTAGTGCCACCCCGTAGGGCGCACTAGACTCGTTCCCAGGCCGTCTCCCTCCTCGTGGAAAAACGGAGGTGGTCCATTTTCGCACGTGATACACAGGAAGCACATGACTTTAGTGACGTCATCTAAATTGCATATTATAGGCCATACTGGAATAGGTCAACCCTACCTGCAGGATGACGCGTGATGACCAGTGGCGGATCTAGACTTTTGCAAAGGGGGTAGCATGTCGCGCCAGTTTTGCGCCAGTTTTGAAGCCACACCCACTTAAATATATGCACGCGCGCGAATGACGACCTGCGGAGTACGTCCGCATGCGTACACGTAACCCTTGTCAAGAATTGTAAAGGGTACTAGAGTTGACATGTAAGTGGAGAGTTGAAATTGTAATCGGATGAGTGAATGATGTATACAGTCACGCACACTCGCTCGCGACGAACGCAAACTAGCATTGGGGGAGATTATGCAGCTGGGATTTACCTGTGTATTTGAAAGATGCTATGAAATATCAATCGCAAACAAAGAGCCAGTTGGAAAAAGACGATTTTGGTGGTCAAGGGTGGAAGCGATATTTATTAAGGCCGGATATTTTGAATTTTTCCATTTGCAGAGTTGCAGTTCAGAGAACATTAATATGGTGATGAATAGATTGGCTGATCAATTCAGACAACAGTGGTGGAATGACTTGCAAAGACCTACAGGCAAGAGAGGAGATACTGGAAATAAGTTGTGAACATATGCATTATTCAAGTCAAGCTTTTTGTTAGAGGATTACCTCACACAAGTCAATATAACCAGGAGCATATGAGCCGCCGAAGGCGGCGAAGGAGCATCCAACTCCGTAGAACGGCATTTAAATTTGAACCACTTAACTCACCTTCCCTATAAGGAGTGATAGGTGACGGATAATACCCTTAACTAAGTGTTGTTGTGATAACGCTCTCGTTAACGCTGTAGCTTACACGTACGATACACATCGCGCTCCTTTTTTGGAAGGTGCGTTAAGTGGTTCAAATTTAAATGCCGTTCCGTGCTATGATGCGTAGTTGGACGCTCCTTCTCCGCTTTCAGCGGCTCATATGCTCCTGATATAACCAAGCATCGAATTGCACTCACAAGACTTCGTACCAGCTGTCATTGTCTACAGATAGAAAGAGGCAGATACAAGCACCCTCCCCAACCTTCAAGTGAAAGATTATGCACCAAATGCAATATGTTAGAAGATGAAATACATTTTTATGTGTGTGCAAGAAGCACGAATACTTAAGGGGAAAACTTTTTCAACTTGTTCAGGAGAGAAACAAAGAGTTTATAGGAATGTCAGCAAAAGACAAGTTTGTTTACATGATGTCGTCAAAGTGTCCTGTAATCCTACAATCACTGGCATAGTTTGTTTACAAAGGTCTGTCATCTCATGCAGTTTCATTATAGTAGTTATTGTAGACTAATAGGCATTTCTGGCCTTACTGTCTCTAAAATTATTATTATTATTAATTTTATTATTAATACAGTAAGTCAGCTGCGCGTGTTGTGAGATGTAAGCTATTATACAGTCGCAGCAAAAGGGGGTTTCAGTGGAAACCTCTGAAACCCTCCTAGATCCGCCACTGATGACGCCTGCGGCACGTATCACGTGCGAAAATGGACCAGGCCTTCTCCCTCCGTTTTTCCACCCCCGCATTTAATTGCGCGGAGGGGGGAGACGGCCTGGGAACGAGGTTACGGCGCGCGCCTCCTTCTTTAATCTATACGCCTAGGCGCCTAGTGCCAACCCGAAGCGACACGGGTGGCGACTCAGAGAGCGATCAGGAAAGCAAATTAGGAAGTAGATGATGCTAACACACGGATAAGGATAAGTAATAAGTTGTATGGTGGTTCGCGTTCAGTCCCTACCATGTCATTGTCCACTAGTATATCACCATCTCATGAAGTAAAAAATGGTGACACAATTATAAGGATAAGTATACATATGTATGGTGGAGCAGCAGCAGCTGTCATTCTACTGATAACTGTAGTAATGATAATAGTACTGGCATGTGTGTTGCAGCAGAGAAGGAGTAAGAAGGCTGTGGACAAGGAGCAAGCCAACGGAGATTCTCAGGGTTATGCAGGTACAGGACAACATATGTATGTCCAATACATACTGTGACCATGCACATGCATGTTTGTAAAGCATATTTGGTAAAGAAAACGTGTCTTTGAGGTGTTATCATTAAGGGAGCTGCGGGAGGGCATCATATAATAATTATATAATATGTTTGCTATAATTACCACCCGCAGAGAGAGCTGCGGGAGAGCATTAAGTCTACATGTTCATGCACTTATTAATAATTATGTTAGTGTCACTAACACACGGAGAGGGAGCTACACATGTAGTTATAACCTATGTTTGTGTCAGTAACACCCAGACGGAGAGTTGCGGGAGGGCATCGTGGAGTTATACTATGTGTGCTTGTATCAGTAACATACACAGAGGGTGTGAGAGTGACTATCAACATGTGAACACTCTATATAACATGCCTTCTCTTTATGGCATGCACATATTCTTGATTCCCTGTTTGATTATATTGCAGGAATGAGTATTTATGAAATAATCTCACAATTTCGAGTGGTTCAACCAGCTCCTTTTCAAAAGTCTAAAACATACAAGGAACAAATCAATCCTTTCTATGAGTCACCAGCTGACTCAGATGTGGATAAAAATGAATATGAAGCTGTTCGATTCACTGAAGTACAATGATAAAAATGTATATCATGTTTAGAAACTTTTGCTGCATGTATAGAATAATGTGTAATACAAAATGTACAAGTTCGAGTTCACCAGTTCATCTGGTTTGTGATGCTTGGGTTGAGGTGCTTTGGTTGCTTTGTATTGTATATGTGATTCGAGCCCAGCCAGCTGAGTTGCCTCGGTAGCTCAGTTGGTAAGAGCGTCGCCTAGCAAGCGGACGGTCGTGGGTTCGAGTCCCACCCGAGGCAGCTTTTTTCTTTGAAAAATACTGCCTTGGGCGAGTTGTGTTGTGTTGTGTTGCCTTGCCTTTCTTTCTAAGCATCTCATGGATGATTAAAAAGTCATGTCTATTATAGCTATAGTGATGTCAACAGAAAACAGTACAGATTGCATTAAAAAAGAAAAGACACTTCGGATGAGTTTTTGAAACATGTTATATGACAACTGAGTTACGTATAGCGTTGCAGAGTAAAAGCAGTCTTGTTAGCTATGCAACATGCATGGCCTCTCCCTACATTTTGAAACAACCATATCTTCATCCCCTGTCTTGCTGCATATACAGCTTTTTCTTGGCCCCTACAGCCTAACCTGCAAATGTATATACTCTTGCATGTGCGCGCGCGCGAGCCCCACCCCTTTTTGCTGTAAGGTCACTGCACACGGTAATTAACTATAAACACATACCAAAGTCGTTTGAAGATAGAGAAATTTCAATTTTACGGATCTGATTGTAGTGGTGTATTTGCCTACTTGAAATTTAGTAACACATGTCTAAACATGCTGCACTGAGCCATTTACTTTAGGCACATCAGTGGCATCCCTACATAGAGACTCTAAATCTCACGAGTATAAGTAATTTTCTCATAAAATTTACATGACTTGAAAGGCACATATGCAGTTCTATTAAATACAATGTCATAAGAACACTATAGTCAGTTGTGTCAGTGATTTGCAAGCCAACCTGCAGGAAATAGAGGAGGAGGACAAGTTTTTCATTGATAAATCTAGTTAACACATCTAACACAGGGGCAGAGACACCATGTCAAAAGTGGGGGGGGGGCTCGGTGTTCATGAAGTTCACTATATACATTAATTCTGAAATTTTACATTCTTCATTTGACCCATTGACAACCAAATTTTGGGGAGACTCAGCCCCCCCTTATCAAAAAGTGGGGGGGCTCAAGCCCCCCCTGCCCCCCCCCCCAGGTTCTCTGCCTTTAAACATGTCTCTGACTCTCTGCATGGTGTTTGGATTTGGTGTAGGCCACAAATTAAAGTCATTCATATCAACATTTTCCAATTCAGCCACACTCTCATACTCACGTCGCCACTTATGCAGTACTGTGACATGTCAGCGCCATCCCTACATAGAGAGTCTACTACTGACTCTAAATATCACTATTAATGGCTATAAGTAATTTTCTCATACAATTTACATGACTTGAAAGGGACATGTGCAGTTCTATTAAATACAATGTCTCAAGAGCACTAGTCAGCTGTGTCAGTGATTTGCGAGCTAACCTGCAGGAAATAGAAGATAAGGACAAGTTTTTTCATTCCGTACCTACACATTGACAAATCTAGTAACACATCAAACATGTCTCTAACTCTCTGGTGTTTGGATTTGGTGTAGGCCACAAAGTCATTCCTATCGACATCCTCCAATTCAGCCACTCTCTCATACTCCCGTGGAGTACTGTAACAACACAACACAATGAAGAATATGGATGCACATATGTACAATGCACATGTACACATATGTATATGCATAAGCATATTATGCTAGTAGCCTTGCTCCGCTCAATAAAAAAGTGGCAAAGAAGATGACTAGGGGTGAGGGAGGTCAGTATAGGGGAGGTGGAACAACTTTCTTATGTCACACTTTACTAACCTGCCATGATAGTCCCTCTCACTTCTATCTATTACTAACAGGGGGTGGGGCATACTTTCTTCTCCATCTAATGCAGAGACGAGGCAATATTTGTGGGAGGTGTATATACACCAATTAGACATGATTTTTATAACATATATACATGCATATATCATATGTTTTATTATATACTTTAGCAGAAAAAAATGAGAAGACAGTGGATGTGCAGCACAAGAAGCAATCTAATAGTCTGTTAAAAACCCTATTAATTTATGCAGGTAGAGGAACCTACATGTAAACATATTATGCAGTAGGCTTATGACATAATTTTGTATGACATGTACCATGTCAAATGCTTTAGTAAATGAATGCACTAAAGTGGAGAACCCTCGGCGCGTTGAATTGAATACGGAGATTTGCGCATGCGTAAAACGTATAACTCCGCCCGCTCAGCAAGCACACTACTAAGACTTGGCACTGCTGGAAGCCTGTAGCTTATAGCTTTGACCGGAGCAGTACGCGTGCTTGCACTCATGCAGTACCTTGTGGTGCTTCGCTGTAGATCGAACAGGAAAAACTGATCGGCCAGATCTAATTAGCAATTGGCTTTTTTGCTTGTTTTCACGCCCTAACTTTCGAACACAGTAGTTTCAGGAAAAACTCCATTGTACATTTAAAGCGCTACTTGCACTTATGCTGTTAGTATCCCTCCGAGACCGCTTCGTTGCCTCTAGTGCGAGAATGCAGTGAAGTGCGGGAGACAGATACACACGCACACACAGACAACGTAACCCTTTCCGCCCAATGCGCGCCGAGGGTTAAGAAGGAAGTAGATGTGAAGCAAGGAGAAAAACAATGAAGGATGTCAGGTTTACTCAGGTATAAAAATATAGTATAAGCTCTATGTTTGTGATAGGTATAATAATGTTTATATATATAGCATGTTTGCAGTTATTGTGTGTTTGATTGTCTTGTTATCAATATATACACAAAAGGAGCTGTAGGAGGGCATTATGACATGTAGTTACATAGAATGAGTTATATCACACATAGGGCTCTGCAGGAGAGTATTACCGAAATATGAAGCACCATAGTTCATCCTCTTGGTGTCCACTGCAGGTTGTTGTGTACACAAAACTCTACCACAAGTGGCTGAATGAGCTCCTTCTTCAGAGTCTGAGCATGATTATAGCTATCATAGTTCCCAGTTTACTCAAATTCATATTATCATGAGGCTGCTAGTTTTCACATGGCATTGAATGTACATGAAATTGTAGACGATATGTTGTCTTAAAGTTAGGAATGACAGTGCAAAAAAGTATATATGATGTGACTTGTTCCAGTCGAATAAAATCAGAGGAGATAACTACACTCAAATACTTGTAACTCAGTACAAGTGCCATAGGTAATTGAGCTGGAAAGGCACTAATAATTGATCTTGCTTAGTTTTATGCACAATGGCGTAAACTTACAGTGATATGCGAAAGGGGCCAGTTGATATCTGCATCAACACCTAGGCCTCCCTCTCTCCTTTTAGCGTCCTTCAACATGAAAGTAGTAAATTGATAGTTGCGGTATATAGATCTAGCAAGTACTATGAATTAACTAGGTATACACTCAGTGTAGATTAGTGCCTCACACAGTAATGCATAGTATGGTTAAAGAAAGCAGAAATGTAGATATAGAAGAAAATGAGGTCAACAATGATGTTAATGTCTCTGGCCCTCCTGTTGCATTCTACCTATCTCATCGCCTCAAATCTAGCTGACCTAGTCGAGCAGTAAAGTAAGTACAGTAGGGGCGGGGGGTTCTGAACACAGCCGATTTTCACCTCCTCAAACACAAGGCCAAGTTTTACAGTAGAATCTAGTAGTGCAGCTAGCCTCGTGCCCAGCCTCCTTCCGGGGAGGAAAGAAAATGCCTGGGTACGAGGCTACATTGGTATAGCAAGAGACTAATACCTTGACCGCACTTCGAGGCCATCTCTTTCCCTTTGCGTCCTCTTTCGTATCCTCGCCAACTCCCGGCGGCGAAGTTCGTGTCAGTAGGACATTGTCATGCATATCATGTCGCTAGCGTGCGCGCGCGCCGACTCCACACTCCGCCCACAATTCTGGGTCCTAAGCTACGTACGTGTAACTTGGATTGGCATTACGTCATCACATAGTATAAGCGCGGAGCCCGGATGGATGGCTTGCTAGGGGCCCGGATGGATGGTCAGTGGGTCGTGTGACTTCTCTAGGTAGGGCTAGGGTTAGGGCTAGGGCTAGGGACAGCGGCTAGGGCTTATAGGCGCTTATATTGCATTACGCCGTGCGAAACGTGTTAAAAAAGGCGCTTAGAGGTTACACATGGAACCTGCCACAATTCTTCAGTGTGGCTATAATTGAATTCCTGAAGCGTGACTGACATACCACAAAACGAGAACGCGCTGTAGAATTAGGATGCCTCGCGCTAAGGCGCTCGGAAAAAAATTTCGAAGTCTATATATACCTTTTTAGGAGACATTTCCAAACTAAAATAGGTGTATATAGTACTATAATTCTATATAATATAGTATATATAGTAGTACTATAGTTCCCATCTTCTCATTCTTCTTCAGATGACCTGATAAGCCGTACAATAAAGGTGCATTTTTCGCTACTATACTGACTCCCGCTTGCGAATGCGCGCGCCGCGGGTAATATAAAGGGCTGGTAATGATGTCGTGCAACAGTAATGACATACGTAACCCATTAGGTCAGACAGTCTGCATTTCTTGCCAACTGGAAATCATTAGTCAGGAATTTACGTACGAAACGCGCGCCATTTTGAAGACACACCTACTCGACTGAACCACCCACCTCACCGTACTGTTGCCTTCAGCGTACTGTTGCCTTCGAGGATATTGTATAGCTAATCTGTACAAAATGCAGCTGATTTTTTATATTGTGAGTGCTCTCACTCTCCTCTATGTCAATTCATATGTTGTTACAGCAGGTGAGATAATCAGCAATGGCTCAATCCTTGACTATTGGTCAATGATTTTTATCACTGCTTTAATAGATGGCAGTCAAGCAAGTGAATGTATTAGTGGCTTTATGAGTCGAGAAAGAATGGATACACTACTGCATCGTGTTGGCAAAAAAAGGTTCGTGGATACAGCCCAAGTAATTTTCCCTGGAATTAACTTCACGTGCAATGGCAGTATTCAGAGTCTCATATTTGGGGCTCAGTGGCAGGGTAATAGTAGTTCATTCCCTGAGCTACAGATATGGAGGCCAAATGGAAGTTACTCATACAGTAAAGTCAGGTCCACTGTAATAAATATGACTGAAGAGAATACATCAGAACTCTACCAGTACAATCTCACGTCACCACTGGCCTTTGGACCAGGAGATATTCTGGGCTACTACCAGCCTGCAAGCCAGTTAGGATTATATTTTGAGCTGGATGGACAAGGTCAACTTGGATATTTATTTACTGCCAGAAAAGTGTCAAGTTATCTTCTGGTCAGTGATTCTCACAGTGTTAACAATGTTCAACTACTCCTTGATGTAGTAACAGGTATACATTATATACATGCATGATTCTTTGTTTAGTTCTTGCAATGCATTCTATTTTAAATGCAAAACCTTTAGGCTGTGAGCATGGTTTCATGAGTGAATTGAGGATGAAGGTTCTACTGGGACTGGAATCTGCTACATGGGGCCCTATATAAGTTCAACAGTGTCTCAACAATTCCTTACACCAGATATTAGGTTCACATGTAATGGAACGATCACCAAATGGATCATTGCAGCTCATGTTAACAGTGATAATAAACCTCATACTGCTGAGTTACAACTGTGGAGAAATACAACAAATGGAGTATATAAGAGGATAACTGGAACACAGATTACTATGACAGACAGTCCTCGAGCTGTCTATGAGTTTGATAATTTTTCCCCCATTCCTTTCCAAGCAGGAGACTTCCTGGGATTGTATCTACCTTTTTCAGAGGCTATCACACTCTATTCTGAGGATACAAACAGTACCATCAACTACTACATAAAAACTTATAACCTCCATGAAATGTCAAATGACACAATTTACACAACATCATTGACATCATCCTACTACCATCCCATGGTGTCTGTTGAAATAAGTGAGCTGTAGGAACTAACTTTGCTGGGTCATGTAGATATACATCCTCCACAGGTGCACGTAGTTATTTAAGTGACACAAGATCAGTCATTTCAACTGACAACCATCCTATAATAATAAGTAAGCTGAACATGAGTATAAAAATACCTGTTACTATACTACATCACATCTTCACAGCTACAAAAAGTGCTAGTGTCTCCATATCTTCATTAATGGTATGTCTTTTTGAATAGATTAAGCATTTCTTGGACTATTTCTATTTTGTTTAGACTCGTGACTCCATAGTCACATCCTCTGTTCAAGTAGTCACCACCTCCCCAAGTCCCAGTAATACAACTTCCACTTCAGAATCTGCATCTTCACATTTGAGTTCAGACCCTACCTTGTCACTCTCCACCAGTGAATCACCATCTCATCCATCTCATGATGGTGACACAAGTACAACTCTATCTTCAAATAAAGAGCATTTGAGTTCAGTCCCTACCTTGTCACACTCCACTAGTGAATCACCATCTCATAATGGTGACACAAGTATAAGGATAAGTATAAGGATATATGGTGGTACAGGAGCAGCCGTCATTCTGTTGGTATTGATACTAGTAGCAGTACTGGCATGTGTGTTTCAGCAGAGGAGAAAGAAGACAGTGAACAAGGAGGAAACCAATGGATATTCTCAGGTTTATTCGGGTACAGGACACACACACACACACACACACACACACACACACACACACACACACACACACACACACACACACACACACATCCTGAAATCAGGACACCTTACTAATAAGGATACTTTCTTCTGTCCCATGCCATTATCACCTGCCCCTGCCTGCATATTGCACCTTGTTTATATGATTTTAGGTACTCCCATCATTCCTATACATCCTTCAATGTTTTTACACCATAAATTATACATGTTATTACTCTAGTAGAAAATGAGAAGGCAGTGGATGTGCAGATAAGAAGCAATCCAATAGGGAGTCTGTACAAAACCCTTCTTATGCAGGTGTAGGAAACTGCATATATACGCTGTGTTGCTAGGTATTTCTATGATGGTAAATATTACTAGCACAGGCTAGAAGAATGACTGCTTGCCTGAGCACAAGCAGATGTATATACATACAATTTGTAGGACACATAATGTCATATTTTGATTAAATCTCTAGTAAAAAATATGAAGGAAGTGGATGTACAGTGCAAGGAGCAAAGCAATAAAGTTTCCATGGAAAACTCAGGTATAGGAAACTGCATGTCATGTACATTTATGCTATACATGTTGCTGTATATGCCTATGATGTCTATAATATCAGAAGAGAGACTATGCATATATGTCTGAACACAAGCAAGTGTATATCTGACATATATACTCAGCGTTCCATTTAGGGGGCGGGGGGGCAAATTTCCAAGTACAAACTTGCCCCACTTGGCAAAATTTGAATCTATGTAGGGTGTACATAATATTGTTAGGTCACCCCCCTCCAAAATCTTGGAGTTCAAGTTTTGCCCCCCACACAAGTTTTCTAGACAAAGGACTATAGCTACATGAATTAGAGATGATTTGTATGACATAACAATGAATTATCTACTACTCCAGCAAAAAATGAGAAGACAGTGGATGTGCAGCACAAGGAGCAATCCAATAAAGAGTCTTTGGAAAACCCTATTTATGCAGGTAGATAGTAAAAAAGTTAAAAGGGAGACTACGTAAATGCCAGGTCACAAGATGTATATACACCAATTAGACATGATTTTTAAAACACGTATCATGTTAAATTTTATATACTTCAGTAAAAAATGAGAAGGCAATGGATGTGCAGCACAAGAAGCAGTCTAATAAAGAGTCTGTTGAAAACCGTATTTATGCAGGTAGAGCAACCTACATGTAAACAGTCGGTGTAGAATCAATATATGACATTATGCTCTATGACAAATACTTTAGAAAAAAATAAGAAGGAAGTAGATGTGAAGCACAAGAAGAAAACTAATGTAGGATGTCAGGTTTACTCAGGTATAATATTATAACCTCTATATATGTTTGTGTTACTGTGATAGGTATATAATAATAATGTTTATATAGCATGTTTGCAGTTATTTTGTTTGTCTTGTTATCAATATACACAAAAGGAGCTGTAGGAGGGCATCATGACATACTGGGTTACATAGAACGAGTTATACACACATAGGGCTCTGCAGGAGAGAAAGGAACTATATAATTCATCTTCTTGGTGTCCACTGCAGGTAGTAATGTACACAAAACTCTACCACAAGTGGCTCAACCACCTCCTTCTCCAGAGTCTGAGCATGTGTATGAAATACTCTAGTTATCATAGTTCCCAGTTGACTCAAATGTGGATGGATATTATGCATGAAGCTGTTGTTCAGTTTTCACATGGCATTGAATGTAGCTACATGAACATTAAATATTATCAATTCTAGACTAAAGGTTGTCTTACCATACAGAGTAAAATCATCTTCATTAAAATGTTAACTGCAGTTACATGGTGTAGAGATGACAGTGCCAAAAAGCATAGGAACAAGAATCTTAGATGCAGCATATAAGGCAAAACCAGTGATGATGGCAAGAGAAATAAGAAGCAGCATGAAGGCAAAGGCAGGGGGATGGGCATGCAACAATCATAAGATACATTATGTACAGTAGGGAGGGGTGTGGTCCCTGCAAGGGGAGAGCCCGCCGGAAGGGTCGTGGCGGCGTTCCCGACCACTTTCTCGGAGTGGCCTGCTGCGGCTCCTATCCTCGCAGTCTCTGAGACTTGCGCGCGTGGGTCTCTGAGGTAAAGGCTCGGAGGTAGCCATGCGCAAAACACCAGTCGAATATTCCCTATAGTACTTTCGGACCTTCTTCAGGGGAATGACTGGTGATACAAAAACTAAAGTCTATTCGCGTTCACCTGGGCCCCAGAAGTTGCTGCGGTTTTACGTGTTACGCAGGCGCGCGCCATTTTGACAACTTCCTGCATGTTTGCGGGTATATGCGCAGGTAACTGGAGAAACCAAGCGTCAGTCCTAAACGCTATGAGAAGTGCGTTTTTTTCGAGTACAGTAGGCTTGGTTAGGCCGAAGGCTAGGGATAAGTGGCTAAAGGTGAGCCATGACGCAGGAAGCGCGTTGATCCATGATATCATAGTTCAGTAGTACGGTTTAACTGCTACGTTACATTTCATTGAAAATGTGGGCACCCTAGATAGTATCATGGGAGTCTAGCTAGACACACACACACACACACACACACACACACACACACACACACACACACACACACACACACACACACACACACACACACACACACACACTCACACACACACACACACACATACAGACCCAACTACCGTAACCCTCCTGCGCATGCGCGCCGAGGGTTAATTAGCGACACCGGTTTGGAAGCAAATAGATTTTACCAACTTAAGCCTTTACAAGATATTATCGTAATGATAGATCCACTGTATCATAATGATAAATCCACTGTATCGTAATGATAGATTCTTTTTGTGGTGGTGGTGTTTTAATTGCCATCAATGATTCATCCCTAGTTCATTAATTTCATCCCCATCACATATTGAAGTGATTGCAGTGCAGATATTGAAGCAATTGCAGTGCAGATTAATTTCATCCACCCTCTTATTCTTTGTTCTGTGTATGTTCCTTCAAATTCAAGAGCCTCCTATTTCGATCTACTGTTACTTTATCTCTCTGAATTGCTATCTTCCGGGTTTCCTTGTATCATTGTTGGTGACTTTAACTTACCTAATATTTGTTGGTATACACTCTATCAGGAAATTCTACAGAGTCTGCATTTTGTGATTTTATATTTGACTGGAATCTCACCCAACACGTTCTTAACCCAACTCACATAAGAGGTAATATATTGGATCTTGTTTTAACAAGTGAGGACATTGCAATATCTCACCATACAATTACTTCTCCATGTCCTTTCATTAACTATGATCACTTTTTATTTTCATTCTGTTCTAAATATGGTACTTTGCCAAAAATCAAAAATAATGTGAGGTATGTTTTGGAATACTCAAAAGCAGATGTGGATGGTCTATGTTCATACTTACTCAAAGCCAATTTTAATGCTTGTTTTAAATCCAATGATGTGAAATTCGTTTGGAACACAATTAAGCAAATGATATACGATGCTATGGATACACACATTCCTAAAGTGAAACTAAAGTCTTATAAAAGCACTAAGTGGTTCAACTCTGACATCAGATTTGTTTATCAGAAAATATTCTATGGGAGAAAATATCTTGTGCAAAGACTAAATTCAAAATTGATTTGATTAATCAAATAATGAATCCATCAAAATCTACAAATATTTCAATGATATAACTGGTCACAACAACATTCCGGTTTCTGTTAATTATGAGTCTACCTCAGCCAAATCCGATTTGGAGAAGTCTTTCAGTATTTCCACTCAGTATTCACTCAGAGTTCATTTACTCTACCACCCATTACTGACTTAACCATGTGATATCGCGATAACTGAGGAAGAAGTGTTTCATGAGCTCACTTCTCTAGACCCCTCTAAGGCTGCTGGTTGTGACAAAATCAGTCCAAGACTTCTTAGGCACTGTGCCCTGGCACTTTACCAACACTTTCATCATCTGGTGAGCTTAAGCCTACACCAAAGCTACCTTCCTGCTGAATGGCATATGCATCGAATTACACCAATTTTCAAATCAAGGGACATATCTGCTGTAGCAAATTATAGACCCATTTCATTGCTCTGTGTAACTTCTAAGGTTCTAGAAAGACTTGTTTATAAGCACTTATCAGATTTTGCGTCTAAATCTTTGTCACCTGTTCACTATGGCTTTCGACAAAAGCACCCCACACTTCAGCAATTGCTAGTCTTTCTGAATAAAGTTTATAATTCAATTCACAGAAACGCTCAAACTGATATTGTTTACTTAGACTTCAAGAAAGCGTTTGATACTGTTTCCCATAGTGAACTCTTACACAAATTGTGGTCTTTCAGGATTACTGGCAATTTATGAAGGTGGATTAAAGCATATTTGACCAAACAAATTCAGTGTGTTTCAATAAACAGTTGTGTTTCGAGCCCACTGCCAGTTATCTCTGGCATCCCTCAAGGAAGTATATTGGGGCCACTTCTGTTCCGTAGAGCAAATTTTTGTACCTTCTCAAGCTTTTCTTTTTCTCTCATAACATGAGGGTTCCACACTTGGCAGGCATATTCTAGGTGTGGTCTTACCAGGGCAATGTATAATTTAAAGAGGGTTGTCCGATCAGTGTTTGCATAGAAGTGTCTGTATAGCACACCAATTACTTATGCACACAGAGGTTATGTGCTCGGACCATGAAAGATTGGAAGTAATTAATACTATACTAATAATATAATAGGTATTTATATGCATGTACTCTCTCAAGTGTGGTACTTTCAAGATGTAGAGAGGGAGATATACAAGAATGTCGTTTCTTTGTTATTACCATATATTTACATTTAGATACATTGAATTTCAGGAAGGTTTCAGCTGTCCAATGATGGAGTAGGTCTATATCATGCTGTAGCTCATTGTAGTCCTCTAAACACTTCATTTGTTTGTATAAAAGAATATCATCTGCGTAAAGTATCAGCTTAGCTCCAGTGGATTAGCCAACTCTTGCAATACTGTCGGTATATATAAGGAATAAGAGAGGTCCCAGGACTGAGCCTTGTGGGATACCTGAAATGACAGGAGCAGAGAGTGATGTAGCACCGTTCACAACAACTCTTTGACTACGTCCAGTTAGGTAACCACATATCCATCTAATTAATGAAGGGCTAAAGGCAAATGTCTTCAGTTTTTCAATCAGGATGCGGTGAGGAACTGTGTCAAATGCCTTTTTTAGGTCAAAAAAGACTGCACAAATGTCAACTCCATTGTCAATACTTTGGAACCAGTCATGTGTAGCACTGAGAAGAGCTAAAGCAGTACTCTTCTTGTTTTGAAAACCCCACTGCTCTTCTGATATAGGGACAGTGAAGGACAGGTGCTCAGTTAGTAAAGAACACACATGATGTTCCAGTACTTTACTCAAAATAGGGAGTAGTGAAATTGGCCTGTAATTATTTGGGTTGGTGAGATCATTGCATTTAGGTGTGGGTACTACATTTGACGATTTCCAAAGTACTGGGAAACACCCTGATGTTAATGAGATATTGAAGAGTTTTGTCACTGAAGGGGCAATATTTGCTGCAACACCCTTCAGCATTCTTGCCGAAATTCCATCAGGTCCATTTGACTTGGAGACGTCCAGGTTTTCTAAATTTAGCTTCACTTCTTCAACAGTACATAGAATATTGCTGAAATTGTCCTCTACTGGGTCTAGTTCGTCCAAATCAGCAAAGTTTAGAGGTGGAATTGAGCAGTTGTTTGCAGACGATGCCAAGTGTGCCCACCACATTTCATGTCTGTCGAACTGCCTATCACTTCAGTTTGATTTAGATCAACTAACTTTATGGAGTAAAGTGTGGAATCTTCATTTCAACAACAAACAAAGTCCAACATTGTTTAACGACCACATTAGTGGAGATCCACTAGTTACCGTATCAACCCACAATGACCTTGGTGTTTTATTGTCCAGTAATCTGAGTTGGTCGTCACATTATGATCTGTTGCTCAAGAGAGCCTATACGATCTTAAATCTCATTCGCAGAACCTTCTACAATGTTAACTGTGTTCAGACCAAAAAAAGTTCCCTACTTGTCCCTTGTGCGTTTTCATTTCCAATATTGTTCTCCTCTGTGGCACCACTTTATCAGGGACATTACAACTATTGAGATCCTACAGCGAAGAGCAACTAAATATATTCTGTGTGACTTTTCATCCGATTATAAGTCTTGTTTTTAAAGCTTCTTCCTCTCATGATGACTTTTGAACTTCAAGATGTTCTTTTTTTCATCAAAAGCTTTAAGGAACCATCTACATCATTACATAAGGAATTTTATACAATTTCCTTCCTCATGTACAAGATCTGCTACCTACTTAAAAATGAAATATCCACTTTCTAAACTGAATTCTGTCAAAATTGTTTATTTTAACAGATTGCCATGACTTTGGAACCCTTGTCATTTATCAAAAAATCACTCAGAACTTCTGGAATACATTTACATACAAATTCAATGTTGATAGTCCCTGTACTTACCACCTCGTGTGTCCATGTACAAAATACTAACCTATACAGGCAAGGCATGGCTGCTAATCAATTTATTAGCAGACCATCAGTACATACTTATTTTCTTATATTCAACTGTATCATTCTTACATTCTTGCAACGGAGCAGTTTCAGAGAAAACTCCACAAATTTTTGGACCTCCGTTGCCCGCTGAGTACGTGACAGGATTTTCAGGACGAACAGACGCTCCAGAGGTGAGATGTGACTTAACAGACAGACAGACACACACACACACACACAGGCCCACCATCCTGCGCATGCGCGGAGGGTTAATAATTAATATTTAAAATTTCGATTTTCAATAAACCGCGAGTTTCAATAAACCGCGGAGGGTTAATAGTTAATAATTAAAATTTCGAAGTCTACGGCCTCCCCTTTGTGTACGCTATTTTAGTTCCTAAAAAAGGTAGTTCCCGTCTTCTCATTCTTCTTCAGATGACCTGATAAGCCGTACAATAAAGGCGTTTTTCGCTACTGAATCGTGAGACTCCTGCTGGCGAATGCGCGCCGCGGGTAATATAAAGGGCTGCATCATTATGTCATGCATGACATGCGTAACCCATAAGGTAAGATGGTCTGCATTTCTTGCCAACTAGAAATCATTAGTCAGGAATATACGTACGAAACGCGCCATTTTGAAGACACACCCACTCGATTAAACCACCCACTCACCCGACAAGCATATATAAGTGCGCACCGTTGCCTTCAGCGAGGATATTGTATAGCTATACAATATGTACAAAATGCAACTGAATTTTTATATTGTGAGTGCTCTCACTCTCCTCTATGTCAATTCATATGTTGTTACAGCAGGTGAGATAATCAGCAATGGCTCAATCCTTGACTATTGGTTAATGATGTTATCACTGCTTTAATAGATGGCAGTCAAGCAAGTGAATGTACTAGTGGCTTTATGAGTCGAGAAAGAATGGATATACTACTGCATGGCGTTGGCAAAAAAAGGTTCTTGGATACTGCCCAAGTACTTTTCCCTGGAATGAACTTCACATGCAATGGCAGTATTCAGAGTCTCATATTTGGGGCTCAGTGGCAGGGTAATAGTACTTCATTCCCTGAGCTACAGATATGGAGGCCAAATGGAAGTCAATCATACAGTAAAGGCAAGTCCACATTAATAAATATGACTGGAGAGAATACATCAAAACTCTACCAGTACACTCTCACCTCACCTCTGGCCTTTGAACCAGGAGATATTCTGGGCTACTACCAGCCTACAAGCCAGTTAGGATTATATTTTGAGAAGGATGGACAAGGTCAACTTGGATATTTTTTTACCACCAGAAAAGTGTCAAGTTATCTTGTTGTCAGTGATTCTCAAAGTGTTGACAACATTCAACTACTCCTTGATGTAGTAACAGGTAAGTATTATACATAAATCTGTTAGTTTTTAATGCAATCTCTTTTAAATGCAGACACTTTAGGCTGTGAGCATGGTTTCATGAGTGAATTAAAGATAAGGTTTGTACTGGGACTGGAAACTGCTACGTGGGACTCAAGTTCAACAGTGTCTCAACAATTCCTTACACCTGATATGAGGTTCACATGTAATGGGATGATCACCAAATGGATCATTGCAGCTAATGTTAACAGTGATAAACCTCATACTGCTGAATTACAACTGTGGAGAAGTACAACAAATGGAGTATATGAGAGGATAAATGGAACACAGATTACTATGACAGCCAGCCTTCTTGCTGTCTATGAGTTTGATAATTTCTCCCCCATTCCTTTCCAAGTAGGAGACTTTCTGGGATTATATCTACCTTTTTCAGATGTTATCACACTCTATTCTGAGGATACAAACAGTACCATCAACTACTACATAGACACCGGAGGGAACCACGATCCACTATCTTCCAAAATTAACACAACATCATTGGCATCGTCCTACTACCATCTTATGGTGTCTGTTGAAATATGTGAGCTGAGAACTAGCAGGTCATGTAGATATACATCCTCCACAGGTGCACGTAGTTATTTAAGTGACACAAGATCAGTCATTTCAACTGACAACCATCCTTTAATAATAAGTAAGCTGAACATGAGTATAAAAATACCTGTTACTATACTACATCACATTTTCACAGCTACAAAAAGTGCTAGTGTCTCCATATCTTCATTAATGGTATGTCTTTTTGAATAGATTAAGCATTTCTTGGACTATTTCTATTTTGTTTAGACTCGTGACTCCATAGTCACATCCTCTGTTCAAGTAGTCACCACCTCCCCAAGTCCCAGTAATACAACTTCCACTTCTGCATCTTCACATTTGAGTTCAGACCCTACCTTGTCACTCTCCACCAGTGAATCACCATCTCATCCACCTCATAATGTTGACACAAGTACAACTCCATCTTCAAATAAAGAGCATTTGAGTTCAGTCCCTACCTTGTCACTCTCCACCAGTGAATCACCATCTCATCCACCTCATGATGGTGACACAAGTACAATTCCATCTTCAAATAAAGAGTATTTGAGTTCAGTCCCTACCTTGTCACACTCTACTAGTGAATCACTATCTCATAATGGTGACACAAGTACAATTCCATCTTCAAATAAAGAGCATTTGAGTTCAGTCCCTACCTTGTCACACTCCACTAGTGAATCACCATCTCATAATGGTGACACAAGTATAAGGATAAGTATAAGGATATATGGTGGTACAGGAGCAGCTGTCATTCTATTGGTATTGATACTAGTAGCAGTACTGGCATGTGTGGTGCAGCAGAGGAGTAAGAAGGCTGTGGACAAAGAGCAACCTAATGGACAGGTTTACGGAGGTACAGGACAACATATGTACGTGCAAGTCAATACATATGACCATGCACATGCATGTTTGTAAAGCATAAAGAAAACGTGTCTTTGGGGTGTTATAAGTAAAACACAAAGAGGAGGGCATCATATAGTGTGTTTGTATGTATCTGTAATTACCACACACAGGGAGAGCTGCAGGAGAGCATCATCCTATATGTTCATGTATTCATATGTTTGTATCACTAACATCAGAAAGGGTGCTGCACATGCAGTTATAACCTATGTTTGTGTCAGTAACACGCAGACGGAGAGTTGCGGGAGGGCATCGTGCAGTTATAATATGTGTGTTTGTAACAGTAACATATACAATGTGTGAACACTCTATACACCATGTATAGCATGCCTTCTCATATTGCAGGAATGAATATTTATGAAATAATCTCACAATTCCGAGTGGCTCAACCAGCTCCTTTTCAGAAGTCTAAGACATACAAGGAACAAATCAATCCTTTCTATGAGTCACCAGCTGACTCAGATGTGGATGAAAATGAATATGAAGCTGTTCAATTCACTGAAGTACAATGATAAAATAAATTTTGCTGCATGTATAGAATAGTATCAATGTATATACATGTATATAGCTAGTGTTTTATCAACAGAACACAGTAGAGATTGCATAAAAGAAATAGAACAGGACCTTAGGATGAGTTTTGTAAACATCTGTTAATACTTATATGACTACCGAGTTATAGCGTTACACAGAGTTTACATATAAGCAGTCTTGCTAGCTGTGCTTGTTGAGATGTTGCATGCCTTCATCCCCTTGTCTTGCTGTATATACAGCTATTTCGTGGCACTGTCCTATATACTTTAACATTTGTGTTTCACCGTTTTTTCTATATACCCTGTAAAAACTTGCGTGTATATACGCGCGTCGCGGGCCCTGCCCGTGGTCACGTGAGAAACTCCACGCGCGCGCGCATTAATTTTGTGTAATTGCAAAGATTCGGCACTGCGCACTGGAATAATCAGCTGTTTATTAACAATTTTGTATTAGTGTTTTGGAGTACGTTAGAGAACGGATCTGATTGTAGCAGTGTATTTTTGCCTACTTTGAGTATAGTGTGTAACTAAACATACATAACAAAATAAACATACATAAGGAAATAAAAGGAACTAAACATACATAAGACATACATGTTTGAGTATAGTGTGTATAGAAACACTGTTATGTGTCTTCAATGGTTTAAACATGAAGCATTTGGGAATTCTGAGTCATTTACTTACGGGCATATTGGTACCATCCCTACATACTGACTCTCAATAGTTAACCCTCGGCACGCGCATGCGCAGCGAGGGTTACGGTGTCTGTCTGTCACATCTCACCTCTGGAGGGTCTGGTCCCCAGACCCTTTCCGATGTATTTCGTAATACGCATGCGCGTACAAATGGGCGGAGGGAAAGAAAGGGTCTGGGGACAGGGCTTACCTGCCGACGGATCCTGGAATGTAAACTATTCAATTTGTGGTAAAATCTATCAACGCTAATTATCGCTCAAAGAGCACAAGTGGCGGAGTATTTCCCTAGCTGCAGCACTTGCGAGGCATGGAGTGCAAAGTGTGCGGAAGGAAGAACAAGTCGAAGTCGTGCAAGGCCTCAACCAACAATTACATGTAATGAAATGCATTTGTAAAGTGCGCAACCCTTGCACAGTAATGACTACCAAGTAAATGTATGTACGGAGGCTTCTTTCTGTTTGCATGTCCTCAGTTCAAGTTCGCTGCTCCTATGATCATAGTACAAAATAGCTGCCTCTACAGCCTCTCTCGTGAAATTAGCCATTCTGAACTACACTTTATGTGTATACACGTCTACTTGTGCATAATTGCAAATTGAGGTTACAAATGCATATTTGACACCCACCGCCGCATTCCATCCAGGATCCGTCGGCAGGTAAGCCCTGTCCCCAGACCCTTTCTTTCCCTCCGCCCATTTGTACGCGCATGCGTATTACGAAAAAGGGTCTGGGGACGAGACTAGGTCCTGTCACGTACTCAGCGGGCAAACGGAGGTCAAAAATATGTGGGGTTTTCTCTAAAACCACCTCGTTGTGGAGATTCAGCACTACCTCCGTTGAAGGCATATGTACCGTAGCTACTCTACTGTATGTCAATGTTTATTACCTACATGCATTTTCGTTTTACTAGTTGTATTACTCTTCTTTCTTGTGAATTTAATTACCGTTAACAAGCCATATGTACAGTCGGCCATTTTCCTGCGGAAAACGCGCATGCTTATTATAATATTGTGGCGCCGAGGGTTCTGCGCTCACTAATGAGTATAAGTATACAATTTACATGGCACATATGCAGTTCTATTAAATACAATGTCACAAGAGCACCAGTCAGCTGTGTCAATGATTTGCAAGCCAACCTGCAGGAAATAGAAGATATTATAATTGGGGACAAATGACTTTCTATTTTGCCTCATGAATTTGAGCAAAATTCTAATCCACTTGTACACCTAATTTCGCATGGGAATATACGTATATGTCATACCGAGTAACCAGTTAATAACTGAGAATATGCTGGAAAATAAGGAGGAGCTAAGACCAAACAAATGACGTCTCATGGGATCTTTTACATTGCATTCAGGTTCTAACACTTACCACATTTCCTGTAAATGTATCATTGCTCAATACAGTCACCTCAAGATATCAAAGGACTCCTTGTACTGGTACATACACAAGTAGTTGTAGCTAATACATGCAAGAGGTGATGTACCTTCTGAGCGATATTTGCGAAAGGCCTGCCAGTAGGCCATGTACTGAGGTCTGCAGCGCTGCAGGTGGTTCACTTCCTCTCTCTTCACACAGTCTGACACTCGCTTCCGAAGTATCTTCATCTCCTCATGGTCCACTGCCCTAAAAGGTCATCCAACTTGTACATTACGTATATATAACAAGGTGAAGGCAGCGAAGTTTTGGTGAGTGGAGCAAGCTCATTTAGTCATGACAATGGGATGATTTGAAAAGTCAATGCGCGCACATAAAATTAGAACTCACGTATAATGTTACGTTATGTACAGTGCCCAATGCAAGTCACATAATATAGAAAAACCGGCCCATTGTCACAACTAAGTAGGCATGCTCCACTCACCAATTATACACGTACGTGCAATATAAAACTTAGATAACTCCATTTATCTAGTCCCATTCATAAACATGACATACATGTATGTACAATCTAAGTGTGTACAAGCTCATAGTTGTATACAGTACACTCTCTTTTAACGGACACTCCGAGTAGCAGACTTCTATCAAATAACAGACGACCCTTCATGTCCCGGCCAAATTCCCATTACACATGTACATTAAAAACACTCAAATAGCGGACATCTCTTATTTCCAGACAACGGACAGGGAGAACTGCACCGACTGATCTAGCTCCATAGAAAACTTATCCCAAATAACGGACGGTGGGTGTGGGGCTAGTCCTAACCACACCCAACAACTGCCGCCGCCATCTAATTGTGCGTAAGTGCGGCAACATTAGGGCATTAAATAGAATCCTGTCTTGCTCCACTGACATTCAGCTAGTAAAATTATAGCAATGTGAGTTCTCTGTCCACTAAAGATTGGATGTACTCTCATAGCCTTGAGATATATTCACGTGGCCCATGTAGCCTATATTTGCAAGGAGCTTGGAACAAGGAACGTGAAATACTGTTACAACAATAATTCCCCAATAAAGGACATCACCCGAATAATGGACAGTAGGCCTTGCACCAAAGTGTCCGTTATTCAGAGAGTTCACTGTACACTACTCAAATCTCTAACAGTTAACACATCAAACCTGTCTCTGACTCTCTGGTGTTTGGATTTGGTGTAGGCCACAAAATCATTCCTATCAACATCCTCCAATTCAGCCACTCTCTCATACTCCCGTGGCCACTTATGCAGTACTGTAACAACATAAAGAAATGAATGCACTAAAGTGCAGAACCCTCGGCGTTCACGCGTGCGCAAATCTATAACGCGCGTGCGCGAATGCTGAAAAGGCACGTGCCATTGACACTCAAGGTTGGCTCTGTACACTGCTGGAAGCGCTATAGCTTTGACCAGAGCAGTACGCATGCTTGTACTCCCTCATGCAGTAACCGCTGGTGCTTCGCTGTACATCGAACAGGAATACCTGATCGCGGGTAAGCCAGAGTAGGCTAGATCTAATTAGCATATTGGCTCTTTCGCTTGCGTTTCACGCCATAACTCTTGAACGGAGCGGTTTCAAAGAAAACCCCACAAATTTTTTGACCTCCGTTGCCCGCTGAGTAAGTGACAGTATTTTCAGGACGAACAGACGCTCCAGAGGTGAGATTTGACTTAACAGACACACACACACACACACAGACAGACCCAAGTACCGTAACCCTCGCTGCGCATGCGCGCCGAGGGTTAACAACACAACGGAGAATGTGGATTTACATGTGCATGTGAATATACATGACTGTACACGTACATTGTACATGCATAAGCATATGCTAGTAGCCTTGTAAAGAAGATAGAAATACAACTAGGGGGAAGGGAGACAAGAACAACTTTCGTAAACCTAACCTGGCATGAGTGTTGGGGTACTGTTGGTTATCACTTCAGTCTCATCTCCAGTACGTAACCTAGGGTCATCCTCCTGCATGAGAAAGGATATATTTACATCAAACACACACTTCCATCCCTCTCACTTTCATATACTACTAGACAATTTTCTTCACTTTTGCACATGGTTACAGCTTTACAAAGTGAATGCAGTGCATTTATGGTGAGCAGAGCACCCACCTGGTCATGACAACAGACCAATTTAAAATGTCGGTGCACACATAAAAGTAGAACTCACATATTACATTACAGTATGTACATGTACTTTACCAAGTCAGAGTCACATATAGAAAAATCGGCCCGATGACACGACTAGTGGCTTGCTCTGCTTACCAATCACATGTATGTGTGTATACAAGAGTAATGCAAATGTATGTTTTACGACCTCACCGTAGCATACTTGCACCACAGCTGTGAGGGGATGAACCGATATGGAGGAACTGGACGACGCTATAGGAAACATATATACAACTTGCAGTATTAGTCAAGCTTCTTTCTGAATCAAGCCCTAAACATGCTTTACATCTGCACACAACACAAGATTAAGTCCTAAGAATAATGCAACAGTTAGTTCAGTTCAAAAGCTGCATCGTAATTTACTAACCTCCAGCTGGGCAGAGATGTACCACACCACCCCAGAGGAGGCCAGGACAAACAACATGGACAGATAAGTGTTCCTCTTCCAGTTGGGGGGATTGCAGTACCACCCCCCAGAGGGGGTCCACACAAATTTAGGATAGGGGGATGTCATGGGGTCTCCCTATACAGAGGTACATGACATCATCAACATACAGATATGTACAGTACAGCAAAAACAAAGCTACCACAACACTACACCAACCACTATCTCACTGTACCAATGTCATAGAACTGTTAAGTGGTCAGTATTGACTGAATAAACATGTGTTTACCCATTTTGATATCATCTGACTTTCCAGTCATAAAATCCTTTATGTATTCTCCTATTATGCTTCAGACTCAATTTTAGGCTCTCATGAATCTTGAGTCCTGCAGCTCCTACTACTGCTAGTAGAGGTTCCTTGATTCATTTCTTCATATACCAGCACAATTGCAGTTTGGTAACTAATGTAGCAATGACGTCCTGACAAAAGGTCATGGGAATCCCAGTGTCCCAGTGGACACCTGAAGGCAATACTGGACATCTATGGGTCATTGACCCAGTATGCTCATATTATGCTACGTATAAAAACTGGCTTATTCTCCCGCAACAATATGCCACAGAATGTGCATATCACCATTGGTGATATCTGACCTATTACATGCAATTTTTAACAAAGCTGGCTTCCTTTTTTCTACAATGCTACTATATAAATCACTATGTTTAATTATCCTCCCATCAAAGCAGCATACATGTTACTACTGCTCACCACAATGCCAGGACTGGTACTGGGGCTGTTGTGGTACTTGACATACTCCTTGTACCACTGATGTTCATCAGGAGTCATCTGAAGGACCTGTGAGTAGAAATGGACAACTTCATTCCTAGGTGATCACAGCAGGATATGAACTAGTCTATGGTGGGTCCTTGTTTAGTGGCTTGTGCTGAACGAGTGAACTGAGACACCAGGTGGCTAACCAGCATACTGAGTGCCACACAGCTTGCTAGCATGATAACAAGGCTCAATATGCTAGCTAGTTGGTCAATGATATGGCATCAGACTAGTCATGGTAGCTGACCTCCTTAGGTAAGGGAGGATTCCTCTCCCACAGTGTACCATCAGGAGCTTTGGGATCTGGAGGGAAACGGAGATAAGCAACATACGTCTGGCGCGCATTAAATAGAAATAATCTTGCGCTCACTTGACGCAAGTTGGAAGATTAGTGAGACGTGAAACACTCACCTATGTAAGGATCAGGATGGATTTCCCTCTGCAGCTCAGCTTCTCCTTGTTGAAGAAGCGCCTGAGCTTGCCTGCGATCTTGAACGTGCTTATTAACATCAAACCTGGCCCTGATCCTCAGTGCCTCCTCTCTCCACGACGCCCTGTCGATACACCACGAGAGAGTATTCTTGAGAGCATGTCTATAAAGCCGAGTTACACGCTGAGCGTGCGAGATGGCATGTGAAGAGGCCATCCCTGCAGCTGAAAAACCGTGACCTCTGCTTGCTCACGTGCACACTGTGAAACCATGACAACAACCACTTTCGATAAGCAACACCTGACGTGGCTATGCGGACTGTTTAGTTACCGATGGCTGCTGCAAATCTCGAAAATCTTAGCAAATCTCTGGACCTGACTCTGAATGAAAACTCTCCAGAAGAACACATCCATAGGACACTGAGAGCTCATGGATTTTTCAACCACCTGCAGTCTGAGAAGAGCAGGAGAAAACAGAACAAGCATTCAATTCATGGCATCAGTGAAGAAGACAAGCAGAGAACCACACAGCTGGTGTCTCATTTCAAGGAAGGTAAAGAGTTTCACACTCTGAAGGAACCTCACCACCTCTACCACTATGGCAGTTCCCAGAGCAACAAACATCAACATGAAGGTAGGCAACGGTTACCACTCTGGCCATCAGAGGTAGAATGCATCAATGAGAGATTCCTACTACTGATGACTCCTCCAAAGCATCCTGAGCCGTACTACACACCTTGCAGTGAGGTGGTGTCACCCAAAATTCGAAGCAGAGACGATCACGGCACTGTAGTCTATACAAACCTTCCAGGCCCTGAGAAGTACTTTGTAAACTCAAGAGAAGGTCCCAGCCTCAACTTGCCTCCAACACAAGTTCCATCCTCCACAGACATCAGCCTACAATTTGAATCACGGTTTGAAAGTGGAAATCTACGCAAAGCTGTGCAGGTTGGCAAATGGGACTATGAACTGTATCTACGCTATGACCTATATACAAAGAAGCACACTCAGTGGTTCTATTTCAGAGTCAGAAACATACGAGCAAGACAGACATATCGATTCACTATTGTCAACCTCTACAAAGCTAAGAGCTTATACAGTGAGGGAATGCAACCTGTCTTCTATAGTGAGAGAGAAGCCAGAGACCAAGGACTGGGCTGGCAAAGAGCTGGTCACAATATCAAGTATTTCAAGACACCACTGAAAAGACTGGATACAAAACAAGAAGCATTCTGCTATGGAGTGACTTGGTCACACACCTTCAAGCATGGTGGTGACACCTGCTACTTTGCACACAGCTATCCATACACATACTCGAATCTGCAAGACTACCTCCAGCAGATACTCAACAACAGAGAGAAGGCTAAATTCTGCAAGCATAGGGTTCTGTGTCACACAATAGCTGGAAATCCTGTACCTCTGCTGACAATTACATCTCCTTCTCTTACCCCTGGTGACAGTCAGGTGAAACGTGGTGTAGTAGTGACAGCGAGGATTCATCCAGGAGAGACTAACGGATCGTGGATGATGAAAGGTTTGCTTGACTTCCTGACTGGTTCTGCTGATGATGCTAAAATCCTGCGCGATCTGTTTGTGTTCAAAATCATCCCCATGCTCAACCCAGATGGGGTGGTGGTTGGTAACTACCGCTGTTCGCTCTCCGGAAGAGACTTAAACAGGAACTATCACTCCAAGATGAAGGATTCCTACCCCACTGTCTGGCACACCAGAAGCATGGTGAAGAGGTTCTGTCAGGAGAGAGAGGTGGTTATGTTCTGCGATCTCCATGGGCACAGTCGTAAGCACAACATCTTCATCTATGGCTGTGATAATCTGGATGACCCTGCATCCAGACTCCGATCGAGGGTGTTTCCCCGAATGCTGTTCAAGAATGCCCCAGATATGTTTTCCTACAACAGTTCCAGATTTGTGGTTCAGAAAAGTAAAGAGAACACTGGTCGAGTAGTAATGTGGAGAGAGGCTGGCATCCAGAATAGCTACACTCTTGAAGCAACTTTCTCGGGGTCGACACAAGGCAAACTCAGAGGCATCCAATTCTCCACTAGGGAACTGGAAGACATGGGCTACCATCTGTGTGACACTCTGTTGGACTACTGTGACCCTGACCAGAGCAAGACTGAAAAGATTATGAGAGAACTTGAAGATGACTATAGGAAGTCAGTCATTGCGGCGTTAGCTTCATTAGGACAGGAGCTTCCCCCAGGAGTGGACCCCTTAGATATAAATATAGGTCTAGCTCTGGCCGAAGGAGACAGCAGTGATGGAGGCAGTGACAGTTCAGAGAGTGATGGACCTCCTGTCCACATACACTGGAAGCAGCAGAAACACAAGAAGAAGAAAAAATTGAAATCCCGCAAAGAGAGAAACAAACAGAAAGCGCTACTGAAGATGAACCACCAGCGTGTGTTACCAATCCCAGCATCTTCCATCCAACACCCTGTACTCCTCACAGATTCCCACAGTTCCACCAGGAAAACAAAAAGAGAAGACAAAGAAGAGAAGACAACTGAGCCTACCACCCAGCAATCATATGACATTCTCAATTCGCATGTACTCAATCACAGCGGAGGCATCCCGACCTTTGTCCAGGAACGGTTGGAGGAGAGGCAGAAGAGAAGAGAGGAGGACGATGCTCTGGTTGGACTTCCAGCTGAGCAGTTGAGGCAAGCCTTGCTTCATATTCAAGCAACACACACCCAGCAAGCCACGTATTCCACCATCTTTCTACCACAGCCATCATGCCCCATGAGCATATCCCAGGCTTACATGCATGAAGTGTCACGAAGACAGAGCAGAATCAATAGCAGAGTGTCACTAGAGAGTGGTAGTGTGATACCACCAGAACTGCCCCCACTCCCACAACACCCGCCCACATCCAAAGGTGCATTTACATCGCAGTATGTGGCACACTATCTCCAGCACATTGGAGCCAACCAAGATGGATGTCCTGCTGATGAGAGTACCAATACACCACAGACCAATGCTAGGAATCTGTCTAATCTGTCACGGTTGTTCCGTCAACTTCGTCCCCAAACACTTCACTCCACTAGAGCCGAGGAACAGCACCCCAACCAACAAACAAATCCATATGCAATTCACAAAGGGGAGGATGAAGAAGGGCATGATCCCAGAGAAAGAAGCCAATACAATAGTGGAACTACCACAGAGACCATAGGGGACAAAGGACATACTAAATTGGAAAATACGAAGCAGCCACAACCCACATCTTACTCAAGAACCAAACCAAATATGAAGATTTCACCAAGAGCAAGAGCAGTGGACAGTGCTCAGAGCTCCAGTGGTAATCTTGAGCTCAGTAAAGGAACTAGCAGTCGAGGCAATAGTCCCATGACTAGTAGCTGGGAGAGTTTCTCAAAAGGAGTGGCTCTGAAAGAAAGGAAAGTGGCAAAGCTAGAGGAGAGAAAGAGGGAGCAGGAAGAAAAGAGGAAGCACGATAAAGAGGAGTTGGGACTAAGGGGAAATGAAATGAGTAGCAGTACTAGTGGCAGCATGGCACCACACACAGTCACTAGAGATGCACAACTACATATAGAACAGGAAAAGTACCAGGAACTGATTGACTATCTAGTTAGGAAGCAGAAGAGCAAGGAGAATTTCGTTGCAGAAAGGCCTGACCCTCACTCACAGCCATCTCTACCGATCTGCAAATCAGCAAATGTTGTCGATTTATCACCAGACAAGAAAACATGTACAGCTCTCAGGACTCACAAACGAGGCATTGCTGATGCTGTTGAAACAGTTCACACCAGACGACTCCTCAATAACGAAGTCCCCCAACCTTCACATTCACCTCTGCACAGAGACTATGGCACCACACCACATATCCCAGACTATGGCACACCACATATTCCAATGTCTAAGTCTGATCCTCTACCATCCTCAAAGCGATTATCACCTTTGACTAAGCACCACACACACAAATCTCAACAGGCTGGCTCAGAATCACCCACTACACAGAAGGTACAAAGCAGCAGAGAAGACAGTGGGCTAACAAAGGGTAAGACGAGACCACAAGAGAGTGTTGTTACAAAGCCATCCCTCGAGGAGACACCTACAACAGCTACCAGGCTACATGAAAGACACAGAGACCAATATGTACTGCAACCCTCACAGACTTGTACTGAAAGGGATGAGCTACTCCACCGAATGTACTCCAGCAAGCCTCCTTCTCGCTATGGCCCTCGACCGGGACCAGATGATGGCATTCCTCCAGCAACTGTATCTCTCATGCTATCTGGAAGATTAAAATCAAGACTTGTGTCCACACATAGGAGCAAAAGGTCTGGGAAACACTCTCATATTCGCTATTACACCAAACAAACATAATGTGTACAATTTGTATACAGTGTGAGCCAATGATTATATGGGACATATCACAATAAAACTTCAGTAAAATTATGAATAGTGATTACGGGCATGTTGGGTACAACTGTCATGAGAGTAATAACATGGCATAGACAGTGATAAAATGATGAAATAAATAGTCACCTTGCACATTACAGATATATTTGGGGCTATGGTTTTAGTGCTGTCCTTTACACGTTAACAGACTACATATGAACTGGGTGAACTTAGTGTCTAACTAAATAAAGCTACCAAAGTTGCGGTCTCGCCTTCCTCCACCACCAAACCCTCCCCTCCTGCCCCCTCTCCCACCCCCTCTTCTCTCGCCTCTCTCATTATCCTTCCTCTCTCTCCAAGATTCATAGCGTTCTGCCATCTGTACCAGTTCATCCGGTACCACCTAAACATCACACACACACACACACACAAATGTGATTAAACCTCCTAGACCTACCCCATGGAGGGACCATGCTAAGTTCTGGTACATGTATACCAACTCTCTACCCTTCTCCCCTACAGACTAACAAACTCTTGCAAAAGCTATGTACATATAGTGACCCAATACTTTTGAAACAGGATGTCTTACTTGTTCAGCCTCTGCTAGGATGTTACATAACTCCCTAGCCCATTTCCAGTTGTCCCTGGTGATAAATGACAGTGCTTTGCCTCTCTGCCTGCAAAACACCACAACAAGTAATATGCATGACTCGAGGGTACCCTCATTGACTAAAGTGGAGACCTACCCGGCACGACCAGTCCTGCCAACACGATGTACATAGTCCTCAATGTGGTTGGGGAAGTCGTAGTTGACCACATGCCTGCACAGTCATACATGGACAAGAATGCATGGCACATCAGAGAAACACACACACACTGTGAGGGAAAGGAAACTTCACAATGAAACGAGGGCTCCTGCTTGCTATGTGAAACATAATAGGATGCCGATTAGTGCACCTGCGATACAGTCCTCTAATCAGGACACCCTGAAAAAGGCCACATGACATTTTATCGTCCAAAAAAGCCAGATTTGTGTATGTTTTAACTCTGGAATCACCACACCAAAGTATTGAGGCGAATATTGAGACTTGCTTCCACCCCAAAGGCATCAACATGTGTACATATAGTCAACACTGTGTAGATGAATTACGTGACATCCTTGATGTCCAGTCCTCTGGAGGCTACATCAGTGGCAATAAGAACAGACACACGACCTGAAACAGAAAAGAAACTTGCTGCATTGCCATGTACAGTGTTGGCCATTAACAGAGAGTGGAATAACATTGCAGAGGATATCTTGTAGGTTATCATACTCACCTGTCTTAAAGTCATCCAGAGCTTGCTCTCGGTCATATTGCTCCCTGCAAAACACATGTAGTGCACTTATCCTTGTTCTATATAAAGATACTCATGGAGATGGCATATACATATGTGTACATGTCCTTCTCCAGTCTATGTATGTTGTGTGTTATATGTCTTGTGTGTAGTTATTGTTAAGGTTAGGGCTCTGGGTTTCCTTCCTTTCTTTCTAGTACCTCTTGGCTAGTGTGCTATACACGGTTTTCCATGTATGTCAATGAGTATAGTGGAACATACTGTAGCTGATCAGGCACTCTTGGGACAAAATAGGTGATTAGAGAGGTGTCCCGAATTCAGGGGCAGAAACACATTTCAAGACAGCAAAATTGCCCTGAGGTTTATTGAGGTACTTTAGAGAGGGGCTCCACTATACACACAAACCTGTCTCCATGAATGGACTGTACTATGACTCCACGCAGGGTGAAATCACTTGCTACATCATCAGCACTGCAGGGACAAGATGTACAGGTATATAGTGTAGAGACGTGCATTGAAGATAGTACAGTCACTAGTAGACCGGCTTGAGACTAGGGTTAGGGTCTAGTAGTAGACTGATTAACACAGAGATTGGTATGGATGAACTGAGAACGAAGCAATGCTAGAAGTCAAGCAGCTTATACTTGACTACAATAGCGACTGTGTTCATTTAGTACTAGTCTCAAAGTAAATTTAGCATATTAGGGGAGGGAGGGAAAGTCTGTCAAGGGGATATCCCCACCCCTCCAATTATGAGTGGGTGTATGTTTCTGTATTACAATATGAAAGTCCACATTTTCACATTACAAAAATTTCTATATGTCATACTTGTATTCGTGAAGCAATGATCAAACGCTGTACAGTGTGAACATAATATGTGTTGGTACACACACACACACTATTGCACATATAACTCCAAGAGTTCTATAAGCACATTGCCGTAAGTGGGAGCAGTGTAGCCACACAGACGAACTTCAATATCACTACTTGTAGGAACACTCAGTCTTTTTGTAAAGTATGGAGGGTCCCTGAATGTACAGCACTGACTGCTATCGCTACAGCCCTTCCCGTCCCAGAGGGGGTCATCGGGGTAAAACTTATACAGATCCTCCCACTCGCTGTTGAGACCGGATTCACAGAAGAAATCCTTGTCAATGAACTTTGGTAGGTTGATATCGACAGAGGCATCACATGGACAAGTGGTGGGCCAGGTGCGATCTAACTCTGTTCCTCCTGCTGCAAATGTCCATACGTGTTTCCGTGGGTGGGAATGAGTGATACTGACACCATCCACGTATGCATCGTTTATACTCTTCAGAAATTGCTTGTGGTAACTGAGGAAAGCTGTCGTGCCCCCAAATTGATATCCAATTAACTTACCACACACCTTGTTGTACATTACACTGTTGACAGAGAAAATGGTTGAATCGCATTCTTTTGGGGAGACGCTTGTTCTTCCACATAGTCTCTTCCCAGACAGTTCCTGAACCTGCCATCCAGGAGGACAAACCTCTGAAGAATTGGTCATGTTCAGAAACCCCACACGCCTCCATCCATGTGTCTTCCCACACTGCCACTCCCCAGTCAGGAGGTTCACTTGGCTATCAACCTCCTCCACGTGACGAGAGAGGGCTATATGCAAGTTGACTAGGTTATCCAACCGTTTCATCACCTGCTCATCAAACAGTTTGTGATCTGCTTTCTTACTGTCGTTGTGGACATTGTCCAGTTGTTCAATAATTGAGCCAAGAAAGAGAACGTCTTGTTCCAGGTTCTGTAACTCTGTGGTTATCTTCCTCTGGAAATCCTCAGAGCTTGTTATGTATCGAGACAACATTGCTTGCAACTCTTTCAGTGAAATTTTTTCGTCCCTATCCTCTTCATCTACATGCATGTTAACAACAACAGCGTAACCAAGATGACTAGTAAGTGTATAGCATAAGCTCAAACATGGTGTACATGTATATATGACTTTAATCATCCATGAGATGCTTAGAAAGACAAGGCAAGGCAACACAACACACAGAGCAACAAGCACAACTCTCGAACAAAGCATATTTCCATTCCTAAGCTGTCACACTCAAAATAGTTATTCACTATTAGAACAGGCCATTACAATACCTGGAGCCAAGGGTGCCGGCTGAGTAGGTGTCTTCTGCTGCGATATTCGAGGTGATATTCGAACTGATGAACACAATGGTAGCAGTAACAGGAGAACTGCAGTGACCAAGTGTCTGTTCCACATTATTTCACTACCTACCAGACAATGTGTCTCACTAACACAGGAGGATTCTCTGGCACTCTAGTCTCTCAAGAGAGCTACTTGAAATGCTAGCTACACATTTACCCACCTCCACAGCGGGTACACCCCCTTAGCTGTTGCTTTCTTTTTTAAAGAGCACCATAAATAATAAAATTCATGGAGTCAAAGTAAACACGTGGATATAAGTGGCTATTGAACGATATTCAAGAGGAGGCATTGTCAACTCAGTGTGAAATTCCACCAGTAATGCAAATTTAAGGAGAATGAATCTCTGGGATGAGGGAGCCACACGTGTATGTATATATAGTAAACAGAGTAAGGGATAACATGGCAGATGTTAACCTGAAAGCGTTTGGAAGGGAAGTTGTTTTCACTGTGTGGTAATACTCTCTATGGTAACTGCCTTTATGTAAGGGCTGCCCTGCACTAGTGAAAGGATAGTGCAACAACTACAAAAACTCAATGAATGCACTAAAGTGCAGAACCCTCGGCGTCCGTGCGTGCGCGAATCCTTGAAAGCGCACGCGGTAAATCTCATATATAACGCGCGTGCGCGAATGCTGGAAAGGCACGTGCGATTGAAGCTCAAGGTTGGCTCTGTACACTGCTGGAAGCGCTATAGGTTTGACCGGAGCAGTACCCATGCTTGTACTCCCTCATGCAGTAACCGCTGGTGCTTCGCTGTACTTCGAACAGGAATACCTGATCGCGGGTAAGCCAGAGTAGGTTAGATCTAATTAGCATATTGGCTCTTTCGCTTGCGTTTCACGCCATAACTCTTGAACGGAGCGGTTTCAAAGAAAACCCCACAAATTTTTTGACCTCCGTTGCCCGCTGAGTACGTGACAGTATTTTCAGGACGAACAGATGCTCCAGAGGTGAGATGTGACTGAACAGACAGACACACAGACACACAGACACACACACAGACCCAACTACAGTAACCCTCCTGCGCATGCGCGCCGAGGGTTAATGAGCCATCTCAGGTCTTTGCAGTACAACAGGTACACCATAACTACACTGCACTCCACAGTTTGTGTGCATTACAGCTTCTACAGGTGAAGAATATGTAAGCAATGGAGACTGAACTAGATGATCAAACTCTGCAGTGACTGTAGAGCAGAATATTGCCTTCCACTGCCCACCTAGTTGTACAGCTGCGAGGAACTTTCCGTGTACATATATAACAAGCAGATTTCACACATACTGTAAATACATGACATTGTAGTCCACGTGTTTCCTTTTACGCATAACATCATTCAACATGCAAAAGTAAATGCAGCTCCATCCCGCTTCCCCACGATGCCAAAGTATATATACATGTACAGTGTATACACCAATCACTTCCTAAGGGCTATGATTGACAGGTGAACTGCACAGGTGAGAAACCACGTACCCCATTACAAACACCACTCACGTGATCTTCCTCCCTGTGAATATGAGCACCTTCTCCCCCTCCTGCATGTTGGCAATAAACTCCAGTGTCTGCACAAGACATTTATATACACCATCAACTGTGATACTGCATTAATTATGTGAAGCTCTGCTCACCCTTTCTTTCTTTCTGCTCTCATCCAGAAACTCCACAGTCTGCTCCACCAGTGTGCATGCCTGTTGTAGGCCATATAAACAATATTAGTGAGGTGTCCTGATTAATAAAAATGTCCTGATTAGTAAGATGTCCTGATTAGTGGGGTGTCCTGATGAAAATGTCCTGACAACTATTACAATGATTACAAACATACATGTAAACAAAGGAGTAAATAAAAGTGTTCATCCCACGCTCTGACACCAGAGGTCCCTGGTTTAGTGAATGTCAATGTACTTCTCAGATATATTCACATACAATGTACATGTATACATGAGCATGTATCCGTTAGCCTAATAGCTATATATGTGGGTACACTGGAAGTCTTTAAATTTAGGCAGCTCAACTTTCACTTAAAACTAACTCACTACTCTGAATGGTTCCCTGGTTCCCTTTGCATAAATGTCATATGCTCTACCAACACATACACATGTAACTATATGTACATGTAACTCACTCTGAGGTCCAGTGAGCCCACAGAAACCTGGAAAGGATTCTTCATGTAGCTTGTGGTCAGACGACGAACCTCAGGAGGCCAGGTCGCACTACACATGTAGTACATGGCACACACATGAACAGGAACATGGGGAGAGGTAGCACAGGGCATGGCTGACCTGGTCATCACAGTCTGTCTATCTGGTCGGATATCAAGGAGTATCTTCCTGATCTGAGGCTCAAACCCCATGTCCAACATGCGATCAGCTTCATCCAATACCTTGTGCAAAATGAGTACATATATATACATATATACACAACAGCCATAACACCATTAGTTTTCTAAGGAATTCTATTCACCATACATCTTATGCACAAATGCATTGGGTAGAATCTAAGTGCATATACATGTATGCAGGGCATGTGCAACTATTGTCTTGTGCGGAGTGCGCTATAGTAACTGACCAGGTATGTGACAGTATTGACAGTCAAAATGCCATTCATGAGCAGGTCATTGAGTCGTCCTGGAGTGGCTGAGGAGACACACACACACACACACACACACACACACACACACACACACACACACACACACACACACACACACACACACACACACACACACACACACACACACACACACACACACACACACACACACACACACACACTAGCAACAGCTACCATTACTTCTCCTGTGGCCTTACTTACCAATGACAATCTCCACACCTTTATTGATTACTTGTATCTGTTGCCGTCTATCTCCACCTCCATACACACAGAGACTGTATTGCAGGAGAAAGATACATCACCTACTGTGCAGCATACACACAAACAATCTCTCTGTATACAACAGTGTATAGTGCATATCAACTATTGAACATGTGATGCAGGTACTCCAGATACATGAACAATCACGTGCACGTGCATAGACTACTTAGAAAAAAGAAAGAAAGAAAGAAAGAATTGTAAAAAACAAGAGTACAGAAAGGAATTCTACGTACATATATACACACAAACACAGACACACACACATACATACACGCACACACACACCAGCTTCAACAGCTTAGAAAAATAATCTGTTTAAAATTTCAGGTACAGGTGTGTATATGAATGGGTACCATTTAATGCCTTTGTAGGAGTATTTATTGCTCTCTGCCTCAATCTGGAGAGCCAGTTCTCTGGTTGGAGACAGTACCAGTACAGTGGGACCTCCTCGCTCACCACGAGGACTAGGAAAACCATAGGGAGATTTTATGAAAAACACACTTGCAGTAGTGCAGGTACAAGATACATATACATTGGTTGAGGTGCTTTGGTTGCTTTGTATTGTATATATGTGATTCGAGTCCAGCCAGCTGAGCTGCCTCGGTAGCTCAGCTGGTAAGAGCGTCGCCTAGCAAGCGGACGGTCGTGGGTTCAAATCCCACACGAGGCAGCTAATTTTTTCTGTGAAAAATAACTGCATTGGGCAAGTTGTGTTGCCTTGCCTTTCTTTCTAAGCATCTCGTGGATGATTAAAGTCATGTAGATATCTCTCCAACCACTGATCGGTGGTGGGAGGTGTATATCATATCAAAGGTATGGTCAGTTCATTGGTAGTGTGTGTGTGTGGTATTAATTGCTATATAGCCCCCTTTAGTCAGCAAGAAAAAACAGAGGAAAAAGTGACTGGCTTTCTAGACTAGTGGTATTCACTGTACATGTACATTACATATGAGTGTAGCTGACTGTACTCACATGTCTTGTCCATCAATGTGGATGAGAGCAGGGAGCAGGAAGGCAAGGGTTTTCCCCGTACCAGTCTACGTATGCATGCATGTGTGGAGGAGGATGGTTGCATGTGTGGAGGAGGATGGTATTTGAGGAACAAGGAGGCGAAACAGACACACCATCAGAGTGGCATGATTACCAGGGGCTCACTTGTGCAATTCCCACCATGTCGTACCCTTGTAGAAGGATGGGCCAGGACTGGCACTAAAGAATGAACACACATTATCAAGATAGTGTATAACATATATTTACATGTACCACTACATACCCACATACATATATTCTACATAATGTTTTCTACCCACGCAGCCAGCCAATATACATGCATATGCATGTATATACCTGTATTGGTGTTGGATTCTTGAAACCAGCTTTAGTAATCTCATCCAAAATATCAGCTGTGATTAAAACACAAAAAGTGAATATGAATGCATGTATCACACGTGTACATTGGGGAGTTGCTTTGTACATATATAGAATTACGGTAGTTGCTGAAGGCTTGCTGGAAGGTTGTGACTGGGTGAGGGATAGCCCTGGTCTCCTCTGATAGGTCAGTTACCTTCACACCGTTCATCCGAGACCTGTACAATGGTAGAGGAGATTTAATAATGACAAGACGGAGCATACAACGTACAAATGCTGGTAAGTTACATTAATACTCAGACCTCAGGCACTCCAAGACAACACAACAAAACACATCTCAATCATCCTCGAACTGCCTCAGGCAGGATTCAAAACCAACAATATTCTGTGTTCTAGATTCAGGCATGCTCTCTTAATTGTACTAAGGTTCCAATATGAGCTACTTAGTACATGTAACAGCTAGTGTGTATATAGTTATGAGTATGCAGTGCTATTACTGAGAGCTCTCACCGGATATCTTCTACCTGAGCTGATGACATACCAGCTACCTCCGGGTCCTCCTGATAGAAGTGCTTTTTAATAGGAGGTGCCCCTGCAATTTTGAACACTTCACTCATAAAAAGCATGGGAAACAATTGACATAGTGCGACTACATCAGGTTTTAAACAGTGAGCGGTGAGCATATGCCTGCACATGCATACCAATTCCTATGTGCCCAGCACTCTACACATAAAACAACATTCAGCAATTGCTGATGTGGTACGTGTGTGTGTGTGTGTGTGTGTGTGTGTGTGTGTGTGTGTGTGTGTGTGTGTGTGTGTGTGTGTGTGTGTGTGTGTGTGTGTGTGTGTGTGTGTGTGTGTGTGTATGTATGTATATGTATGTATATGTACCTGCCCATTTCTCAATCTCTGCTTGTGCTCTATTGGCATTGAGAGCTGCCCAGTCAATCCTCCCAAAGCCACCGCCACCAGCTCCACCTCCTCTTCCCTCACTCAGTCCTGTACCTCCACTGTTGAACCCACTACCAAAGCCTCCACTGTTGAACCCACTACCAAAGCCTCCACTGTTGAACCCACCACCAAATCCTCCCCTCCTCCCACTACCACGAGAGGTAAATCCTCCTGTGTAGTCAAACACACACACTAAACACATTGATGGAAGTCAAACAAGCTAAGTAATTGGAAAACATTGAGGTTCTACCTGAGAATTAACACCAGGACCTTCCTGACTACAAGTCATATAGACCACCAGGGTAGAGGATTGGCCCATGAAGTTGGATGTTAACATGACCAACACATGTATTAACCTCTGGTTTCTTGAGAGTTGATAATATCCTCAATCAGATCCTGTGCTGTCTGTCTAGCACTCTCACTGCCACTGATCTCCACTGTCTCCTCCCCTATTCCCCCTCCACTGCGATGCACCTTTAGTATCATACACGCACATGTAAAACATATACTGCAAGCACTTGGCATTGATGTTTGTGCAATAGTGCTTCCATCATTAACTTTACATGTACAAACATAGGGGTGGAAGCAAAGTGGTGCATTGTCTCCATTTGTCCCCATTGAAAACCTTAGAACCCCAGATGTATTAGCTCCTACAAATCTATTACCCCCTTACTGTGAAGTCATCTACATGTATATGTGCCCTTCCTTGGAAATGTTCCAAATGAAACCATGAAGTATATACAAGCAATTGTACTAATGATGTTGGAGTCACCATACACACGTATACCTTTATTCTGGCTCCGCTCTTCTCTTCAAGTTCACGAATCTTTTGACCTCCACGACCTGTGTAGTGTGGTCATAACATGGCTACATGTACTATTGTGCAATCAATTGTAAATCTCAAAACCACTTCATATGTAGACTACACTCCTTGCACTTACATTGTACACGTACATTTGTACATGCATGTTGAAATGAGCATTAAGAAGTTGTAAGGCGGAGTGGGGTGGAACATGCTTTAAATTGACCACAGAAGGGGGCAATATTCTGGTGGGCGTGGGCTCCACCTAAACCATATTTTAGGGTTTCCTCTTCATGCAAAAATCAGTCATTGTAGATAATGTAACATCATACCAATGATCCTTCCAACGTCAGAACTGGCCACAGACATGGTGAAACTGTCATCACCATCACTTTGCTGACTACTCCAGCCTCGCCCTCCTCTCCTGTCTCTCCCGTCTCCCCCCTCCTCCAAATCATTGGCTCTGCCCCAACCACTCCTGCCAAATGACCTTCCTCCTATTTCATTCAAGATTGTAATATACATGTACATGTACATGAAGGTATATCTGTTAAAACTTACCCTTCTCGGGTTCATCATCATCATAGGACCTGCTTCCCCATCTGCTCCCTCTCCCCCTCCCCCTCCCTCTTCCCCTCCTACCCTCATTTCTATCTTGAAAACTACTGGACTCACCATCCACTGAACGTCCTGCATATGTATACATGTACACACGTATACATGGCATCAAAAGAGAATATAGGGGTCATTGTGCATAAAGGTGAGTGCAGCTACATGCAGTAATGGTAGTGTACACCAATTCACACCTAAATTAATTCCACCTGTAAACGTGATCTTAAAAATGTGCCCAAAAAACAAAACTATTAAGCACCTATGCTACAAAGTACATATACACGCTGTCCCAGCTAACACAGTCTCATTTATCTCACCTGAATTAGCACTGGCTGTCTCAAGTGGAATAGACGCAGCTGGAGGTGGAGAACAGTCTTCTTCCCAGTCACTCATAGCGCCTACTCTTGCAGCCACGTGTGCAGTGTCATCTGACCTTTGACCTATGCTCACATCACGTGCGGCCGTAAATGCGCGCGCCGCGGGAAGCCGTATGCACAGAGAAGTGCAAAGCATGATTGAGAGCTCAATACTATAGCAACAACAGCTCTCTTTTCCGTTATGCTGCCACAGGCCATATCTTACAGCAGTGCACACACAGACAAACGATGTTACATTTAACATCTGTTACAAGATGTAAAATAATATTTATCAGTGACATAGGACAACATCATGTGTGGCCAAACACACATCAAGATGTCATGTATGATGCATAGAATTATTTACAATAGAGATCATTGTTTGTTTGAGTCTGATGAGGGTGAGTTGTCAGGATTAGCCACTTTGTGGTTCTGATGCCCTTTCTGCTTTGGAATCACCTGCATAGTAACACAGAGGACTTGTACATCGACATGTATAGCATAACTTTCACTTGTCTGCTGTGCATCTAACTCTGACCTTGCGATAGTCTCTGGGGACTAGAAATTTGTGTGTTTCTGCCTTCGACTCTTCATATTTCTCCAGAGTGATCACTGCCGTCACCGTTGGAAACACAGGAATATCTGCACAACAAATAAACACATGTATTTTACTTCTTTGCTATCCGTACTTGATTGGCGTATGTACATTTGCTATTGCAGTAATATGTTAGATTCTCTGTATGTCTGAGTGTTCACAGACCTAGTTTGACGGGAAATCCCGGTGGTAGCTTCATGTGACAGAATTGACGCAACTTTGTATGGGGCTATCACCTCCAGGATATCCAATAGTCTGAGGAGTTGAGAGCACATACACCACATGTCAGCTAGGAGTAATCCACACACATACATATGTATACTGATCACTACTGCACTGACTACTTTGTTGGAGGTACAGTCATAGGGGTATCACGGCCTGAAGTATTGGGGGGGGGGGGGGGGGGGGGGGCTTTAGCCCCTTATCCCCACCTTCGTACACCTCTGACACTTGTCCCTTAGCCATGCTCCCTGGCTTTCAAAAATGTGTATAAGGACAAAGGGCCTGGAGGAATGAGGCTACTCTCCCTATTTCCTTACATTACACACACACACACACACACACACACACACACACACACACACACACACACACACACACACACACACACACACACACACACACACACACACACACACACACACACACACACACACACACACACACACACACACACACACACACACACACACACACACACACACACACACACACACACACACACACACACACACACACACACACACACACACACACACACACACAGACACAGACACACACACACACACACACAGACACACACACACACAGACACACACACACACAGACACACACACACACACACACACACACAGACACACACACAGACACACACACACACAGACACACACACACACACACACACACACACACACACACACACACACACACACACACACACACACACACACACACACACACACACACACACACACACACACACACACACACACACACACACACACACACACACACACACACACACACACAGACACACACACACACACACACACACACACACACAGACACACACACACACAGACACACACACACACACACACACACACACACAGACACACACACACACACACACACACACAGACACACACACACACACACACACACACACACACACACACACACACACACACACACACACACACACACCACACACACACACACACACACACACACACACACACACACACACACACACACAGACACACACACACACACACACACACAGACACACACACACACAGACACACACACACACAGACACACACACACACACACACACACACACACACACACACACACACACACACAGACACACACACACACACACACACACACACACACACACACACACACACACACACACACACACACACACACACACACACAACACACACACACACACACACACACACACACAGACACACACACACACACACAGACACACACACACACACACACAGACACACACACACAGACACACACACACAACACACACACACACACACACACACAGACACACAGACACACACACACACACACACACACACACACACACACACACACACACACACACACACACACACACACACACACACACACACACACACACACTTACTTTCTCATTTCTATGGGACAGGCTTTGGTCTGAGGAGAGAGAGAATTGATTACATGTCACAAAATAGTTCGGAAATGAACCATATTCTAATGGATGCTCACCACACACACTGAGGCTTTATAGTTTTTTTGCTCCACTTTTAGATCTTGTTTTCTACCTAAACGAGGGGGTCTGTGACCAACAATAAAATGCTAAAGGTAATATATTAGTACATGAATACCTGCGTATAATCACAAACTCAAGTACACATACTCTAAAAAATGATTCTCTCCCTGGGCAGCTACAATGTACATAGTGGTACATGTACATGTATTTCTCCCTTATACATAATTATATACGTGTATGGTGTCTGCACTGGAAGGGAGAGGTCGGGAGAGAACGAATGCAAAACAACATGATGGTCTTTTACGACTAGACACTACATGTATATCTGGCTTGTTCAGTACATGCAGGGAATCACTGTATAGCTCTACTGACTACAATTACATTGTACATGTATTTACTGACTCTTCTTCTGGTGAAGTGATGTACTGTTGCCATGTGACAGTGCAGGGAGGAGGAGGAGTTAGGGACTTTAACACCACATCACTCTCCTCATCCTGTACATGTTAACGTGGTAAATGTAAGTGGCCCATATGCACAAGTACACACACATGCAGTCATATTTGTATAATACATAAAACTAAATTCTTCAGGTCAGCAGCAGTGTATGTGTATCACATACGCACGAATCTGGTAGGGCATCTCAGTGGAGTGGGAGTGTGTGCTCAAATCCTGTCCAGGACAGTTTAGTCTGCCTTTGGATGGGGATAAAATTTGCCTTTGTCTTATTTGTCACATTTCCACAACTATACATGTACGTGCAGACAAGGTGAGCTCACTTTGCTCACACAGTACAGTAGTACTATGTGTGCCATGGCATGAACTAATCAATTGGTGTTAAATCTCACTAGACAAATTGATGATACCTAATACAGTTAAGAGAATCTGAAGTACATATAGTCAGCATGATTTGTGTATGTGCAATACTATCTAGCGGGTACAAAGGTAGTGGCACACACAACTGTTCAATTACCATGAGATCACTCTCCTCTATTTCACCATTAGCAACTTTCTTGGCTATTTTCTGAGAAATGAGAGAGATGGAAACACAGCGCTTCAAGACAGACCTCGGCACTGGTTGGTTTTTCAATGCTCATGTACATACTGTACATGAATGTACATGTACATGTTACAGTGTACATGACTTCAACAATGTACAAGCCTGGATACAATGCTACTACATACCTCTTGCTCCTGAATTTGTTCTGGCGTGAGGTGCTCCCTTCTGCAGAGGTGTACAGCAGATAATGTGTGATACAATAGACAACAGCAGACCACACACATACATGTACATGTACATACATGTATGAATCATTCGATAGTGTACTGTACAATGTCCCACCTCTTCCTGATGTTGAGGTGGAGATTGGTGATGTTGTAGACATCAGTGTCATACTCACCCACTGTCTCCTACAGACAAACACAGTCCAACTAATAGTACCATGTGTAGTAACATTGCATGTCTTGGGGAGTATGCTCCAAAATTGTTTTGCAATTCCCAGAAATAATCCCTATTACACAAATTCTATTAAAATTGCTTCTTTTATAGTAATCCCAGAATTACACAAATTCTATTAGAATTGCTTCATTTATTGTAGTTCTCAGAAATAACCTGTATTACACAAATTCTATTAGAATTGCTTCATTTATTGTAGTTCTCAGAAATAACCTGTATTACACAAATTCTATTATGCTCAATCAAAACCCTATTATGCATCCACAATGTTCATGAATATCATGGAACTATACATCAATAACACAATGTATTTGAGAGTGTTACTATGTACATGTATGTCAGCACAAATAGAGAGAGAGAGAGCGCGTCTCCTAAACCATAGAAGGGTATGCTCATTAGCTAGTGCCCTCCAACTACATGTCTTGGTCTTGGCAGATTACATAATTCCAGTCATATCAGGACCCCATAGGAACATAATGCTGGCATAATAGAACTATCCATGAGCATGATAGACCATAATATAAATTGATGTCCATTAGCATAGTTTCATCATAATCTTGTAAAGCTGATTCAGGGATGACTATATGTCACAAAGTATACACTAGTGTACACCACATCTACATCAACATTAGTGTAGACCTTTTTATCGGTCTTGAAAAACCATCCTGACTGTGCTCGTGACACGGCAATGGGTTGTGTGGACATGTTGGCATAGACTACTGGCCTGTGATGAGAGGGGGAGGGGAGACAAGTCGGGAGAATGGTAACATGCATGTACATGTAATATGTACTACATATATAGAGTGGTACCTGCCCATTAGAAAGTTTACGTGTTCATTCAAGTCCATATCCATTTCTTCCTACATGTATATATGAAGAAGTCAGGTTATATCTTACAGGCTGAGGGAAAATTATTGGACACACACACACACACACACACACACACACACACACACACACACACACACACACACACACACACACACACACACACACACACACACACACACACACACACACACACACACACACACACACACACACACACACACACACACACACACACACACACACACACACACACACACACACACACACACACACACACACACACACACACACACACACACACACAACATACTGAGCCCATTAGCTTCATTCTCTGATATGTTTTGGCGTCATTATCCAGGACCACCATGGACAAGGTGTCTGTACGTGATTCCTCTCCGTTAAAAATAAAGCTGACATTACCTCTGCTCCACTGCATGCCAGTGAAGTCACCCAGTGTGGAGTCAAGTCTACAAGGGAGGGGATAGGACTGTCATTATGTACTGGGTGGGGAAGAGGGGGGAGGATGGGAAGGGAAGGAGGGAGGGGAGGGGGAAGAGGAGAGGTGAGAGGGGGGGGAGAGGGGTGAGGGGGAAGAGGGGAGGATCGAGGAGGGGGAGAGGGGTGGAGAGGGGGAGGGGAGAGGGGGAGGGGAGAGGGGAGAGGGAGAGAGATATGCACCTGATGCAACTTCCAGTTTTGTATATTCTACAGATGTCAGATGGTAGAAGACGAGACAGCAATGGCACTACAGAGAATGGAAATTGTGAATGTCTTGTTGACTGCTATTACAGTAGGCACCCATAAACTCCAACATTAGGGAGTTTCAAAGGGTTTATACATGTACAAATATATCTAATAGCAATGTCAGCACCATCCTTATATACCAACCCTTTGATAATGTGAGCCAAAGTATTTGTATATACATGTATACATGATTTACCCCAAGTGTGAAACTCCCACTTCAGTTCAGCATAGAAGTCTTCTAGCTGCATAAAAACACATACTGTACTGTACATGTATATAGTCATGTACACACATATGGAATGGTACTGGCCACACTGATATTTATGCATGAATGCATCATCAATGTCCAGCAGTGCTATGCAAAGTTTAACTTGCATCTTTTAAATAATATGAACTTGTTGGCTGTAAAACACGACTTTCATGCAGATTGCTGTGTTGTGTTGACCCAAAAGACTGTACACACACACACACACACACGCGCACACACACACACACACACACACGCACGCACGCACGCACGCACACACACACACACACACACACACACACACACACACACACACACACACACACACACACACACACACACACACACACACATACACACACACACACACACACACACACACACACACACACACACACAGTCACTCACATTCTGTAGTGTGCCAATAAGTTTCTGCCTCCTTTGAATCAGACCCTGTGTTGTCTGTTCACGTAACTTCTTTAGCAACAGTTTGACTGTGGAATGTGGACATTTCATCAACTAGGTCTGACAGTAGTAAATCTACATGCAACTGCTAAACTTGAGCTTCGATATGTCAGGGTACACACAATTTTAAACACTGGTCTAGATGACATGGCATGTATAACGAGCAATAAAGATTCTGGAACCAATCCAGCTAAAACGGATGGTATGATGTATCTCTGTGTATACCTCAAGGTACATGTTGTATATACATATTACCTACTACCGACTAAGTACAGTAGATTGATTCATTACTAACTGGTTAGCTTGTCTCCATAGCTGATGGCCTCATCAAGTGGCGTCCAGCCACACTTGTTCTTCTCCTTCACCAGAGCATCGTGACTTAAGAGACGCTCTACTAGCTCTGAGAATGAGGAGGAAGGAGAGAGAGGGAGGGAGAGAGAGAAATGGGAGAGGGAGGAAAGAGAGGAGGAAGAAAATGGGGTGAAAGAGAGAGGGAGAGGAAGGGAGGAAATGAGGAGGTAAGGGAAGAGAGAGGATGGAGAGAGGACGGCAGAGATGAGAAAGTATGCATAGCACTACATACATACACATACACTCTAAAGACTGTACAGGTTTATATGAAACAAACACTGTGCAGGTATATATGAAACAAGCACTGTGCAGGTATATATGAAACAAGAACTGTGCAGGTATATATGAAATAAGGAGACATACATTATGTACATGTATATACATGTACAATAGTACAAGGATAGAGGTGCATAAAAGTGTAGGAAAATAGTACACCACCATCCGCTGTCTCCAGGCATATATACTGAACCTTGTTCCTACACTTTTTGGCACTTCCATCCCTCACATCCTCCTTTTACTCTTGTTTCGTTAGTTTTTTGCTGTATACTCCTCCTCATGTATAGAAACACTCCTAGGCCATGTTACAGGTCTAAAACATTCAGGAGTCCTGTGCCACTTCATTTGTTAAGGGCTAATGGGTATGTCAGTGACATCCCTACATAGAGAGTCCACCAACTCTCTGATATGAGTACCTTTGTGTCCTAGCATCACTGCAATGTGTAGGGGAGTATTTCCTGGAAGAATGAGGGCAATACACTTCAGTGAATACAAAGTTACATGTTATGATGATTACCACATCCTTCATGCAAATTATCTCTAATTACATGTGAGAGCCCCACAGGAATTCCAGTAAGAAGCATATTTGAAAGTGATGCAATACTAGATACATGTACATATATATACATTGTACTTGTACAATGAATTTCAAGTGAAGGTAACCATATCATATGTCAGGGTATAAGACTAAAGCGAAACTATACATGTTTTGAATCTGTTTCAAACGTGTAAGGTTGTGTGTATCACGGTCACACATCTTCCAAACTACCTTCGTATCAAATACACACCGTGCCTGTCTTGAATAGAGGCATTTGCGCCCCTCTCCAGCGCAGCTTCGGCGCCATCCAGGTCGCCATGAAATACAGCTCTGTGTAGCTCTAATTCAGACTCGTCTTCCGCCACTTTCTCTGTCCTTGCCTCCGCAGCGGGATCCATGTCAACGAAACTCTCCTCTTCAAGCACGCACTTACTTGCCATAATTTAGACTCCACCCACTAAGTTCAAAGTCCGGATCATAAACAGCAAAATAGAGACCCGGGGGGGCGGAGAGAACTGACAGAGACCAGTCTTGAGGTTCGTGTAGTCACCGTTGCATTGACTGCCCAGTCTGGTCATGAGGTATTTAGGCTTTTACTCTCCCCACAAGATACAGACTCACGTTTTGGCAGGACTACTATCAAATGACTCTCTCCCTTCTCTCTATTCCTAGGAGAAATGAGTGGCTCCTGGAAGAATCAACGTCTTCAAGACCACTTTGTGGTCCTCTGTAGTGAGCTGGATGTGAACCGGATTGTGCCAGTACTCCGTGCAGAGCGCATGCTCACCTCTGATGAGCACGAGCAACTGACCAACACACACTACACAACTCGTATCCGTCGTGAGAAGTTGCTGCTGTTTATTCCCCGTAAAGGTGCCGCACACTTTGAGAAATTTGCAGAATGTCTGGTGTGGTCAGGACAGACAGAGCTGGCCAGGAAGATTGGAATCCCTGTGGATGAGATTGCCCCTTCCCCATACCCCACCGAGCAAGGTAGTGTGTGTCTTGTTACCAGGCTCTCCACCTTCTCAATGGGCAGAGCATATTTTATGCAATTATATCAGACTCAGAAGCTCAGATAAGGCAATGTAACACACCCAAGGCAGTTGGTTTCAGATATACATGCTGTAATGGTGCACACACACACACACACACACACACACACACACACACACAAACACACACACACACACACACACACACACACACACACACACACACACACACACACACACACACACACCACAGTACCCCAGATGACAGACCCAGAAGTATTAATGAACGCACTAAAGGATATAATAGGTATATTGTACATTTCGTACGACTATAATGTTCTTGGTACATGTAAATTGTTTTAGATCTGTGTAGACTACTGTGGTCATTAAATTAAATTAATACATGTAGATCTTATAATTACATGCCTCTCTCTTATCACACAAGTTCAAGTACAGTCAGGCCAGCAGACCAGTCTACCCTACCAGGCACCTCCCATCCTTCCACAACCACGCAGGATTACTCCCCCTCCTCCCGACTATCCCAGACAGGTTACCGACCCTCATCCCCTACCACCCAGTGTTGGCCCTGATAATGGTAAGTCTCTTCAGCATTATGGAATAGTGTAGTAGGGTACAGTCCATAGCACAAGCCTCCATCTCACTATACTCAGTGGAGACCTTGGCATTTTAAGAGCCACAGGAAGATGCCGTTGTTTGTGCCGATTGAGATGTTAATACTAGTGAGATGCAGGGCATTGTGGGACGAACAAGACCATCAACTGACCTTTGTTGTATATTCACATTAAGGACGACATACGGTGCATGTACCAAAATGTAGCCAATACAGCTGATCTGGGTCTCTAGGGGCTCACTTCACTGCCCAATCATAACAAACGGCAACATTTTGCCCTGTCATAATAATTATATGTATATGTATATGTATTCCTCTATTTATAGAACCATCAGGTCCAAAGAGTGTGTTCATTCTCTATTGCAACGACCCAAAAATCCCACATTTCTCCGATGCTGTTCTCGACATGGCGGACTTCTTGTCCAAAGCCTGTGGCCCAAAATTCACATTTTACTTTGATATCTACAAGGCAAGTGATCCTCCAGGCAGCTGGTTCCATTGGACTGAAGAGTTTATCACGAAAAGTGACAAAGTTCTCTTTGTGTGCTCCCCATCCCTCATAGAGGCACTGAAAAAACAAGAGACTTCCGTTCCAATGAAAGAAGGGAGGTTTAATGCACAAGCAGTCTACCACACGATAAAAGCTCCCAAGTTTCTCCCCGTTTTTGTCAACAGTGACCCAGGCAGGAGGCATATGCCTGACCTGCGGGCCCCACCGTATGAAAGCTGGATACCTAATACACTAAAGGGCACTGCTCGTTACTGGCTCGACTTTGAAGCACTCCACAGGACATTGGGTGATGTGGAAAGAATGACAGATACGGAATATCACCACCGTGTGTCGTATGTGCTGAGTACGTGTAAAGACAGGAACCCTGAACTCGAACCCATAGGAAATCTCTTGCGTCATCTACTATATACACCAGGCTCTCTACAACCAACCCCATTTCAAACTGCCGTTAACCTTCCACGCCCTGGTACATAATGAACTGTTTAGCATGTCAGCATACACATGCAGTAGGTTATGTATATACAGTATGTATACAATGTTTGAGAATTCATGAGAAGAGAAAATGGCCATTAGTGACAAGTGCAGTAGTGCTGAGAACTAGTGTACTTGCATTTTATTATGCTACCATCCCTACATAGAGAGTGTATCAACTCTTTTGATGGTGTTCTCCCCATGTACATACAGTGCACTACACCACTACTCCTGTACCTGCTACTACCACAGTAGACATTCCAGCAGCAGAGCTCCGCCAACCAGCCGCTAGACCAGAGCCATTCACAGACAGTGAGCTGATGATGATAGCAGAGCGTATACCTCGCGACTGGCAGAATTTGGGGATCAAACTGGGCATCATGTACACTACACTGGAGGATATACGAATGAGGAACCTGTTTGATTGCCGTCAGGCTGCAATGGAAATGTTCACAGTGTGGCGGAGGAATAAGGGAGATCTGGCCACGCGTGCAGCACTCAAGGATGCTCTGATGTCAGTGGGATACTGCCGAGTAGTAGAGGACGTGTTTGGAAAAGATTAACTGTTGCACGAGTGAGAGTTACACATGCATAATGTATTATAGTGGGCACTTGTTTCTTACAATACAAAGTTAGAGACAATATTGACCAAACACACTGAGCTATATGCATAATCAGCGGCACACTCACTCATCAGGCCCAGTGAAGTGTCAACAGTAGTCATACACGTGTATGTACTTAGAAGAGTGAACCACATAAGCCAGATAATGTACATGATGAGAGCTAATAGGCTCGAAACAGCGCTGTCCAGGGATCTCTTAGCTTGTCTGGCCCCACCAGATGTTTTTTTGTGTATACATCTTACACACGTTCAACCCAACTGGGTCTTCTTCAGCCAACATTACTGATTGAAGAGCATGCAGAGTGTAGGAGCCAAACAAACCTCACATGCAGCTATATATTTTTAGTGAAAGAAGCATGTATAAACTAGTATCTTATATATATATTACACACATGAGTGAAAGAAACATGTATGTATAAAGTAGTATCACACATGAGTGAAAGAAACATGTATGTATAAACTAGTCGTCACTGTCCTCCATCTCCTGCTGACCATCCAGCATCAGGTATAGAAACATTCGCTGGGTCACCTCCTTCCCTACAAGTGATGCATACTCCACCACAATCCTGTCCTTGACGTGACCGTAGTAGCTACGAAACAGCATGTATGGGATCACCTGCTTCTCAAACAGGATGAGCACACCGCCTAGAAAAGAGAGTACACGTTCGGGTTCCACTGGATCATCGCTAAACGGGGAGTATTTGGCTACGTGAAGTCTCTGACGTGCTCCTTTGATTGGCATGTACCGATAAGTCTCGGGACATAGGAGAAAAGATGGAGAGTAGTTTCCCTTGTACATCATCTTGGGGTTGTTGTGGACATAGTAGCCCATGCAATAGTACTGGAACTCTGGCTTATTGTGGTTCAGGATCTGAACCAACTCGATCTCCCGCAGTGATGAATATACACCCAACTCGAGCCATCGGTAGTCGGGGTCATAGTACACATACACTGATGACAAGTAAGTGGGGAGGATGTCGACAACAGCCACCATAAGAAGCTTCCCATCTAAGTAGTACTGGTAGTGGAAAGTGCCATACTTGCTATCCCAGCCACGTGGGCCATCCAGAGAGATGAGAGGTGTGTCGCACAAGAAGCGGCGAAACGAACGTTCAGAAAGGTCCTCCTCTTTGTCCCCGTGGACCGCCATCTGGTACTTCTTATAGAGTGCATAGCTCTCTAAGAAGGTGGAGGTTAACTCTGGAGAGGGAGGATAACATTCAACCACTTTTACCTCCAGTCGGTGGGCCATTTTCTGATCAGAAGGTAGCTTCAGCAGTTCTCCAATAGTTGTCTGAATTGGATTTGTCTCAGGCACCGGTTTTGAGTTTGATTGTTGCTTCTTCTTAGCTTTTGCTTTATTTCCATTAGTTTTCTTCCGTTTTTGGCCTGCTTTCTCCTTTCCTCTCAAACTAGCCTCCTTATCTGCCACACTCTCCTTTCCTGCCTCCTTCTCTGCCACGCTCTCCTTTCCTGTCGCACTATCTTCATCTTTGTAACCAGCAACACTCTCTTTTGCTGTCTCTTCTTTGTGATCAGTCTCACCCTCCTTTGCTGCCACACCAGTCTCACCTTCCTTTGCTGCCACACCAGCCTCACCCTCCTTTGCTGCCACACCAGTCTCACCCTCCTTTGCTGCCACACCACCCTTAGCTGCTAGTTTTGCTCTCCTTTTCTCGAGACGAAGTTCCTTAGCTTTCCTACATCGAGGTTTGTTGGGATCAGCACCATCACCCGGGCGTGGGGTCTTCTTCTTAGTGTCGGGTTTACCTGGCTCAACTTGCTTTGTGTCTGCCTTGGTCTCACTCTCAGAGTCACCCTCTGTCTCCTTACTCTCCTCCCCTGTCTCCTTACTCTCCTCTCCTGTCTCCTTACTCTCCTCTCCTGTCTCCTTACTCTCCTCTCCTGTCTCCTTACTCTCCTCCCCTGTCTCTTTATTCTCCTCCCCTGTGGGCTTACTTTCCTCCTCCTCATCCTCTTCAGCTTTATGCTTTTGCGAGGCATCATTTGTCTGGTTGCTATCGCACATGTCAGTTTTTTTTGGACATTCCTTTCCTTCCACCAAAAAAGCTCTCATTCTGTTGGCTACCCTTTTCTGGGATCGTGAAGGCTTAAACACGAGCGCCTCACAACGGATGGCGTAGAGAGGACAACACGTCCTATTCATGATGGGTTTGTACATGTACTTCCCGCTCCTCCTCCAGCCCCGATCTATGAGGTCTTGGTAGTCCTGGCCAGCCAGGCGGTGAGCCCACATGCTGTTCGTCATGAAAGAATCCTTTGATTCGCAGTAGCCACATTTGTGGCCTTGTACTTGCCGCTCGTAGAAGTATTCCACGATGCTAGCTTCTATATCGTCCGTGTTATCGTCGAGTTCTTCCGCCATGGTTTACATACACGATGGGCACTAATTAGAGAATTTTCTCGCCCCTCTGAATTCAACGCATGCGCACTTCAATCAAGAATGCATATGTAACCGGGGTTCTTGAAGTCCGGCTCTACATGTATGTGGCATGTTAACACTATGATCTTTGGTTAGTTGGATATGTGTCTTGTGATTGTAGATTACAATATGATAAGTGTGATCATACCCTGGATTATTCCATGCTTATACACCATGTTACTATAACAACAGCAAGTTAACCATCTCACCATCCTACTATATACATACCATGGGAACCACAAGACATGTGCATTGCAGTCCCACATGTGGCATGTATGTGGGTTGGGATACATGACTAATAATGTGTATCACAAGTAACCTCATGTTGACATGATCTTATTGTGCATGGATACATAAAAGACATAAATATCATCCCAGATTATTGCTGTTGGCCTTATACGGTACCACACACCTTTCAACAATTGTGGCTTGCCAAGTTGCAACAATTTTGTAAGTATGTGTGAAAACTGAGACGCTCTGCCACGGTGTGAAAAATGGATGCATGAAGATCAGACAATGACTGCACTTACATGTAAATACACAGACCTACAGATTGTCCTTTCTGGTTGGAGTCTCATTTGTCAGTCATCGTACATCAGTTCTGTACATGTTTTGTTCTCTCCTTAGACTGCAGTCTTTTGTATGTTTTATGCATTCATTGTGGTCACATTTCATGTTGCCAAGTTTAATTTTGTTTGCTGATATAATAAAGTCTTTGTTGGCATATTGGAGGTTTTAGAGAGGTTTTCTCTTGTCCAATATGCTTTGTAGTGGATACAATTGTTAGTTATCCTCATCTGTGTGATAAGGGCATTGCTTCAACTGTCAGTAATATTCTGTCATTGTTCCTAGCCTATACACGTATAATTACACTAATCAAATGCCTCATAGAGTTTTAGAGTTAGTTTCCTGCACACTCTTCCGATTGTCGTTCACGTGTTTTGGTTGTACCCGTCGAGGTGCTTAGTACGTTTGCGTGCGTACAAATCGTTTCTGTGCGTCACAGTTGCCATTCAGGTCATTTGCTATACACGTATATACTAATGCATATGTACTAATGCCTCATAGAGTTTTAGAGTTAGTTTCCCGCACACTATTCCGATTGTCGTTCATGTTTTTTGGTTGTACCCGTCGCGGTGCTTAGTATGTATAAACGCTGCAAATCGTTTGTGTGCGTCACAGTTCTAAATACTGGGTGGCGATTATGCCTGCCCTTTGTCTCGACACTCCACGAGTCCCTCCTTGCACCTCCTTTTGACTTGCCTCCCGTACTGCGCTCCTCCTACCGCAGCCGAAGTCCAGCCCCGAGCCCCACCCTCCGGCTTTAGCCTGGCCCAGAGCCCCACCCAGCTTTGCTAAAAGCCTTGCCCCGAGCCCCACCCATCCACTTTCGGGCCCGCGCGCCGCCTTGTGTGGCCGGCCTGCCGGTATATATTGCAGCGTGAAATGGCTAGTTTGCAGTTATTAGTGACTAAGCAGTCATGCCTGTCACCACTCAAACTACTGATTATCAGTCACTGCAGCGCTCACAGCCTACGAAGCGTCCTCATCCTCCGATCTTGCTGCAACCATGGCCTAGTGGTGAACTCTCGCTGAGACCATTGGACCTCAGCAGATTCACCCGAGAGTAAGTTTATATGCACTGTCAGTGGTAACTGAGGACTTTGTCCACTTTTATGTAGGCAAGTGCAGGAGTATTTTGAGAACACGTACAATCTGAACGAGCTACTCTTCTCTGCTATCATTGGTGAGTGGTGAGGTGTTCTTGGACGTGCATACAGTATACGTGGATATTTACACAGCAACATTATAAGTATGGACTTCATGTTGTTCATCAATACTGTATTTGATGGTTATAGACATCTAGAAATGTAGGCATATGCAGTGTAGTGTGTATTGATTGTGGGAATTTATATCACCCTACTACACTGTATTGCTAGTGTGATGTTGCATTCCACACTTAGTTAATGAAATATTAGTGCCTTGACCATTCACTATTTCTACTGCAGATGGGCAGTATCTCTACAAGTGTCCAGATCGTCTGCGCCTGCCACTCATCTTTTACCTCGCTCACCCAGCCACTCTCTATGTCAACAAACTGCTGCTGGCCTCACTCATATCAGTGAGTGAGCTTTTTGAAGCTGTAATATTATCGGCAATACATGTGTTGATATATAATTGCATATAAGAGTAGACTGGCTTGGTTGGTTAGGAATGTTCTTACTATTACATGTACATGCACTCAAAATGCATACATATAGATGCATTTCAGCAACTTTTTCTGTGGCCCTCTTTTCATTTTTGCAAGTGCAAACAGAATGCTGTAGCTATTTATACTGTGGAATGCACAAATACTTATGTAAGAGAGTTTTGTAAGCAAACAGAAAGGGCAACAGTGAAGAAAAATCATATCAAAGCTAGGAAAAGAATTACTGAAGGAAAAAATGTAAAAGGGACCCTACTTTATAGTCTCCAGAACTCTGTACCAGGGTGACAATTGACACATTTTTGCATTTAGTTACACAAGTAATTGTGCATTCAAAATAGCCACTGCATAACTATTTTGAGTAGTGTATGAAGTCATTGTATATAGCATACCAGCCAGATGAGAAAGACAGAAAGGAATCCCTCCTCCCCCATCACACAACACAATGACACAAACACAAAACATACACCATCACACAACACAACATGGGAGCAGGACCCCGGGTGCCGAGCCTTGAGAACTGGGGCAGTGGGTTAAAGAGTCTTTACAGCTAGCCATCTCTCCCCACACACCCAGTGCCTAAACCCAACACAACAGCACATCACAACATAAAACACACACAAAAAGGCAACTACTAATCACAAACCAAAGCCATGACAAGAATGCACAAACATAAACAAAGTAGAAAAATGCGTAAAATCACACTAGATTTGTTATTGGATATACGAGCACCCCTTACTCATTATTACATATACCCAGTGTATATATAATAGTATATAGTTGCTATATATATAGTTGTACCTTAAGTCAGTTCTTCAAACTGCACATGCATGAAAGTTACACAATGAACTGTGTAGCTACTCTGATCCTGTCTAGACACTATCCTATAGCTAAGGAGGTGTATACCTTTACCCCTAATGCAATTTGTAGAGATATAGCAGTTAAATATGAATACAAATCCCTGTAATTGATGTATGTACAGTCACTCACTACCTTATAAATAAACGCCCAATGAAGTTTAAGGTAGTTAAACGTAGTTAATAGCAGGAGCCAGCCCCTCTAGCTTCACGCAAATCGCAGGCAGTCAAGCTAAGGGCATGCGCAGTATGGTAGTAAAGCGCAGGATATTACATATGAGTGGACCCGAGTCAACCAACAAGAAGTTGCTCAAGCCTGTTGTTGCACATGCGCTGACACAAGACGCCCGGGGTGTCAACGTCGGGTAATCACGTGCCCCACAGGCCAGCCTGGCACCGGAGAGTGGAGTGGTAGACTCCACTTGCACTGTATAGCGACTTTAACTCCATATACCACCCAGATAATAGTAATGGAAAATGGTGCTTATATTCCTTCCCATACGTATATTGAATAGTGTAGTCCACTAGCACTACATGAGATAAACTAACATTCCCCCTATCACCCACTCTAACGTCAATCCTCATTGCATAACTAAAGATGACCGCAAAAGTTTTACAGTGTCTAACTTGTGCAGATAGCATACATATATATTCCTGCAGTATATACAATTGATATCAGTTTGTGTTGTAACACAGAAACGACTGAACAGTTCATTTGAAGCAATGTTTGAGACTGGTGTAGATGAGATGTGCTGGGATGACACAGTGAGTTGATCACACTTAACACATCATGTAACTAGTTGAAGTGATATACAGAGGAGTCAATATCTATTGCAGGAGAACTATCGTATGGGAGGAGCATACCAATGGCCTGGGGTGAATGAGGTGATGCAGTACCGCAAAAGTGTGAGGCAACTCATGACTGATCTCATTACCTCTGCACCTCTTTCTCTCCCCGTCAACATGGACAGCCCCTGGGTAAATTAATATTAATTACACTGTAATCCAATAAGACAGTTCCCATATGTAACTGTGCAGTGTACGTATGTATGTACAAATAAGTAATTGAATGCTTGAAATTGTTAATTAAGGTGTGGAATGTTCTCCTTCAAAGTGTAGAATTCACAGGAAAAGGTGATATGCCAATGGTGCTTCAGATAAAGTAGGCTCACCCTCATCTTCCATACCAGCCTAACTTACACATCACTGAGACCATGGCAACATGAACATGGCATGAGTAGAGGACTCGCACGTGATGTGGTGTACACATCACTGGACAAACACGATGCATTCCAAAGCGGTAATAAACTTGGAAATATGGCTGATAATTAGGCATTTCCTGCCATATTTCCATACCATTTCCAAGTTCATTACTGCATTGGAAATACACCATGTTCGTCTAGTGCATTCAACTTCCAATGCTAATTTCTGCAAAACAAAATTGATAAAGTGAATATTTAACAAAGTAAAATGATATCTGGCAATTTTGTTGATCTATGACACAGGGCAATAGGGCAGTACACACGTAATAGATTGTGTGCTGGTTCTGCCATAAATTCCTAGTAACGAAGGATGAGATCATTACAGAGTCTTGGAAGAGAAAAGCAGAATCCATAGCTCTACATGATATCATCACAGAGTCTCAGAAAATAGAAACAGAGTCTACTTCACATACACATACAGAAACCCATGTGCCATTGCTGAAAAATTTCATGCCCTAACCAATTAGTGCAGATAGTGTACAATAGTAAAAATATTGTGATGGAGGATGTAGGGATGGAAGTGCCAAAAAGACAACAGAGACCACTAATAGAAACAGAGTCCACTACACATACCCATACAGAAACACATGCCATTGCCGAAAAAATTCACGCCCAAACCAGAAATAATTTACAAGAGTAAAAATATTATGTTGGAGGATGTAGGGATGGAAGTGCCAAAAAGTATAGAAACAAGATTCAGTATATGCCACAAGACAGGGGATGATGGATAATAACATGCATAACCCCATAATAAATATTGTTGTATGCCATCATCCACCTGTCTCCAAGCATATATACTGAACCTTACACTTTTTGACACTTCCATCCCTTACATCCCCTAATGAAATTACTTGTATATTCCCTTTACAAATGTTCACGAGCCTCACCCCATTAGCTGCTCGAGGAAATGGCATTCAAGTACACAGAAATGCTAGTGCGTATATCATAGCGTTACTCATTATGGAAATGTCCTATACTACAAAGATTCTGATGGTCAGAGGCACTGCAGACAGGAATATGAAGCTGTTTGGTACAGAAATACTACGCAACTTTTGTGCTAGGCCATTTAAAGAAGAACTGCAAGAAGAAGACAGTTTTAGCAATTTTACTCATGTGATTTTTTTTAAACAGTCTGCTATTTTGACCTGCTTTGAAAGTCTAGAAACACTCGTACAGCATCTTATAGTTTTAACACTGAGTCATTTCGTTTATTAAGGCTAATGGGTGTGTCAGTACCATCCCTACATAGAGAGTCTACTGACTCTCTGACATTGTGTACTTGCTCTCCTAACAGTGGTCGGTGTTTATGTCTCTGGAACATGAAAGGTGAGTGAATTTAGAATTTTCTATGAATATATTTATAGTTACAGGCATTTTTATGTAGCGTGCTTAATTACATAGCAATTATGAAGGAAAGGGGATACTTTCAATATGTGATTTCTTTCTTTCCGTCTGCCTCTCAGAATTCACCTGGAGACGTCATCAGTCCTCATCCGCCAGCTGCCAGTGGAGTTTGTGAAGAGACCCAGGAATTGGAAATATGCACCACTATCTATGGGTGAGCCCCTGTATTTGATTGCACTTACAAATTTTTCCCTCTGAAATCTAACTACATACTGTATATACTACATGTTAATATATTTGCTGTTTGTAGAAAGGTGTGAGGTTGGTAAAGGTATGAATGAAATTTTCCCCATCCCCTAACTGCTTGCTATCTGGTGCTTCTTACCTACCCGCATACGTTGCACCATCTGTGGTAGCAGAATGGTACGTAGTGTTCACTAAAGCTGTACCACCTGTAAAGCTGTACAATACATGTACGGCGGACTGATTAATGCGGAGTTTGAGTGTAACGTGCTTTGCATGTTGTATTTGCCTTGCCTGTGAAGCCAAGTCATTATCTGGGTTTGAACTGAATCCTTAGGATATCAACATCAAACCTACACTCCTCTGCCACAACAGTGGCTCAGTGGTAAGAGTGTCTGACTAGTAATCAGAAGGTCCTGGGTTCGAATCCCAGCTGGATCCTGAGTACTTTTCAGGGTCTTTAATGACTTGGCATTGATGTTGGTTGATAGATCTAGTGTTTCCATTATTTAGGCTCTTTGATAACTTTACATGTACGTGCATACAACCTTGCATACATACGTAGAATTCATTCTTTTGCACACATACAAAAGTAATGACCCTTGACTTTTAAATATTGAATTCCACATATCAATATGCTCAAATGAACTGCAGTATGTGCAAGGTGTAATGTGGAATTCAAGTAGATTTTAGAACACGTATCCATATCCTCTAATGAACTACAGTATGTGCAAGGTGTAATTAAAGAATGCACTCAAAATGTGCAAGAGAGGAAGGGAGGGGGAAACAATATAAGGCAAAGGATATACGTAGTGGTTTCCGCCTGTGCATTAGCAAGAATTGGTGTCAAGATGCTTTGTCCCAGCTAGCCAAGCTGCCTCAGTAGCTTATTGGCAGAGAATCTGCATTGATGACACTGACTGTTCTGGAGTTTCAAAAAATTACTGTGTTGCGTTGTGTTGCACTGTCTCTGGAGACTCTAAATCTGAGTATTAGCAGCTGAAGGTGTGTCTATGTGTGGCCTAGTTCATGTCAAGTATGGGACCTAATTATTTTCCTCTTCTTGGTAATTAGATAGTTGTGTAGTAATTTAATTGATCTATGTAAAATTAGAATTAACTGAACCTGTTTCCTTGAATTGTAAATGATCCGTAATAATAGTATATTATTATAGCCATGTTGACGTTATTTTATCAAATTTACACTATGATTATACCAAACAAGTATGCAACCTACACACTCATGTGCAAAGAGCCATGTCTCTCAGTGATTATTATTACCTCCCCCTCTGTCTCTTAGATGTGTGTGCAGGTGAGAATGTGTTTGTGAAGGTTCCTGCTGGGAAGGTGACTATTGGAAAGCCTCACAACTTCCCATCCTATGGCTGGGACAATGAGTATGGACAGGTCCATGTGAAGTAGGTTTACAATCATAGGTTAACACATCAGTGTGTACATATGTGTACAGATATAGCCATTAGTACACATGTGTAATGATGCAGTGTACCTGAGTTTGAGGCAAGCCAGTATCTGGTGACTAATGGAGAGTTCTTACAGTTTGTTGAGAGTGGAGGCTACCAGAATAAAGACCTATGGACAGATGAAGGTATAACTTGCATATACAAATGTATTGTAATGTGTAATGGATTGTGCTTAGGTTGGAAGTGGGTGCAGTTTCGTTGTGCCCGTCACCCTACATTCTGGGTGTGCAGTGAGGGCTGTAAGAGTGGTTGTGGAGCTGACCTGGCCTCGTACTCACATTGTAACCTGCCTAGTGCACCGAGTGCTAGTGGAACTAAGTATAGGTATGCCCCAAGTATGTAAATAGTGTGGAAGTGTGGTAATTGGAATTCCATCTTTTGATAGGTACCGAGCAATGTTTGATGTGTTGGCCATGCCAATGGACTGGCCAGTGGATGTCAACTACCACGAGGCCAAGGCTTTCTGCAGCTGGAAGGGCCCTTCCTACCGCCTGCTTACTGAGGCTGAACACCATCGCATTAGAGATGACCCTGTACGTGAGATATACATACTTCATTTGTACATCCATATGTATTCTCTATGAAATTGATATCCACTGCACAGTGTAACCACAACAAGCGTATTTCAACACTCCCTTACATACTTCCTAATGCAATTCCCTCACCTACTACTTTCAATTTATCTTAATATTACAGCCTCCATCTGGTGAGATAAGTTGTGACCCCATATTCCAGTCTGACTTCCAGGCCAACATCAACTTCAAATATGGCTCCTCCTCTGTGAGTGGTAGTGTGTGCTTATCATTGGGGCTCAGATTGGTCGCATTGTCTGTATATATTTATGGTATGCCGTACATCCTCCCTCAATGTGCATGCGCAACAAAGGTCAGGTCGTGCGTGGTCTCACCCGCCCCACAATGCTCTGCATCTCAACTAGTCAGAGTTGGTAAACTTAGGGTTGGGACCAACACACCCATAAAGTTGTGCATATGAAACAGCTCCAAACTATGGAACGTGCAGTTACAAGCCTTTTTAGAACACCATAAGACACTCAAAGTAGGCAAAATCCATCGCTACAATGACATGCACAAGTTGGGTTGCTCCCAGTAAAGGCCTTGAAGAGATAAGATGGTAGGGACTTCAATACCTGACAAACGTTTTTGCTGCTTCACTTAACCAATGTTTTCACCCACAAGATTTGTTTGATAGAATCATTAGCTTGTGTTTTCGTGGTTCAGCAACTATAGTGTCTCTTTGGGCATGCATAATTGCAGAAATAGCTGTTTTGACATCACTGCAGCTGTGAAAATGTGTAATCAAATGGCATCCCAAGTATTTAGGCTCCCGTCTAGCCACACCCACCTATGCTTTTCAACCAAAAACCTGGCCAAATAAGCAGACAGATCAATTAGCACCTCGTTCAATAGTGCGTAAACAGCAAACACTCTAGCTCCTCATTCTGAACATCAAATGGCATCCCAAGTATTTAGGCTCCCGTCTAGCCACACTGACCTATGCTTTTCAACCAAAAACCTGGCCAAACAAGCAGACAGATCAATTAGCACCTCGTTCAATAGTGCGTAAACAGCAAACACTCTAGCTCCTCATCCTGAACATCATCAGTCTTGGCATAACTCTAGCCCTACATACACAACTTGCAGATCATCCATCCGAGTACCTACGTAGCAAGCGCTCCATTCACCATTAACTGCTCAGTTATGATTACAGAATGACTTGTATGCAGCAGGAAAGGGGTAGAGCTAGCCAGCCTTAAATCATATGCATGTGGTGATGAACTAATCTCATCTTACTTAAGTATGGATGTAAATGGATGGATGCCATGAACAGAGGCAGAGAACCTGGGGGGGGCAGGGGGGGCTTGAGCCTCCCCACTTTTTGATAAGGGGGGGCTGAGCCCCCCCCAAAATTGGAGGTTGTCACATTTAAATACTAATAGCCTATTCAGAATGACTGTAAATAACCCCCCACTTATGAACGCCGAGCCCCCCCACTTTTGACATGCTGTCTCTGCCTCTGATGAAGGTGTTGCAATTGGCCACTTATGCCTTGTGCCAGAGTATATCACACTCTCTGTGGCTTTTATAAGCTCAACAAGACACTCAGAGCTAGTACAATACAGTGCTTCAGTCACATGGAGAAAACTCTTAAATCACCCCAATTTCACTATCCTTTTCTTCTGAAGTATAACTCGAATTTGATAAAAGTACTAACTGTGACATTTACACAGAACGACTTTTATATCATAATCCTCAACCAAATCTGTCACTAGGAGTGCATACTTCATTAATATCCAAATTCTGTGAATTGCATAACAACTTGGCATTCTGAATATAGTGTATCAACAACAAACATTATGTCTCTTTATGTAACTCAGACTTCATCAATTGTGTATCCCATTTTGTTCCACAGCCAGTGAACATGTTTCCAGCTAACTCCCTGGGATTCTATGATGTGTATGGTAATGTATGGGAATGGCTGGAAGACCACTTCAATGGACTGCCAGGCTTCAAGACACACTACCTCTACGATGACTTCTCTACTCCCTGTTTTGATGGCAGGCACACCATGATGACTGTAAGCCAAGTTGTCATTTGATATATTTACATACCTTCAGGGAAAGTAGGGTGAGTCCAGTATCATCATCACACTAGTCTCCTGATGTTACTACACTGTATATATACTTGCCTATCAATCAGCTAGCTATATATGGTGATTCTGGTATATTCTACGTCCGATAATTCATGGAAAAGGGAGTGAGAGTCAGGTACTTATGTGTCATTCTGTTGCTGACCACAACCAGAAAGCACTTGTGCAATACCTTTGCCATCACAATGTGGCCGTTTGATATATTAATTCATGGAAAAGAGAGGGAAGTGTCTGGTATGTACATGTATATTATGACATAAGTCTCATCCTGTTGTTGCTAAAACCTGGAACCATGTTTCCAATTAATTGCATTACAATACATTGCTGGAAAAGTAGGGGGAATCTGTCTGGTATGTACACCACAACGATGTATCATGTAACTCATAGTTTTCACTTGAATGTTGTTATGGAAGTGCACATTTTTGGGTTGGTTATATAGGCACTGAGGGTGGTCCACTATAGCTAGCTTGGGTCAAAGGTTGATGAATAAGGATGTACACACGTGTATATCAAGATAGTAGGACAAGATGATTAATTTTGTGTAAGAATGCAATTATTACCTAGAGGAATGTACAACACAATCAATTTTAACCTCTTCAGCTCATTGCCTAAGATATTGTTGAACTCTAGAGATCTAGCAGGAAGTTACAGTACATGTCAAAGATTGGTGTAAATAAACTGACTTGTGAAACTTTGCACAGATACCTCACAAGTGTAAGCTATTTACAGCTACACAACGCCCACTTGACCATGGTACAGGTTAATGCACAGGTTAATGCCTGGTTTCTGAGGCAGTATAAACATTTCCTTGGTCGTTTACTATACTGTCCCTCAGGATGCCGCCTCAGGTGGTGTAGTAAATGACCTTATATATTCTCCATACCTCCTCAGAAGCCTACACATGTAGCCTACTGTATACTATAGAGACAGAGAGGCCCAAGACAAATATAGTTAGCAGGATTTCACGATCTACTACAATCTAACGTGTACATTTAGATTTTTTGTTTTGAGTATGACTGCATATAAACACCCTAACAGCCTCAGAAGCCTACACATGTAGCCTATATCACCTACTGTATACTATAGAGACAGATAGGCACATGGATATTCCCAAGACAAATATAGTTAGCAATCAACAATCTAAGTGTACATTTAGATTTGTTTTGTTTTGAGTATGACTGCATATAAACACCCTAACAGCCTGCATGGCAACAATCACATGCCAGTCATTTCTAACAACTACGTGTGAGCTCTATCAATTAGGAACTACAGCTCCGTTAGTTGGAAGGTAGCATTTAGCTGAAATACAAGAAGCCTTCTTAACAGGTATCAGTGACTGTCATTCCTAAGGGCTTTTTAGAAGAAGGCATCATCCAATTCTGCTTCATTCAGGAACCCATCGAAGGCTTCGTGTCTCACTAGCTTTGAAGTCAGAAGCTAGTCCTAGGATTGTCCATCTTGCTTGTAGTGAACAAATGTGTGGTTTAGTCCGTGTGGGTTTAATTTTGAGTGCAAACCCATGTGACTACTCAAAAACCTAGTCTACAAAAACCTAGTCTACAAGACTATTAGCTGGCTGTGTATATACATGACGTACATGACCAGGTTTACATGGCTATGTGTTTGACTGCCCTTTACTTTGTGGAGCTTGGAAATGCAAACCATGCTATGCACACTTTACCTCCCTGTCCTGTGCCGTATTCAGTGATGCTAATATTGATATCCTAGCTGGGCACTCAATGACAGTCCTGAGCAACTTCTATAACCTGAGTACATACATACTTGTTGCCAAATATGAAGGATGTGATTCGTTCAAACTCAACAATAAAGCATAAGACTCAGAGGTAAAAATATTCTTTCATCTCCTAGATAGATAGAGCTATTCTCATCCCGAGCAACTCCTGCAATTCCTCTCACCAATATAAATGTTTATAGACTATAGCTAGCATACTGCTGTAGAATGACTAGTTTTACTCATTCTGCTCTGGGAGGAATTCTAAATCAATAGTAATCAGTCAGCAGTAACACACCCACAATGATATGTATGTTATTGCATGTATGTATGTAACTGGAGAGTGTGTTCTCTTGTTGGATTACGGATTACTAGTCAATTGAGCTAGACATGTCTCTCCCTTGCAAGTGTAATTTGAGCGCGTGTTAATCACGCGGGTGGGGGGAGAGAAGGGTCTAGCAGATGTTATTAGTATTCATGAGATCACGTGTTTGAATTGACCGATCAGATTGCCATAGCCATGAAGCATTTTTGCATGGCAATCTGATTGGTCAATTCAAACACTTGATCTCCATGAATACTAATAACATCTGCTAGACCCTTCTCTCCCCCCCGCCCCACCCACGTGATTAACACATGCTCAAATTACGCTTGCGAGGGAGAGACATGTCTAGCTCGATAGACTAACGGACTACATGATAGGCACTCTAATCAACACATACACATGTATAATTGAGTACAACAGCTTAATGAATGAGAATCTTACATGAATCTCTGTACATACATTTCAATGTGAAGAAAAGAAATACTCCTTCACATTTGTCAAATTCTGGTCTTACCGCTCTCAAAATGAGAGAGTTTATTATCATGATTGACTAATACATAGTTTAAAACCATGTCCGGTTGCCATCTATATCATGAAGGGAGGTTCGTGGATCAGTACTGGTGATGAGGCATCAAGATTTGCTCGGTTCTCATTTCGAAGACACTTCTTTCAACACCTTGGATTCCGGATGGCTCGCTCTTCACCTACGTCTGCCCCTCCTCCTGTGAGGCTCTGCGAGGCGGAAGTGTTTGTTCTGGGAGTGGGAGTGACAGGTAATACACATCAATACATGACTTATTAATCATCCATGAGATGCTTAGAAAGAAAGGCAAGGCAACACAACACAACAGAAAGACAAAGCAACACAACACAACTCGTCCAAGGCAGTATTTTTCAAAGAAAAAAGCTGCCTCGGGTGGAACTCGACCCCACGACTGTCCGCTTGCTAGGCGACGCTCTTACCAATACATGTACAACTTGAACTTCATCCAATACCCTGAGGCCATAAACACTAGGAGTACCTGAACCACAAGGCAATATGTAAAACAGAAACAGGTGGGATGTAATCTGACCAAGTGGTGTGTGTATTGTATCATAAGCCCAAAAATGCATGCATGCATACCTCCATACACACATGTATGTGTGTATGGTATTGCATGTGAGTGTGTTTCTCTTGTTGAGGATTGCACAGACTTCATGATAGGCACACGTCAATGCCCAAACCAACACATAATGAGTGTATATTCTTAAGGTACAACAGCTTAATCTATGAGAGTCTTGCATGAATGATTGCATGTACACACATTTCAATGCACATTCCCTCCACTGTACGCTTGCAGAGAATCCAGTCACCATCCCACGAGTGGATACTGAGCAGGCATGGGTGCCAACAACCAACACACAGTTCGAGTATGAAAACACCAGCAAGTTAGACGAGGCACTGCAGCAACAATATGGAGAGGTGAACAGCAGATTTGGTCACATTTCAACAGCAATTAAATTATTTTTACCTGTGGTATTTACCACTAAACATTCTAGCCCAGTTTTGTACATGCATGCACCCTCTGTCTACCAAATGCATGGAATGTCCTGTCCGTAATTGATCAGTACAAATGCATCGAATAATTGATCGGTGTTGTTATTGTATCTGTACAGATTTCTAGCTATGCAGCGCCATTAGTGGAGCAGGTGGAAGAGGCTGTCAGGAAGTATGGCGTGTCTAGTAACTCAGTCATAGACTTTGGCTGTGGAGCAGGACTCATCTCATTCCTGCTCTCAACCACATTTCAAAAGGTGGGTGGATGCCTTTTGAACAGATTGTGCTAAGTACTGTGTACCATATGTAGGCAGTAAGTAGGTAGCCTGCAACAAGCTCAAATGTATAGAGCACACGTCATGCATGTTCCCTTTAATACATCCATACTCATGTATGTAGGTGGTTGGAATAGACTTCTGTGGCCGGTTCATCGATGCTGCTATGAAGATACAAGGAGGCAAAGTACTGCAGTTTGGCTCTCAACAGGTGGCCAAACTTCCATCAGAGACAGAACCATCACAAGTGCAATTTAAGCAGGTGCATATACACATCTGCAGCTGACATCTTGTATGCTTGCCAAGGGTATATTATGTCTTATTAAAGGGTCTCTATGTAGGAGTGGCAATTAGCCTCAACATAATGAACTGGCAATAGACGTACATGGACTACGAGTGTTTCTATACATGACATAGACTGCTACAATTAATCACTAAAACCTCAGCGTTTCTCCATCTTTTTGTAATCATTCTCAAACAGGCTAGCACATATTTAGTACATTTATCCTTTTGTACCAAACAGCTTCTTATTCCCAATGGGATTATTCCCAAGGGGATGATCGAATACAATAATGGCGTACCTAACCCGTCCCTACATCCTTTCAATATAGGGTTACCATACAACAGTTGTTGTATGCCATCATATCCTGTCTCGAGGCCTATTTACTGCACTTGGCACCGTTACCCCTACATCCTTTAACATTTTAATGAAATTTTTTTATTGCACATGTAGTTGACATGGGTTCCAAATGAGCTGGAGGGGTTTGATGTGGCTGTGTTTGAGTGTGTTGAGAGACTGAACGAGCCAAGAGGATGGCTGTACAAGCTGTGGGAGGTGGTGGTCCCTGGAGGCCTGGTGGTGTTTACCACCTCCACAACACAACACTGGGACTGCTCCAAGATTGAAACCTTCATCGGAAAATGGTGAGAACATACCGTACACATGTCGATGTATGTTTGAACTGTCTCATGAATAGGTGGGGCCTTGAGTTGCTAAACTTGTTACTTGTTTTCCTCAGGTTTGTTCTAAAGGAAGCTACAGTAGTAGGTGAAAGGCAAATATCTGTCTGGCTGATGAAATGATGACTGAACATACATACATGGCAATGACAAAACATGGCTTTGTGTAGTATTCATTCCCCACTTTAGATTCACTTTTCATGATCATTCTTTTTAATCACTGTCAGCATTTCATGATGATAAAATGTTTTCTGTACCATGATGACACAGAGAGAGAGCAAGTTAATTGTGTTCTAGCCTCAACCCAGCCTCTTCCCCCCCCTCAGATAGAGCCTGGTATGAGGCTATTGATTGGTGTTCATGCATGAAAAGAGGCGACTACAGCATATTTCAGCACCCTTTGCAACAGGAGCCTGTAAACCATGCACTGTTTCTAAGTGTCATTAGTACATAGATGGCTATCTAACACAGACTATGCACAGACACTTAAACACTGTGTGTGGTCTACAGCCTACTGTTGCAAAGGTGCTGAAGTATGCTGTAACTATACATCTGTCTATATATTAATCACTTTTCAACACCTTGTTAATATGCGACAAACGCAGGAAGTCCCCAGCCCCACCCTCCTCCAAACCCCTTGAGCCCCACCCACTTCTTTCGATTGGGCTGAAAAACGTGCACGTGCAACTCTGAACTAGTTGAACTGCTGTACTGATGTTGAGTAGTGTCCACACACTTGTATTCATGCTATATACAGTTCCGCTAGAGAGTGTACCGATTTCCTATCTCGATCAAGAATCGCAGATGGATATGATAGTAAGTCAGACCCTCTCTATCTCAAAAGGAGCTATGCTAACACGTTACGTAACCATTCGCGTGCTCGTACGACTGTACCTTTGACCTATCTAGGTCCAGAGCCATGTCGGTCACTGCTGTGCAAAGCTCACAACCTGCGAAGCGTCATCCTCCGATCTTGCTGCAACCATGGCCTAGTGGTGAACTCTCGCTGAGACCATTAGACCTCAGCAGATTCACACGAGAGTAAGTTTATATGCACTGTCAGTGGTAACTGAGCTAATTGTCCACTTTTATGTAGGCAAGTACAGGAGTATTTTGAGAACACGTACAATCTGGACGAGCTACTTTTTTCTGCCATCACTGGTTAGCACGTGCTCCCCTGAAACTTGCATCACTTACTAATAGACAGTTTGTGTTAAGGTGGACCTCACAATATTCATTTAGTGTAACTAGTGCCATGGTCTCAGTAGTGCATCTTTTGCCGCTATTTGTTATCCACAACGATGCAATTTTGCATGCAGTAAAAACTAAAGCTTGCCTGATAGGGCATCATTACGTCATTGATAAAGGCAGCAGTTAGGCACCTGTGATCATGTGACCGCTTGCTCCTCCCATTGGTTGGGGGATAAGTTGGTGCTAGGCCTTCCCCTTTGTAGATCAGTGGGAGGGGCTCAACCATGTGTGGTCCCATGACCTGAAGATGGAGAAAACCGCATTACTCTGCCTGAAATGTGGAATTTGAAATGACTTGCCAGCTTCTGCAACTTATGCGTTGCTTATAGCTGCTAGCCAGGATATGTGTGCTCCTAGCATTGAACCCAATTGGGTGTGGGTACGGCCAGGCCAAGCTTTCTGCTGTTAACTACATTCAAACTCTGTAGGTTGTTGGTATAGATGAAAGAATTCTTCCCTTACTTAACTTTTCTTATAAACCACAATATGTGTCCTACTGCAGATGAGCAGTATCTCTACAAGTGTCCAGATCGTCTGCGCCTACCACTCATCTTTTACCTCGCTCACCCAGCCACTCTCTATGTCAACAAACTGCTACTGGCCTCACTCATATCAGTGAGTACTCCAAGTGTACATCTGGTCAGTGAATTTTATGCTCATGAACTTTGCACAGAAACGGGTGAATGGTCAGTTTGAAACTATGTTTGAAACTGGTGTGAATGAGTTGTCATGGGATGACACGGTGAGTGGATAACATTTTCTTCTGCCAGACATTTACCTAAAATACACATTTCTAGATCTGCATGCAAATTGGCCGCTGCTTTACTGTTTTTCTAAGCAATACAGCCTTTTTTACATGATGTTTCCCACCATAAAACTCTCAGTCACAACATAATTGTATCTATTGCAGGAGAACTATCGTATGGGAGGAGCATACCAATGGCCTGGGCTGAATGAGGTGATGCAGTACCGCAAAAGTGTGAGGCAACTCATGACTGATCTCATTACCTCTGCACCTCTTTCTCTCCCCGTCACCATGGACAGCCCCTGGGTAAATAGCACTTATTAAACAAAGAAATGAATGCATGTACATGTATCTATATCCTTTGCATGCACTCATATACAATACAGTGGTCCATTGTGATGGGAATCAATCACGAAAGGTAAGAGTGCATGCATGAGCCATATCCTGATGGACTGCCCTGATGTGCTGTCAAACTCTCATTCTAATCTCATCACTCCTTATGGCTATAGAGTACACATAGAGACTACATCAGTTCTCATTCATCAGTTTCCAGTGGATTTAGTAAAGAAACCTGACAACTGCAACTATGCACCTTCTTCTATGGGTGAGAGAGGGAGGTGAGGGGTGAGGGTGGGAAGGGGAGGTGAGGGAGGGGAGGGGAGGGACATGAGGAGGGTGAGGGGACTAGGGAGGTGAGGCAGGTGAGGTGATATAGGTGAGAGATGTGAGGAGGGTGAGGGACTAGGGAGGTGAGGCAGGTGAGGTGATGTAGGTGAGAGACGTGGGGAGGGTGAGGGGAGGTGAGGGGACTAGGGAGGTGAGGTAGGTGAGGTAATATAGGTGAGAGGCGTGAGGAGGGTGAGGGGAGGTGAGGGGACTAGGGAGGTGAGGCAGGTGAGGTGATATAGGTGAGAGACGTGAGGAGGGTGAGGGGAGGTGAGGGGACTAGGGAGGTGAGGCAGGTGAGGTGATATAGGTGAGAGACGTGAGGAGGGTGAGGGGAGGTGAGGGGACTAGGGAGGTGAGGCAGGTGAGGTGATATAGGTGAGAGACGTGAGGAGGGTGAAGGGAGGTGAGGGGAAAAGGGAGGTGAGGGAGGTAAGGGGTGGGGTAGTGGTCAGGAAGAGGAATTAGTGAGAAGAGGGTACGAAGCAATGTAGCTTGTCCTCTCCACTATCCTCACTAGATGTGTGTGCAGGTGAGAATGTGTTTGTGAAGGTTCCTGCTGGGAAGGTGACTATTGGAAAGCCTCACGACTTCCCATCCTATGGCTGGGACAATGATTATGGACATCTGGAAGTCAAGTGAGACAGTCAGTATTTCACAGTGGCATGTAGCTGTAGTTCTCTATTACAGTGTTCCTGAGTTTGAGGCAAGCCAGTATCTGGTGACTAATGGAGAGTTCTTACAGTTTGTTGAGAGTGGAGGCTACCAGAATAAAGACCTATGGACAGATGAAGGTATAAATTGCATATATACATTGTAATGTGTAATGGATTGTGCTTAGGTTGGAAGTGGGTGCAGTTTCGTTGTGCCCGTCACCCTACATTCTGGGTGTGCAGTGAGGGCTGTAAGAGTGGTTGTGGAGCTGACCTGGCCTCGTACTCACATTGTAACCTGCCTAGTGATGGTAGTACACAGAATGGAACCCACCCCACCAAATACCAGTGAGCAACAGCTGCATGGGCCTCCCTCGTGACTGCAACTACATGTGTATACTTGTTGCTCGCATAGCATGTGTTAATAGTATGTTAATACAAAACAGTGGTATTAAGCCCTGTACGCACACCACATATACACTTACAACATGTAAAACAACTCCAACCAACACACAATACATGCATTGTATGCATACAATACCTCATGTATATGTACTATACCCAAGGTACCGAGCAATGTTTGATGTGTTGGCCATGCCAATGGACTGGCCAGTGGAAGTCAACTACCACGAGGCCAAGGCTTTCTGCAGCTGGAAGGGCCCTTCCTACCGCCTGCTTACTGAGGCTGAACACCATCGCATTAGAGATGACCCTGTACGTGAGATTGCTAAACACATCATGAATATATACTTGTGTAGAGATAAGACTGGCAGTGTCTTAGTTGCTTTGAGTCCCATCCCGACTTGGCTGCATAAACTATGCAATACTAAACACACTATGTGCTGTACAGTAGAATCTCCTAAATCCGGATACCCTTGAAGTATAAGTGGTGCGTCCTGATTTCAGAGGTTGAAATATCCACAAGTATGGCATTGGAGACAACATAAAGTGTCCCATTTATTGAGGTGTCCTATTTCAGGGTGTCCTGATTAGTGGGATTCCACTCTATACTGTAGATCAGCCCATTGGAGTGTGTAAGCCAGCATGATACACTATAATGGGAAACTGATACCCGAGTACTCACCCACCCATACCAAGATTCCATCCATACCATTGTATACTGTAGATCAGCCCATTGGAGTATATAAGCCAGCATGATACACTGTAATGGGAAACTGATACCCGAGTACTCACCCACCCATACCAAGATTCCATCCATACCAATGTATACTGTAGATCAGCCCATTGGAGTATATAAGCCAGCATGATACACTGTAATGGGAAACTGATACCCGAGTACTCACTCACCCATACCAAGATTCCATCCATACCAATGTATACTGTAGATCAGCCCATTGGAGTATATAAGCCAATGACCATTGGCATATACACAATAAAACTGATACCTGTTGAGTACTCCTCACCCATACCAATATTCCATATCAAATGTAGTGACTACCTTTATGACACAGATGTTCAGTATCGTGGGAATAAATGCTTCACATTCTAGTCCCATCTGTACTTTTATCCAAAAAGGTTAAAATATTTTCTCCTCTATACAGCTCCTCTCCAATGATGTGAGTTGTGACCCCATATTCCAGTCTGACTTCCAGGCCAACATTAACTTCAAATATTGCTCATCCTCTGTAAGTGGTAGTCAATGTGCCACGTGGATATGTGAGACAGAATTTCCTCTCCTACATGTGCAGCCAGTGAACATGTTTCCAGCTAACTCCCTGGGGTTCTATGATGTGTATGGTAATGTATGGGAATGGCTGGAGGACCACATTAATGGACTGCCTGGCTTCAAGACACACTATCTCTATAATGACTACTCCACTACTTACTTTGATGGAAAACACAACGTTATTGTGGTAAGCACAAATACACTTCTGCGATAGTGTTTCAGGTTCATTTTTGCCTCTCCAGGGAGGATCTTGGTCTACCACTGGCAGTTACACATCTAGGTTTAGCAGAAGCTTCTTTCGAAGACACTTCTTCCAGCACTGTGGATTCCGCCTGGCTCATTCCTCCAGCCCCGCTGCTGTACATCTCTGCAAAGCAGAGGTCTTTGTACTGGGAGAAGGTGTGACAGGTATGGACAGACGTATTTGTATGAATGTAACAGTATGTCCGTGTGCTGTCAACTGTTTTATTTGTGGTAGTCTCGTACCCAGCTGCCCACTCCGTGAGTGGGAGATGTCCCTCCTCTTGCAGGTGAGCACCTGGGTACAAGACTACATACTGAGCACAACCTTCATCTCTGTGGCCTCTGTAGTACTATGCTCTGTGAATCTCCCTACATGTATGTCTGTGGTATTGGGAAGTAAATAGTGTTTCATACTGTGGGCACACAGGTCCCCCACAAATTTCATGATACAAGAAGAACCTTCCAGTAAAAATGCTCCAAAGCTTCAAAGCTCACCAAAATTTGAGAGCTATGTAGATGTGCCTGCAAATTAGCACATTGTAACGTTAAAGTCGGTATCACTACTTGGGTGGCTGTCACAGTATAAACCAGTACAATGCATGCAGGTCCTTATGGTGTGGTGAATGAGAAGACAGTTGTGACGGAAACTACCAACAAGGAGTACAGATATGAGACACTCCCTGAACTAGAAGTAATATTAGAGCAGCAATATGGCCAGGTACATGTACACTGTGTACGGACAATATGGACTATAGTACAATACAACTAGTGCTATTGGACTAAAGCAGAGTTAGCTCTTGTGTGTTTTGTGTGCACAGATTTCTAGCTATGCAGTGCCACTAGTGGAGCAGGTGGAAGAGGCTGTCAGGAAGTATGGTGTGTCTAGTAACTCAGTCATAGACTTTGGCTGTGGAGCAGGACTCATCTCATTCCTGCTCTCAACCACATTTCAAAAGGTGCATATCATACCAGCTGGTCATGCTTCCATGGTAGCCTCCTGCTGAATAGAGCACATGTCAGGCCTCGGTAGCTCAGTTGGTAAGAGCGTCGCCTGGAAAGTGGATGGTCGTGTCCCACCCGAGGTTTTCTTTGAAAAATAACTGCCTTTGGACAAGTTTTGTTGTGTTGCTCTGTCTTTCTGTTGTGTTCTGTTGCCTTGTCTTGTCTTTCTAAGCATCTCATGGATGATTAAAGTCATGTGGATACTCATGTATGTAGGTGGTTGGAATAGACTTCTGTGGCCGGTTCATCGATGCTGCTATGAAGATACAAGGAGGCAAAGTACTGCAGTTTGGCTCTCAACAGGTGGCCAAACTTCCATCAGAGACAGAACCATCACAAGTGCAATTTAAGCAGGTGCATACATAGCTGTAGCTAAGTGTTTTTGCCCAGGTGTGTGTGTGTGTGTGTGTGTGTGTGTGTGTGTGTGTGTGTGTGTGTGTGTGTGTGTGTGTGTGTGTGTGTGTGTGTGCGTGTGTGTGTGTGCATGTGTGCTTTTTATTGCACATGTAGTTGACATGGGTTCCAAATGAGCTGGAGGGGTTTGATGTGGCTGTGTTTGAGTGTGTTGAGAGACTGAATGAGCCAAGAGGATGGCTGTACAAGCTGTGGGAGGTGGTGGTCCCTGGAGGCCTGGTGGTGTTTACCACCTCCACAACACAACACTGGGACTGCTCCAAGATTGAAACCTTCATTGGAAAATGGTGAGAACAAACCGTACACATGTGTCTATGTTTATGTACATTAATATGTGAGCTTAGGACACTTGGGTGTGTGGGGACAGTTGGCTAGCTGCAAAAGATCTTTAACCCACCGTCCCAGTTCTCAAGGCTGGGCATCCAGGTGTCCTAAGTTTTGTGTGTTAGTATGTATACATGTTGTGCATGGGGGGAGTGTCTATGTTACTGGGTTGGGTTCCCTTCTTCCTTTTTTCCCCACTCTTTATGCTAGTGTGCTACACACATGTATTTTCATGTATGTCTGAACTGCCTCTATGAGTGGGTGGGGTCTCTTGAGTCACTCCTCCCAATGGCCTGGTATAATCACTTTTCTACAGGTTTATTCTGAAGGAAACTGTGACATTTGGTGGGAGGCAAGTGTCTGTCTGGAAAATGAAGTAATATTTCTGAACACGATAATAATGATTACACACACATTTTAATGAACTATTTATGGACAGAACTGTTAATGATCCTACATCTACATCGCTATTAATTTGTAGTTCACTGAGTTAGGTATGCTATTCTGAGATTTGTCGTGTATGCAGACATGGAATATACTGTGATAGGAGTGTTTCAGTCTCAGTGGCCTGTACACAACACACACACACACACACACACACACACACACACACACACACACACACACACACACACACACACACACACACACACACACACACACACGAGTAGACATTACACTTGTAGCCTTAAGAGTTCCATTTAACCATGTATCGAACAAATAGACAATGTTTGTCATATACACATGACTCAATCCTGCCTGCAAATTCATTATACTCGAAGAGTGCCTGAAAAGAGGCTACTTATCATGGTATACATCTACCTTATGCTGACTGACTGACTGATTGAAGATGTGTAGGATCCTAATTGCATCAGGAGATTTCTCCACCAACTCTCTAAGAACAAAGAACCATGCACAGAAGGCAATGTCTCACTTACAAGGCAGAGAAATAACATGCTCAAATCAACAGAGTATATTGCATACGCTTGACATCTATATCACGTTTGTATGCAATGCTGGTTAGTGCACACATGCAAGCACACACACACACACACACACACACACACACACACACACACACACACACACACACACACACACACACACACACACACACACACACACACACACAGCTCACCTTAAGTGTGTTTCAAATGAGAGGTGTAGCTTTGGATATTCAGCACATGCTTTTGACTAATTATAGTGTATTATACATACTATAGTCATACACGATTGTATTTACTCAACTCACTAAGTTTTGAGCATTTATGTATGATTGTACCGACTCTTCAGAGCAAGTTGAACATGCTTCAATCATATCCAGCACCTGTGTTGTTACATACACCAGACCATCTATTAAATTGACTCTGTATACAAACTATTGTGTCTGCAGTATACAACATGTTCCGACGCCAAGATACATATACATACAGTCAATGTGAGATACCTGTTGCTCAAGTGCAGGGGGATGATGGATCCACAATACCACTTGAGACTTGTAGGACAGCACCAGACTGTCTATTAGGATGCATGGGTAAGAAGACATGCTTAACCATCATAAGCTGTACTAACTGCATCCTCTGCTCTGAAGTTTGGTTACTGTGTGTAGAAACTCATGAGAAAATGGACACACAGGAGCTATTGGGAAAGTACCATCAGGTGGAAACTCCCTGCATAGTTGGATATAGTAATGCATATAACACACTCCTAGTCTGGTTACACAGTGTCATCGCTCAACTACAGTATGTGCAAAATGATACCTTACCATCGTTCCTGATGGCAGTGTTGTAAGAGTGCTTCAATCTAAGGAGAAAAGTGATTTTAACTGACAAAGTGAGTGCTACTGAACAGTGATTACATTTGTACCCAATGTGCATCTAATGATCCTCACATACCAGTGGAAATATCTCAGTGTTGGTTGCAATGGGAATACACAGTTCTTGAGCCTCAATTAACAGTTCAGATGAAGGACTAAAAACGAGATTACTTCAGATTGACGGAAAATTATAATCTTAGTCACCTCAACTCTGGATGAGAGTTGTAGTAGGAGAGGATGTCACAAAGAGTGGATATTAGCTGGATAAGGAAATGGTTACATAACTCATCTGGGCACCTAGTAGGCACCTACATGAGAAATGGCTGACCTGACTAACAGCAATATCCATGAACTGAGACCTGAAATGGCCAGTATTTTCCACTATCCACTCAGACGTGGCACCCAGTTTGGGAGAAGGGCATTTTGAAGCAGAGGCCATTAGCCACACCCTCCGTGCCGCTTAGATATATGCGCATGCGTGATGCATTGTCCATAGGCATAGAGCGAGTTCTAATAGACTTAGGTAGGGCCTTTCTTACTCTGTCCCGCACTTCAACGCGGGAATTCATATCTCTATTGATTGGATGGTCGGCATATAGGAGTGAAATAGATCTATCAAATGGCCGGAAGCCTTCCACCTGGGGATCCCTTCGCGCCGCCCATGGATCCCTACATGCCGCCCATGATGCCACAGCGGGTGAGCGAGTTGACGATCAGGAAACACAATATGCATGTTGGAACAGTATTGTATGGACTCTAAGATGAGTGGCAGTCGCATCTGTGCGCTGTGTAGTGAGGTGTGCGTTATTTAGAATATGTGTACATTCTCTCTCTCTCTCTCTCTCTCTCTCTCTCTCTCTCTCTCTCTCTCTCTCTCTCTCTCTCTCTCTCTCTCTCTCTCTCTCTCTCTCTCTCTCCATCCCCAGGGAATGCCCTTACAGGGCATGCATCCAGAGATCCCTCAGGGTGCCCATATACCACCACACATGCCCCCCAGTTCAATGTCACTTGCAAGAGGTGCACATCAAATGCCACCTCCCCACAGCATGGGAATGATGGGAAGTAATAATCCTTATGGCCCCTCGGGCCCCCTACCCCCTAACATGGGGGGCCAAATGATGCCAGGTGCAATGCGTCCCATGGGGATGCCGTCAGCAAACCAGAAGGTGTTGAGTAATATTCAACTGCAGCAGCTGAGTGCCCAGATCAAGGCATATCGGATGCTCTCCAGGAGCATGACTCCTCCTGAAGCACTAATTAGTATTGTACAAGGCCGTAAGCCAACTGCCGCAATGCTGGGCTCATTGAGCAAAGGAAATCCGGCGGCTCAACAACCTGGGATGGGTTATCAGCTAAGTGGAGGGGTTCCCTCTCCCGCCGGTTCATCCCAGTCGGCTCCCGGCAGTAGCATTACAGGACGGGAGTCTCCTGCCCAGACTAATATAAGCCTGTACCCTCTATCTCCATCGACCGCACAGACATCAGCAGAAGGCTCTGCATCCCAATTAAAGCCCACCTCGCACCTCACACAGAGTCACTCTTCTGTTGCTAGTCCTGCTCCTAATGTCACCCTACAGCCTGGGGGAGAATTACCACCACAGGTATGTGAACATGTACATGTACATGTGCACCATACACCCATTTGTTTATACATGTATGTTTTTTCAGGTGAAGCAGGCAATGTCGTCATCCCAGAGTGTAGCCGTGAGTGTCCCCAATCCCATCCAGACGGCCAACAACTCAAAATCCACCTCCTCCAGTCCAGCCCCCTCGTCGGAGGCTCCAGGAGCTCCATCTGCTAGCGAAGGCTCCCAGACACCTTCTCAGACCTCCCAGCAACAGCAGCAACAGCAGAATGAGCAGCGCAAGGCACAACAGATAGCTGCTCTGAAACAGGTGAAACTGACTACCATGAAGCCTCCTCCAGGAATCGATCCTATTGCCATCATGAAAGAGAGAGAGAGCAGGTACCCCACTCACATGTATTCATAGACATTGAGGCTGTATCACTATTGGTAACGGGGAATTCCCCCAATGTATACTTAGCTCAGCTGACTATATTTCTTTTGGTGTTGCCACTTGTCGTTTTACACGTATGTTTCCTTTTTCCCTGCAGGATAGAGGCCCGCATAGCACACCGCGTGTATGAGCTGGAGAACCTGACCAGTACTCTGCCCGACCCTGTTAAACGCAAGGCCATGATAGAATTACGAGCTCTGCGCTTGCTCAACTTTCAGAAACAGCTACGTGCCGAGATCCTCTCGTGCTCTCGACGCTCCTCCACTCTAGAAACAGCTCTCAATCTCAAGGTACATGTACACATATACAGTGTATGTAGGTAAATGTGAAGTTCAAGTACATGTACATGTATATGCATGTTTAAGTACTAGTGTTATTCATGTACATGTACATGAATAACACCCAAGTGCAGTTTTTTCTTTGAAAAATAACTGCCTTGGGCGAGTTGTGTTGTGTGTTGCTTTGTCTTTCTGTTGTGTTGTGTTGCCTTGTCTTTCTTTCTAAGCATCTCATGGATAATTAAGTCATGTACAGTTGGCTACTTGTGTACACACATACACAGGCATACAAGCGTCCCAAGCGTCAGTCAGTACGCGAAGCAAGAATCACAGAAAAGTTGGAGAAGCAGCAGAAATTGGAGCAGGAGAGACGCAAACGACAGAAACATCAGGTCAGAACTGCAATTGTACATACATGTACATGTGTATTGTGTACATGGTAAGCGAAGTTTGGCGTTTTAGTCTCCCCTTGTAAATACCACCACCCTGAAAATTAGGTCATTCCACATACATTGTACATTTACACGTATTTTCATCATCCTGTGTTGTTGGAGGTTTAAGTGTCACCAGGGGTAAATTTCACCCTGCCCCTCAATGGAACACTCGGTCCTGTACATGTACATTCCCTCTGCCACTCTGATGAGCTTGTGCTGGTGATCTCCACAGGAGTATCTGAACAGTATCCTGGCTCACTCACGTGACTTCAAGGAGTTTCATCGCAATAACCTGGTGCGTACAACAAGGCTCAGCAAGGCAGTGCTCAACCACTACGCTATACTGGAGAGAGAGCAGAAGAAGGAGCAGGAGAGAGTGGAAAAAGAGAGAATGCGAAGGCTCATGGTAAGTATGGTCAGATGTAATATATATACATCAGTATTAGTTACTCCACCTGTACACATATTGTCATTGCTCCACGAGGTATCCTGATTTCAAGGATTGAAGTATACGTCATTTGGGACTGTGCAAAGTGCCTTGCTTGTTCTGATTAACTAGTCTGAGAAAGTACATGTACACATGTACCTATCAATTTATGACTGGCTAGTATCACATTCCTTCTCATAATAATAATGTACTCCACACACGTACACTACAGGCGGAGGACGAGGAGGGCTATCGTAAGCTGATTGACCAAGAGAAAGACAAGCGACTGGTGTACCTGTTGCAGCAGACTGACGAGTACATCGAGAGTCTCACCAACATGGTACAGCAGCACAAGGAACAGCTGCAGAAACTCAAGAGGAGGAAGAGCTCAAAGAAACGCAGACACACAGTGAGTGAATATCTCCTGCAATCACACCTGATTAATGAGGGCATTTGGTATATACACATTACTGTTGTGATGTAAAGCACCAGAGCTCAGGATAACCACCCCATATTATGTACATGTGGTATATAGCTACATTTAATGAAGTTTAATGCCAGTATTAAACCAGATTAATATCTTAGGCCAAATGCAAATGTGGGGCACTGGCGGTATAGACCGTGCATGTGTAGTCAGTCACAGACTGATCAAAGCACGAAGCTCAGTGTGGCAGGGTGTACGTCAAGCAGGCGTCACCGATCCAGTCCAGAGCTTATGCCCAAACTATAACTCCCTTTCGAGGGTGGCCATAAGGTGTTCATTAGTAGCATGGGTGTCCTTAGTAGACTGTGTGTTTGGTGGGGATAGAATTAATATTAACAGTGCGTGTATGATGTACACAATGTACAATGCTCATTGTGCAATGCTAATATTATAAAACCACTTTTTTACTGGGGGAGAACACTACATATACTGAACACATGAAGTAGAGAATATGTTTTGAGTTGCTTTATGTTATGTCTTGTGGATACAGGAGGACAAGGAGGAGGGTGGGGGTGAAAAAGAGGGAGACTACAGGGTGAGCGTGATAGAAACCTCCACTGGGAAGAAGCTCACTGGAGAAGATGCTCCTCTCAAGAGTGAACTGGAGCAGTGGCTACAGGAACATCCCAAGTAAGTTCACCACTCACCACTGGAGGGGTGGCATCAGTCAGCAAGGTCACAGAACTCATAGGGAGGGGGCTATGGTGATGAAAGCAGTTTTCTTAGATAGGAGAAACTGTGTGTGTCTGAGCTGTCTTACTGTTGCAATGCTATTGATATTACAGTTATGAAGCTCTGGACAGCGATGAAGAATCAGATGAATCAGTGGCTGAGGTACATTCAGATGTATACATGTGCGTGTATGTGTATAAAGAGTGTTACATACAGAGGGGGGGGGGGCAACTAGGATTACACCCTCCAGCTGGAGGCCCCCCCCCCCAATTTTTGTTATACAAGAAGCTGCATATAGTGCTTCAAAACACACCAGAAATCATCCCAGAGCAGTTAAAATGTTCTACCCCCAGAGGCTTGTGTGTGTACATGCCGCATACATTGTATGTACAACAAATCCTCGCCTCCCTAGAAAGAAATCCTGTATATATGAACCCCTAGTAAACATGACACAGTGGGAGTATATACACATGTACATTATAATGGATATGAGGTGTGATGGACAGGTAAATGTATGTATGTCTACACAGGATGGTGAGGAAGATGACGATCTGAAGAACGAGGACCTGGACCCCCAGAACCCCCGGGAGTACCTCCAGAAGGCTGCAGCCAACATGGACGATGAGTACAGTAACAAGAAGGGCTCAGGGTCAATGCAGAACTACTATGGCATTGCTCACACCTTGCGAGAGCCTGTGAATGAGCAACCCTCACTTATTGTCAATGGTAGACTCAAACAATACCAGGTCAGGCACTTCCCTCTGTTGTCTTCATTACATATATACACACGTACATACATACATACATACTAGTAGACGAATGCAGAGCATTCTTTGGCGAGCGGGAACAAGTAATTAAAATTATTGGCTTCTCTATCGTGCCCTTCAGACGTGCCTCTCCTCAGCAGTTCAACTCCCTTTCTGCTCTTCGACAACGAAGCATATCCCTTCTAGTGGGAGATATCCGAGACAAGCTTAGTAGAAATACATGTATTTCAAACATTATTTCGCATAAATAGAAGGGTGTAATATCAATGCATGTGCACTGGCATGAACACACAAACGTATATACATGTACATATATATATATTCGCCCTTTCAGACCACTAGGTTACCCTACCAGGCTCATACATGCCTGCCTGCACTTTGCCACTACATTGTACTATGTACAAAGTGGCTATGTAAACCCGGCCAGTGTAGAGGTTTCCAGACTTGTCTACTGGTACACTAACAATGTATCACTCACAGGTCAAGGGCCTGGAGTGGCTGGTGTCTCTCTACAACAATAATCTGAATGGTATTCTGGCCGATGAGATGGGTCTAGGCAAGACCATACAAACAATAGCACTGATCACGTACCTCATGGAGAAGAAAGGAAACAATGGACCCTACCTTATCATCGTGCCCCTATCGTTAGTACATGTAATTAATGAGTGTGGAATTGCTACTGCATGTCTCAATCAAGCTATATGTATACATATACATGTGTAGAGCATATATGTGAGAGAGTGTACTTTTTGCATGTGTAGATGAGTGTTCATGTACTCTACCTGCAGCACTATGTCCAATTGGGTACTGGAGTTTGACAGATGGGCCCCCTCTGTAGTGAAGATAGCCTACAAGGTGAGTGTGTGTACGTAATATATAGAAGAGAAGTCCATTTGTGTACTGCAGTTGGAGCCTCACTAATCAGGACACCCTGAAATCAGGATATCTCAATAAACGAGACATCTCTGAAATCAGGACACTTCTTAGCAGCCATGCAGGCACCTACATGTATAATATATATACTGCTTCTTGTGTCCAGGGAGCACCTGCTGTGCGTCGTAGTCTGACTCAGCAGATTCGACAGTCTCGATTCAATGTCCTCCTCACCACCTATGAATATGTCATCAAAGACAGAGCCACACTGGCTAAGGTACATGTACATAATACATGTACATGTATGTGGGTAAACATGTGTATAGCATACATGTACTAGCTAGAAGAACTAAGAAAGGAAACCCACCTCCCCAACCCACACAAGACATACATGTATATATATATACAACATATACACAAGAGCAGAACACCATGCAGTGTAGTAGTAGATCTACATCCTGCACTAAAGCTTTTACCTTATCAACCTGCTGCTTTACTCTGAGACCTAGACAATTAAGTGATGTACTGTTCATGTTGTGTACACATGTAAATGAGTGGTTGATGTACATGTATATAACCTACATGTACTATGTAATGGATGTACATTGTTTTGTCTATAGATTCGCTGGAAGTACATGATCATTGATGAGGGTCATAGGATGAAGAACCACCATTGTAAGCTGACCCAGGTGCTGAATCAACATTACCATGCACCCCATAGGCTGCTATTGACTGGAACACCTCTACAGGTAAGAGCATTAGAGCATTTTAGGTTGTGTAATGAGGTAGTGAATGTTTCAATATACGTAAAACATTTTATTCTCTCTCTCTCTCCCTCCCTTTCCGTCTCTCACCTTCCTTCCCATCTTCTCTCCCTCTTTCTCCTCCATACATTGTGTATGTGACTATAGAACAGTCTCCCAGAGCTCTGGGCTCTACTCAACTTCCTCCTGCCCACCATATTCAAGTCTTGTGCCACATTTGAGCAGTGGTTCAATACACCATTTGCAATGACAGGAGAAAAGGTCAGACACACTGACATGAACATTCGTATACATGTATGTGACCATGCAAGCATAAATCAACCTTATGCCGCAAAAATATAATTAACCCTCGGTGCACATGCACAGCGAGGGTTGCAGTAGTTGGGTCTGTGTGTCTGTCTGTTAAGTCAAATCTCACCTCTGGAGTGTCTGTTTGTCCTGAAAATACTGTCATGTACTCAGAGGGCAACAGAGGTCAAAAAATTTGTGGGGTTTTCTTTGAAACTGCTCTGTTTAAAAGTTATGGTGTCATTTGCTTACTGTGACAGCCTACGAGGGTATTGCAGTGACATTCCGTGCACTTTTTTGATGGCAGAGCCTTGTAAGCGGCTAACAATAGGCTAAACGCTACCTGGAATACGACTCGATGTAAGGCAGCGAGCTTCTTTCTCTTTAGTCTCCATCTTTTGACTAAGGTCTTCCGTATGCTTCCTGTTACACGTAATTAGAGTTCGCGTTATGCGTACATGAGGGAGAGTTTACGTTTTAAGCATGCGCACCATCTCTGTTTGTATAACGTGCCGAGGGTTCTGCACTTTAGTGCATTCATTTTCAGCATGAACAAAAATAGTTCGCACTTTCCCATACAAATACAACTTTGGAATAGAAAGTCCAATCAAGAATCTAAAAAGATCACTACAATTGTTATTCAATGCTCTACTTATCTCAAAAATGATAAAATGCGCATAAGGTTGGTTTATGCATGCATGGTCACATACATGTATACATGTATGTAGCAAGGCAAAGCGATAAACAGGTTAACTTAAACTCATGTCAGCATTACATGTACATTATATACAGTACGTAACTCCACTGACTCTGTGTGTACAGATGGAGTTAAATGAAGAGGAGACTATTCTGATCATTCGTCGTCTACACAAAGTCCTGCGTCCCTTCCTTCTGAGACGCCTCAAGAAAGAGGTGGAGTCTCAGCTGCCAGACAAGGTGGAATACGTGATAAAGTGTGACATGTCAGCACTGCAGAGGCAGATGTATAGCCACATGCAGAAGAGAGGTATCTTGCTCACTGACGGCTCAGAGGCCAATAAGAAGGTGAGGCTCTAAAATGCTCCTGAACCTGTCCTACATGTATTATTCTTCAACATCTGAGTGGGTTTGGTGGAGTCTGGATAGAAGGGATCCCATGCCCCTCTGTTCTCAATGGATAATTCCATTAAGGACTGATACATGTATTGTTATAACTGGATTAGGTAGAAAAAGTTTCCCATTGCACGACTAGGTAGGCTCGCTCCGCTCGCCAATATTGGATGTGAAGAATTACAGAGGAATTCAAGAGTATTTTATACATAAAAATTATTGCCGCAATGTGATGGTGTGGGAGGGACCCTACTATCATCTACTAATTATAAGACTTTCCACTAGCTCAGTGGTGGATGTACATGTATGCATAGTGTACATGGAAAAACATGTATATAGCACCCTAGCTGGATATATAAGAAAGAAAGAAAGACCCCCAACCAAACTCACCAAGTACATATACACGTATACATATATATAGATATATGGACCACACAAAACATACATACACAAAAATATACAACCACATAGACCACACAAAGGAGGCAGGACCCTGAGTGCCCAGCCTTGAGAGAACTGGGGTGGTAGGTTAAAGGGTCTTTTATGGGCCCAACTCTCCCTACACACCCAGTACCCTAACCTCCCCACTACAAACAAAAAAAACCCACCAACTTACACAAAATGAGATAAAAAAAGTAGAAAAATAGCCGCTCTAAAACTCACATCTGCTGTACATCGGTTACAAAAACGCGCATTTGCACGTGTTGTATCTCTGTCACTTACTTGTTTCAGGGCAAAGGTGGTTCTCGGGCTCTGATGAACACAATTGTTCAGCTCCGCAAGCTGTGTAACCATCCATTCATGTTTGAAAACATCGAGGAAGCACTGTGTGAGCACCTCGGTCTCAACACCACCTACATGACTGGGTCAGTTTACTCATCTACATACACACAACTCTGTGTGCAGTCTCTCCAGTGAAGAGTGTACACATACATGTACATGTACATGAATTGACAACCGCTGAGAAACTCAGGTATCAAGCCAAAACACTGTAGGATGCCCAGGGCAGTTGGCAATTTTCAGTACTGAGCTTCCTCAAGTGGATGTTGAGCTTATGCTCTCTCCTAACCAACTCAGCTACAACTGAGGATCTGATGTTCATGTGCATGCATGTACATGTATATATGTAAATTGTATCCAGTTAAGACTAATGTGTGTTTCTTCAGACCTGAGCTATATCGTGCGTCTGGTAAGTTTGAAGTCCTGGACCGGATGTTGCCCAAGTTCAGAGCGACCAACCACCGCACCCTCGTCTTCTGCCAGATGACCTCACTCATGACCATCCTGGAGGACTACCTCAACTGGAAGGGTACGTTCAGAAGTCTCGGTCTTAGTTATCAATTGATATCTTCGACTTCACCTTTACATAATCCAGAATACCTGGCAACCACTGTGTAGTCTGAGCCATTCTGTAGTCATAGAGCATGTACACCCTGTACTCAGTATGCTGCATTTTCATTACATGTACAATGTACATGCATATCTTTCTTAGTATGATTTCACTTAGCAGTGTCTATCTCACTGAAGAAGCTCACTGTAGATGTACATGTCGTGGGTTTGAGTCCCACCCGAGGCAGCTAATTTTTCTTTGAAAAAACTGCTTTGAGCGAGTTGTGTTGTGTTGCTTTGTCTTTCTGTTGTGTTGTGTTGCCTTGCCTTGTCTTTCTAAGCATCTCATGGATGATTGAAGTCATGTATATACTGTGTATACTACCTTATGTCTGGGACAAGATGCTCTGTTCCCTCCCTTCAGGGCTGTCCTACCTCCGACTGGATGGTGCCACAAAGGCTGAAGAGAGGAAGGAATTACTGGAGATGTTCACAGCTCCAGACTCTCCCTATTACTTCTTCTTGCTGAGCACTCGAGCTGGTGGTCTGGGGCTCAATCTGCAAGTTGCAGATACTGTCATCATCTTTGACTCTGATTGGAATCCCCACCAGGTGTGTGTGTGTGTGTGTGTGTGTGTGTGTGTGTGTGTGTGTGTGTGTGTGTGTGTGTGTGTGTGTGTGTGTGTGTGTGTGTGTGTGTGTGTGTGTGTGTGTGTGTGTGTGTGTGTGTGTGTGTGCATGGTGAGGGACCAGGATATGACTTTATACTGTATACTTAGACTATGAAACGAAAATCTAGACACATACAACACAATCTACATGTATATTGTAACACAGGGTCATTTTGTTTCATCCATGATAGTACACACATGGTAAATTGGGTATCCATTCATGTACTGTATGCCATGCAATCTGTACACACGTACATGTATACACATGTATGTATGTATGTATGTACATGTGTAGGACATGCAAGCTCAGGATCGTGCTCACCGTATCGGGCAACAGAATGAAGTGAGAGTATTGAGACTGTGCACAGTCAACAGTGTGGAGGAGAAGATACTGGCAGCAGCTAGATACAAACTCAATGTTGATGAGAAGGTCAGATATACATGTACAATGTACTGTACTGTACATCGTCTTCATCAACAGGTCGCATAATTAGAAGTTGACCTGTTAACATTAAATAGACTATAGAAAGTTCACCTGCCTACATATACATGTACATTTAGTGAATAGAATCACCAACTACACTGTACATGTCCTCTATGGTCACAAGTCACGACTCCCTGTAATCAGGACACTCTGAAATGAGACTACCTCATGCAATTGGTGCAGTAACTCATGAAACGGGATGTACTGCCCATGAGGTGTGTTGTCTCTTGTGCTGTGTGCAGGTGATACAAGCTGGCATGTTTGATCAGAAGTCAACCACTAGCGAGAGGAAAGCATTCCTGGAAGCATTACTGGAGGAGGAAGGTGCAGCAGAAGAGGTCAGAGTCCGTAACATTTTCACAACATCATTGCATTGAATGTGTTATACATGAAATTTTTGTTGCTCCATGACAATTTATGTAGGAGGAAGAGGAAGTCCCTGATGATGAACAGCTTAATGACATGATAGCTCGCAATGAAGAAGAAATGGAGATATTTACTGTAAGCATTGTGTCATATACATGTACAAATTGTGTTGTATAAACACTTAACAAACATGTATTCTTGCTCCTTCCGTCTCGTACCCTCTCCCCTCCATTCTGTGTTGGTAGCGTATGGACATGGAGCGCTGCAGTCGTGATGCTCTTGACCCTAACCTACGCCACAAGCCACGTCTCATCTCAGAGGAAGAGCTGCCCTCTTGGCTGCTCAGGGGAGATGAGGAGGTAGGGAGAACAAGTGGGAGGAGCCCGACTGGGGAGGTTTTCCATGAAAAACACTGTAAAAGTTACATACATATGTGTGTATTATGTAGCATACAGGAAAAAAAACAAGTGATGTGAATTTTACATTCAGTGCATATATTTACGTGTATACATGTACTTTACTCCATATGCATTCCTTCTGTCTGTCCTCTCTCTCTCCCTCCCTCCCTCCCTCCCTCCCTCCCTCCCTCCTCTCCCTTTGGCCATTTCCAGATGGACCAGTTGGAATTTGAGGCCAATGAGGAGCGTCTGTTTGGTCGTGGTTCTCGTGCCAGGAAGACAGTAGACTATTCCGAGATGCTCACTGAGAGAGAGTGGCTCAAGGTACATATACATTCTGCCAGTAAGGATACATGTGTATTAGCAGACTAAGTTGGAAAGGTAACCAGAGAACACCTTAGGATACATCTGTGCATGTGTGCAATATACATGAGCGGTGCAATTGAGCCACGCCCTCACTGTGTGTATTGTTCAGGCAGTGGAGGATGGCACTCTGGAGGAGACTGAGGCCAAGAAACAGAGAAAGAGAAAAAAGAAACCAAATGCTGTTGATGGAGATGACACAACATCAAAGGTATGGAAACTACATAACATGTGTATAGCACACTAACTAAGAGAATTCATTCAGAAAGGAAACCATCTCACCAACTCATACAAGACACAACACACACACACACACACACACACACACACACACACACACACACACACACACACACAAGAGCAGTACATGTACGTAAGTGTATACACGTGCATTGCCTCTTTCAGCGTAAGAAAACAGGCCGTTCACCAGCTGCCCCAGTTCCCTCAAAGGTGATTCGGATGCTGATGAAGCTATGGGATATGACTGTGGACTATCGGGACCACACAGGCCGACAGATAGCTGGAATATTCATGGTGCTACCAACTCGCAAAGAACTTCCTGAATACTACCAGATCATTCGCAAGCCCATTGATTTCAAGAAGATAAAGGTACAAATATCCTACCACTGACGAGAAACACTGGATAAGGTCACTAGTTCTCAAACCAATACATCAATAGCTAGTACATGTAGCTAAAAATGGCTAATTGGAAGAGGGGAACACCTAGCACCCTTTGGGAGATATTTCCTAGAGACATAATTGGCCCACCAAGTCATGCAGAAAAAAATCTATGTTGTTATTACCTGGGCATGTACCACGTTGTCACCAAATTCTTTTACATGTAGACAGTTTTGCTATTTTGTCATCCTGCATATTGTGCACAATGTTTCAAATTTTCTAGCCATGACTATGTGTGTTTACCTACACTGCTCATATATTGTGTGTACATGTAAGAGCCCTCAATTGACGTGTAAGTGTAATATATACATTGCTTTTGTAGGAGCGCATTCAGAAGGGTAAGTACCGTGGTCTGGCTGAAATGCAGGATGACGTTCTACTGCTCTGTAAGAATGCTCGCACGTATAACCAAGAAGGCTCCCAGATATACATTGACTCAATGGTATGTATACATGTTAATAAAGTATTGCCAACTTGGTAACATGCATTCAAAAATAAATATCTATTTCTTGAATTTCACTGTATGAATATATACACATTATGAGATAGTCTAGTGGAGTGTGGTGTACTATGTTGTGTGTATGTACATGTGTATCTGCAGGAGTTGGAGCGAGCTTTCATGGAAGCTAAGAGTCAGGTTGAGAGTGGGGCAGTGGAGTATGGAGACAGTGACGATGAGAACACTCGGGAGGTGAGCCTGAGGGTAGTTAGTAGTCTGTAGCAAATATTGACACTGAGAACACTAGTATTCAATAGGTAGAGTTATTCAAATAAAGTAGTGCATGTAAGACAGTCCGTACTATGTTTGTATGTAGCTCAGGCCATCCTTGCACACATCACTATACTAGGGTGATATGGAGAGTACAGTCACTGCGTACTAATATGTCACTTTATTTCTTATAGGCTGAAGGATATGTATCTGATACATCAGATGGTAAGTTATGTTTGTACTGCACTTTTACTTTAATAGTAGTATGGTGTAGATGTTATTGCTGCAAGTGAATTAAGCCATTTCATGTACTTAGTGAATATACATGTACATGTGTGTGTGTACGTGTAACTCTCCTTTCATCATATCACTACATGTACATGTATCATACTCAGTGTCCACCCCTCGATCCACGCCCAAGCTGAAAGGCATCCGCCAAGACAGAGGGAAGGTTAGTGTTCATCTGGGAATAACGAGATGGCAATAACTACATGATTGCATGTACATGTATATATGTATATTGTACAACTGAAAAATGACTGAGGCTTTCACTGTATGTGTGCAGGGAAGGAAACGTAAAGGTCCAGGCAGGCCTAAGAAGCACCCAATGATAGTGGAATCTGACAATGATGAAAGTGAAATTGTAAGTTTGTACATCATTGAGTTAAATACCATAGTCCTACATGTATCGGTATGTAGTGTATGAGGTCAGAATATGACTCAGCATGTTCTTTAGTGTTTGCACTGTCACTGTAGTATACTTTAGCATGGTGTACACACACACACACACACACACACACACACACAGCAGTATACAGTGGCAGATTATGTCCCGTCTCCAGCATCATCCTACACGTCATCCCAGGTACCCTCCCCAGCCTCCTCCCTCGCCTCCTCCTCCCATTCCAGAAAGAAGACATGACCTCATCACATTACAATCATGGCACATTATAATTCGTACTTTTGAACTCCATAGGCCTAGTGCTTGTATAGCTACTTTCATTATAGTGATTGTGTTGTATATTATACAGTCATGGAACATTCATCCTATCATGTACACTTGTACAACATCCTGCAGGTGTACTGCTGCATAATGAATTGCATTCTGATTTGATATTCATAATTGCCTTGTGTACTTGTGAATCTGTGGTGGGTATATTTTTCCCAATAGTGCTGGCCTTTACACTCACATCCATATAAAAAAAACAGGGGTCATAATTATGATTAATATTGCTGGTGTATGCAGAAGATAAGCTTCACTGCATGATCATGAGTAGGGGGTGGCTAGGAATGGAAAGTACTAACAAAATACATGCATAATGTGATTGACATATATAGAAAGAAAGGCACTTGTATTCTAGCTGAATATGTGCATGCATTTTATGAAGACAGTACATCATTGGAAATAATGGAGTTTTTCAAGTGCAATATTCAACTCTCCATTCCAAGAACGTAATTTTCGATTCCTTCTACGGAGCTCCGAATTCTGCGATTTCAGCAATCGATTTTGCTTCTGTAGTAACATCATGTGTTTATGTGCATTTTTCTCTATATGATCCTCCATGTCTTTACGCAATATCCTATCAGAACATCCAGCATCCCTAAATTGACAATCAATAGGTTCTAATGGACACATTTCGTAATGCATATTCAATTCTCTGCGTGTCATTTTCCTCTGATCGCAGTGATTGGGGCAGCTGAGGATGTACTCTGGGCACTCATCATGATGTAGGTCAATGGCATTATGTGCTACCACAAGCCCACAAAATGTACATCTATCACGGCGGTATTGGCAGGTCTTCATGTGGTGTTCCAGATCCTTGCGTTTGAATACCCGATAGCAGAATGTAAAGGGACATTCTAGTTCAGCATATTCACAGCCATCATTGGATGTGAGGTGTTCATTCAGATGTTCTGCACGACCTACCCACATACAGCCCTCTCTACAATGAATGCAAGCAGTGAACAGTTCGTCAATCTCTCGTTTCAAGGATTTATTCAGAATGTGTGTAAAATTTTCCTGCTTATGGCAAAAGGGACAGTTGTTTTGTCTCTGTAGCCAGCTTGTGAGGCAAGAGTGGCAGAAGTTCTTGCCACAGCACTCTGCGAGGCAGGGATCCTTCAGAGGCTCCACATTGCAAATCTCACACACATATTTTTGACTGAGATCAAAATCAACGTACTGTGCACTTGGATAATTCCCAGTGAGCAAGTTTATCTCACGCATAAGGGATTTATTCTTTATGTGCTTGAAATTTTCTTTTCGACACTGTGGACAAGTGTTGTTTCTCCATTGTAGCAGGCAGCTGCTGCAGTAGTGCTGGCCACAGCATTCAGTGAGACGTGCTCCTTTGAGTACACCAAGACAGATGCTGCACTGATACTTAGGATCTGGTTCCATTGTTCCTTTTCAACGTTTCTGTCCGTGGAATGGATATGAGAAGTCTAGATAGTAACGTACGCAAAATGCTCGCTCACTTAAAATAGATACATGTGTAGTTCTACTTGCAACACGCGCGCGTTGCGATGTCACGCTGCAGTGGGGAACCCCCACGGAATGTCCCAACCCCCAGAACTATTGTTCATCAAATTTTGGCTCAAAGAATAATTTATACAAGTGCATCATTAGTTGTTATTTACAAAATCTGACACTTTATACAGACATTAGATAAGAAAACCAAGGGCTGTATAAAAATATAAATTTTACAAACTTCCAAGTAAAAGAAGCACATAAAGAACATATTTGTAACTAACAACATGATATATAGTTATACAGGTGTTTCCCTGGGAGAAGAATCTAGATTGTGAAGCAAGACGTGGTTGTGTTGGTGGTGGCTGAGTCTGTGTGGCTGTGGTGGGTCGGGAAGAGGAGTTAGGCCTCCATTTTGGGACTCTTCTGGTAGCAGGAGAGACAGGCTATTGAGCAGGATCTCCAGCTTGACTCTCAACTCATTAAAATCTGGTCTCTTCACTGGAAGTGTCTGTGAGGAAGGGACACACAGACTTAATACTCACATTTCATTACGAAATATACCCATTCATTGTGTATCACTACTACAATAAATGTCAAGCTCATCAAACCAAACTTGCTACAATTGCATTACATGTACACACACCACTTGCACAATTAACCCTATAAGACAAGCATTAATGTCTGCGTCACATGCTCACTCCTTAGTACCTGGCAGCAGCGGAAGGCTAGAGCTAGAAAGTCTTCAGGAGGACGGCACTCCACAACACTAGACAGAGCACAGAACCTCTTCTCATCCAATCCATAGTCCTACAGGAGATACACGTCAAATGTTACTTCTATCACAATAGATATATATGTAAGAAAGTAAGCCTGTTCGCCTCCAGACCAGCACACACCTAACCACACACTTGTCATACATACACAGCCACAAAGACAGTGTCCATACATGTACATGAATGCAAAACTACACATATGCTAAGTATACATACATGAACTAGGTGAATGCAGCACATTTGTGGTAAGCGGATCGAGCACACCTTGCGTAAAATTAGAACTACGTATAATAACATCATGGTATGTACAGTGCCTGTCACATAGATACATTGTACATATAGAAAATCGTCCCGTTGACACGACTAGGTGGGCTCACTTCGCTCGCCAATTATGTATATACACCCACAAGTCTCTCTTGCTTGCAGTTTATCACCTACAATACCTTGGAACGAGGTAATTCATCAGGGTCTGCCTCTAATCGTGATATGATTTCACACAGGACAATTCCGAATGAGAACACATCTGCTTTCTCATCATATGACTTCCCATTGAGCACCTCAGGAGCCATCCAGAATGGATTGCCCACCACTGACTGTGTCCTCTGCATTGTCCTACACACACACACACACACACACACACACACACACACACACACACACACACACACACACACACACACACACACACACACACACACACACACACACACACACACACACACACAAGAAAGCAATCCTCATGTAAACTGTTCTTGCATACTAGAACATTGTATGATGTATATTTAAACTATAGAGAGAATAATTGCCCTCCTGTTACCAACCTGATAACACGCGGGGCTTTTGCTGCAAGACCAAAATCAGCCACAACTGCTGTATAGCTCTCTCCATGCTTTCTCAGCAGACAGTTCTTTGAATTGAGGTCTCTGTGTAGCATGCCATTCCTGTGTAGGTAGTCCATGCCCTGTGCAATGTCCAGAGCTAACTTGACTCTCAGAGTCATGGGAAGAGGTATAGAGACATTCTGGATTAGCTGTTCCAGAGCTCCACCATTCATGTACTATTGGTATGAGAGTGAGAGTGAGAGAGAGAGAGAGAGAGAGAGAGAGAGAGAGAGAGAGAGAGAGAGAGAGAGAGAGAGAGAGAGAGAGAGAGAGAGAGAGAGAGAGAGAGAGAGAGAGAGAGAGCATGACAGCTTTGGTGCTAAAAGTGCATGTTTACCTACAACAAGCTATAATGTTACATACATCTCATTACATATGCACCTACATTAACTACATTGTAACACACACATCACACATGATCATATTACCAACAATAGTATAGTTGTTTACCTCAGTCAGAGGGTGGAGTTGACCATTGTGTACACATGCTCCATAATAACTGTGATATAGAGAAAATAGACACACAATTCATTACTATTTGTCTCTCATATTTGTATCATCAAATGCGGCTCTAACATATAGTGCAGCTCCTTTAACGACTGTTTAGAAGGAAATTATAGGGTAGTCCTCTTAACGAGGTTCTACATACATGAACACATGTCTGACATGATGCATGGTGAGACATACTCTGGTAAAATGTGTGAGACTGTGTACAAGTGTCAATTCAATGAACTTACTGGAGAATGTTAGGATGGTAAAGTTTCTTCAATAACTCCACCTCCTTCAATTTCCTGATCCCAGTCATTCTCTTATTCAACTTTAACACCATCACTTCATCTGTTGGTATATGACGCACCTGTGTGAGAGAGAGGGAGGGAGGGAGGGAGGTGTGGTACAATGACAGCACTTCCTATGAGATTGATGCACATGTACACACAACACATGCCAAAAATGTGAAAAGGAAATTAATGCTAACATCACATGCCTTCAACCCATGACTAAGAATGGATAAAGTACACAGAGTGTACACAGTACATGTACATATGTGTACATATATACATGCTAGTGTCACAGCATAAAGTTGCACCATATGTTGTGTAGGTCGGCCATTGTAAATGTACATACATGTACATACTATGAAAGCTGGTCCTTTACCAACAAAAGACCATGTAACGAAAAGTGAAACATTCCATAAGGATTCAAGGGATTTACATGAATTTTGATACACCTACATACATACATACATGTAGGCGAACAAAATTACATGTACATGCATGTATATTTGTAGGGAGTTACTAAGTACATGTATGGGAGGAATTACTTCTAGAAGTGTATATGCCCACTGTTTTGCAACTACTGTGCATACCCCTACGATCCTTGTAATAATACCATCCTTTGATAACATAATAATGCAGTTGTTTTTTTGCCCACATGTAACCCCCTAATCAAATTACATGAATGGACTATGTGGTTGCTTGGAAGACTAGCCAACTTTACATGCAATGTACATGTATATATGTACCCGTTGTAGCTACATGTTCATGTGTTAGTCATCTTAATTGCATACACTATGGCATCCTTAGTACATTTACACCATCAATAAGGCATGTTGGAGTCTACATTACCTCCCCCACAAACACATGTAGTGTAGGATATATGTACACGCATATACGAAAGTTACCACACAAAATGTATGTGTAATGTTCACCCCTGCATTCATGGCAGCTAATTGCAGGACACAAGGTGAGCCAACTAAGATCTTTGATACATAACGGCAATGGTTATTGTATACGTATCTAAATTTGAACTTCCCCCTTTTACTAATGATATTACATTACAGCTTAGTCCAATTAAATTCTGGCAGGCATAACAGCAACCTATTGTGAAGGTGCAGGGGTCAGGGGTGGCTGTGCAGCTAATGTTGTTTACAGCAGTGGTATGTACGTCAGTGGATCTGCCTACCAACACATGTTCAGATACAGTGGTATGCACACAGAGGTTAAGTGAGCTATGTGGTAAGTGCAAGTTTACAATTACTACCACACTCTTCCATCCATATATATATATATATATATACATGTATGTATGCCTATACTGCAATGAAAGCAAATACCACCACAGTGTGAATGCCTAACTGAAATGGAATGTAGCACAGGATTTCTAATATTTACACCACTCTCCAGTAGGGAAACCTCCAGGAAATCACACAAGTGTTGGCACACAATGTATGAATCCCCATATACATGTAGAGGAAAGCACCAAGTGGAACACAGTACACAGTGAAACTGTACACAGGTGGTGATCACCTTGAAAACCTCTGCATAGAATCCAGCACCGATTTTTTCAAGAATCTCGAAATCCTCATATTGGTTGATGGAGTCAACTGCCTCCCTCATGGCAGTCAGTAGTGGTGAGTTTGGAGTGTTTTGTCTACACTCTTCCTCGGCTATTTCGTGTATGGGAGACCCTCGGGCCTGGTCTCCATCCATCCCTCCCATCCACACACCCCTAATTCTATGTGGAGAGTGTGAAATATCAGTGATGGTGACAGGTGAAGAGGATTGTGGTGAGGAAGAGAAGGTGTGATGATTATGTGTGAAGACGCTTGTGAGGTCTGTAGTAGCCATGTCATTAACACCGTCCCCTATGGCAACAGTGGCTGGATGAGTGCTGTGCTGGTCCAGCTGTGATGAATATGTTTCAGCTGGTGGGTCAGTGATCAAGACAGTTGATGACATAGACAGAAGCACTGCACTCTGAAGAGACATACATCGTTCATACTACACATGTACACACACATGTACAAGAAGTACATGTATATACAAGGCCCATGTATGGACAAGCATCAAACTTGCGTGCAAGTTACATGCATTACATGTACATCTCGTTGATCTATCTAGAGGTATAATTTGCCTCTAAGTCAATAAGTAGGCCCATAACATGCTCTAAGCGAAGTAAAGCAACATCATGTTGTACATGTATCTGCAATATTGCTATAAGCTTATACCAAGCCTTACCTTGACTTTGTAGGGTGGAAGTGGGCCAGAAAGCCTAGATCTTGAGTGACGGCAAAGGCAGTGTTTCAGTCACTTCAGCTGATAGATTTTCTGTTGAGGCTTTGTATATAGTTCTTGGCGCGCGCACAAAAAAAAACACATTTTCGCGTAACGTTTACGTACGTGGGCGCGTATTATTAGGCTACGTAACGTGTTGATCTAAATTTAGAAACATCGGTGCGTAAAGCCTGATAAAGGGCGGGTTCACTCCGGAATACGTTATCGTGGTTATGGCTGTGTTTGTAGTTTACATGTACCAGGGCCGGCGGAGACGGTGGGGCAGGTAGGGCATTTGCCCTACCACTTTTTGGTGGTGAATACAGGAAATGACGTGCTATAATTTTTATCCGCGATAGTGAAGTAGGCTAGCTGCGTTCGCAGACACGCAATGTGGCGGTAAGCGATATAATAGTCTAGAGTCGTCTGATTTTGCTTCGTACGCTGCGGCCGCGTAATAAGCAGGTCCAACCATAAATAGCTGCTGGATATACATATATAGAGGAGTCTGGGGACAAGGCTGGTAAATCTGCTTGTCTAAATACGACTGACATACGTAATAGCCTTACAGCAGAGGTGGCGGAATGATTAGTAAACACGTGTGCGCGCGCATGCGGATCCATTGGCATTTGCCCTACCACCCTTTGTGGAGCTGCTCCGGCCTTGTGTACTGGTTTTCTTGGGCAATAATCTTATCTTGCAATGCAGCCTGTTATTTACTTGTAGTTACTGAAATACATTCACATTGAAAGAAACTAGAGAATTATCTTCTTACATGCTCATAATGCAAGAGGGTATATAGCTATCTGCCTTCTACCAGCATAGAGTGAATATCTAACTAAGAGGATTGCACAATGCTAGGATACAATACCTTACTTGCTGCTGCAACAACAAATCATCCATGGACTTGGCTAGAGGAGAGTGAAAGAATTCATGATGTACTGTGTATGTATACTCCTGTTTTCACATTCACAGTGAAAGAAATCCACTTGTCAGGTTCCACCAAAAGCTCAAATTCCCACAAGATATCCTGGGTGTTGAAATATTCATTCTTGAGTCTGTCACCTGAATGAATTGTTGCTTTGAGAATCTGACATGGATAATGCTAAGAGCAAATCCCATTCCACTATGATACTGCGTATGTTGGAGCATAGACTAACGTACAGTCAGCCCCCCTAATGATAGTAGTTGGTGCTCTCTTTTGCTGTTGTGCAAAAAATGATACTGTTTTGGACGTCACTTAGTAGACTCTAAATGCGCATGCGCAAACAGCGTGCCTACTCATTCTCTCTCGTAGGGCCTTACACTGTTTCATATAGCATAGGAGACTATTTACTTCACCTCGCTACAAAGACATACAGAAAGCCATTGTAGCGGCCATGGCGGAGATAAAAGAGCATGACCCACAGTGAGTTGCTAGGAAGGAAAGGTAGTGAGTAGAAAGGAAGGGGGAGAAAGGAAGTTTTGATGTTGAATTACACAGCAGCTGTTCAGTCGTTTAGTGCGTGCGTTTATACGCTTAGGTACTACAGTAAGTGTTAACTAGAAGGCCTTTATGTAGTGCCGTACAGGTGTATAGGAGTGTGAAATAGCATAACTAGTGTACACGTGTACACTAGAAGTCAAATCTTATGGAAGTATGTAGTAAGCCATGTGTTCCAGTTATTGTTGAAACATGGTGTACGGTGTATGTGAACACAGCCTATAGCAGCGTTGTGTAATAGTGGGCATTATTTAGAATACCCACCGGCGGCTACTATTCCTTGCATTGTACTACGAACAACGTCTCCTTTACCCCAGAGATGATCTGGCCACTGCCATCCTACGCACTAAGTCCAAGCCAAACCGTCTCCTGGTAGAGGAGGCAGTCAATGACGACAACTCAGTGGTGGCACTCTCTCAAGAGAAGATGGACGAACTGCAGCTGTTCAGAGGAGATACAGTCCTCCTAAAAGGCAAAAGGAGGAAAGAAACAGTATGTGTGTGACCTCTTATTGCACATTCATTCATGGCTTGTACACAGTCCTCTAAGAAGTATTCAACAATACTCTAATGTACAGAATGTCTTAGCACAGACATATTCTTCTATCCATTCTCAGGCACTGTGTGTGTGTGTGTTTTGTGTGTCCACTTTACATGTGAAGGGGCTATTAATGAGAAACTGTGCTTGTGTGTGCTTGTGGACTGTACAGTATGAGTGGATGTGTTATTTTCTACGCAGGTTTGCATTGTGTTGAGTGATGACACTGTGGCCAATGAGAAGATTCGAATGAACCGAGTCGTACGCCAGAACCTACGTGTTCGTCTGGGAGATATTGTTAGGTCAGAAGTACACACCACATTAAATGTACGTACAGTTTAGTTTGGGTCAGGTTAAAACTGCATAATCTGTATTTCTTGTACATATGTCCATGGCTGGGGGCCCTTTGATTATTTAACTTGTATGCTGTATGTATACATGTATATGGTTTGATCTGCATGTTAAATTGTCTGAGTTGTCTGTCTCTTACTTCTTACATAGCTATTGTGCTATCCACATGTTTTCATGTATAGTAGTGTGTGCATGTTTATGATTTTTTTCCATTCTCCCTCTGTCAATAGTGTGACGGCATTTCCCGATGTGAAGTATGGAAAGAGAATACATGTGTTGCCTATTGACGACTCTGTGGAGGGTATCACAGGGTAAGATATACATGAAGTAATCAAGATTAATAGCCTAAATGATGGAGACACTATCAACCAACATCACTGCCAAGTACACTTGCAATGTCTATTGTGTATTACGTATAGCATTTTACTGTAGGAACTTATTTGATGTGTTCCTGAAACCCTACTTCCTCGAGGCCTACCGCCCTGTACACAAAGGTAGGTCTATAACACATAGTTTAGGCTTTGCATATCACGTTCTGTCTTGTATGACTAACAACCTCTGTCTGTTTTCGAGAGAGTTCTTCATATGTAGATGAGGCTGTGTGTAAGTGTGAAGATATTTGTGTGTGTGTGTGTGTGTGTGTGTGTGTGTGTGTGTGTGTGTGTGTGTGTGTGTGTGTGTGTGTGTGTGTGTGTGTGTGTGTGTTCAGGTGACATACTGTTGGTGCGAGGTGGGATGAGGCAAGTGGAGTTCAAGGTAGTTGAGACTGACCCCACCCCCCACTGCATCGTGGCACCTGACACTGTCATACACTGCGAGGGAGAGCCAATCAAAAGAGAAGACGAGGAGGAGTCCCTCAACGAGGTTGGCTATGACGACGTGGGAGGATGCCGCAAACAACTGGCACAAATCAAGGAGGTAGACATGTACATACATTGTACATGTACGTATAGTGCACATGACCTTGAAATGCATTACATGAGAAGAAGTTGTACATGGTGTTTGTTTGCATGTGTGTGCCTAAGTGATCTGTTGCTAGGAGTTGCTCCGTGCTCAGGATGTGTGGACCTAAGTATGTCTTGTGTGGGTTGGTGAGGCGAGTTTGCTTTCTTACGTCTTCTAGCTTATGTGCTATACACACTTTATATATGTACACACACTCTACCACTGCATTACATACTATGAGTGATGGAATTTGTCGTTTTTCAGATGGTGGAACTCCCCCTCCGTCACCCCCAGTTGTTCCGAGCCATTGGAGTCAAGCCTCCACGTGGTATTCTGCTGTATGGCCCACCAGGTACTGGGAAAACCCTGATTGCTAGGGCCGTCGCTAACGAGACTGGAGCCTTCTTCTTCCTCATCAATGGTTGGTTACATCATCAATGTATGTGAAGTAGCAAGACAAGCACAGTGGCCCTTCTGAGCATGTGTGGGAGTGGTTAATTTAGCATTTCAGACTCGCAGAACATGTTAAACTCAGCTATGTATACTGCCATTTATACTTGCTTTAAGTCTTCCTATTCCCCACTGAAACCCAAAAACTGAATATACTGTGTACATGTATGTAATGGGATATACATGTTCTGTACATAAATGCAAGTTGTGTGGTATAAATATTACATCCTAACATATTCATGTATGCCAAGTGACTGTGTGGTGTGTACTGTAGGCCCTGAGATCATGAGTAAGATGGCTGGAGAGTCGGAGAGTAATCTTAGGAAAGGTTAGCCTCAAATGTTGTCCATAGTGAGACTACTGTACAATGGATGTATGTACATACAATGTATACATGTACATGTCTAATACATGTACCAAAGTAAGGGCTTACCCTCCATTAATAATTGTAGTCATTGTAATGGTTATTGGTAGTGAGCCTGTTCCTCTGTGTGCATGTGAGTACTGGCTCTCTAATGTCAGTACTCAGTGTGTAGTACATGGGAGGTAGAGAGAAGGGGCTTGCCTTTGGTTCCACTGTGGAGCTGCATCCATCACTCCATACTGGATTATGGTGGCCGACATGATGCCCACATACACATGCATATATACTGTATATATGCACCCACCAGTGTTCTATCTAGGATTTTTGGTTTGGGGGGGAAGCTGTGAGGTGTGCTATCACTGAGCAGAGTAGGGGGGTCCGGGGGCATCCTCCCCCGGAAAATTAATTTTACATTGCCAGAGATGCAATCTAGTGCATTTATTTAACATTCTTGGGTACACAAATAAACATGAAGTCAAGTAGACTAGGTTACTGCAAGCATACAAGCTACACTAACAGGGGGGGAAGCTTGAATGTTTGGGGGAGAAGTTGGGGTGTTTGGGGGGGAAGCTTCCCCCCTGCCCCCCCCCCCCCACTGGATAGAACCCTGCCCACATACATGTACATGTAACGTGTGGTTGTAAAATACACTCCGATTCAAGGTTTATTTTTGTCTCCTGCTGCTGGTGGTTTGTGTTTGTACAGCTTTCGAGGAAGCTGAAAAGAATGCCCCTGCAATTATCTTCATTGATGAACTGGATGCCATTGCTCCAAAAAGGGACAAGGTGTGTGCATAATGTACATGTGAATGTACATGTACATTGTACAGAAACTGATAGCATCATGCAGAGTTCACTCTCCAAACTAAACGAAACCAACTTTGATAATATTTGAGCCCTTGATGTCCTTCAGTTTACATGTACACATACCTGTGATGATAAGTGTGTGTGTGTGGGTGTGTGGGTGTGTGGGTGTGTGGGTGTGTGGGTGGGTGTTGATAGTGAATTTGCAGCAGTTATTAAGTGTTACTGTGATACTCAATCCTCGCCCCCTGCAGACTCATGGTGAGGTGGAGCGACGTATTGTCTCTCAGCTCCTGACCCTCATGGATGGACTGAAGCAGAGGGCCCATGTCATTGTGATGGCTGCCACCAATAGACCCAATAGCATTGATCCAGCTCTGCGCAGGTTTGGTCGCTTTGACAGAGAAGTGGACATTGGCATTCCAGATGCCACAGGTAAGATACTGCATGTGACTGTCCATAAACTACCCAATAGCCGTGCAATGTATAAATCATGTGTGGTAGTGATTTTCATTTAACGTGCTGTTCAGTTCTCTCCTATAAGTCCACAAATCTACTAACTGTTTCCCCTCTCTCTCTCTCTCTGTTCCTATCCATCCTCCCTTCCTTCCTCCCTCCCTCCCTCCCTCCCTCCTCCCTCTCCTCAAAGGCCGACTTGAGATCCTGCGTATCCACACCAAGAACATGAAGCTCCATGATGACGTGGACCTGGAGCAGGTCGCAGCCGAGACTCACGGTCACGTTGGTTCCGACATTGCCTCACTCTGCTCTGAAGCTGCTCTACAGCAGGTACAGCTGTAATACTGCACACAGCACATACTAGGAATCCTCAAGTGTAATAGCATTTATGTTGGTATGAAGCACCACTTTAGAATTATTATTAGTTGAGTGCAATGCTCTGCAAACTTCTAAGTTAGAATTTGCAGCAGAGCAAATTCCTTTAAGTATCCCATGGATATATATACATATATATTGTAGTTCCCATGCATGTATATACAAGTATCTAATACTTACCTTAAGGTTACCATTAATTGCGGTTACTAATTTTAGCATTTTTGAACAGAGAGTGTTTGGCGAACACTAATTTTAGCGATATTTTTATCTTCACTATACATTAAGTCTATACAAAACAACATTATGTGGCAATCATGACTGACAATACCAGTTCATTCATAGAAAAGAAAGATATTCCGGTAGTAATATTGTAGTTTAGTCGATTGCTAGTAGTTTTGGTGCTTCTCTCAGCTAGTCTCGCGGCCTCAGGGTCCAGGGTTGGGGGGCAGCAGTCAAGGGCGTTGAGTGGTATTGACCCCACTAGCACTAATACACAGATCCTGAGACGTGTGGCCACGAGGCCTTCTTATCCGCGCTCCGGTTTGGAAGTGGTTTTTGGTGAGCCTGCCGACGAAATACATCTTGCATTGGTCATTCGAGATGGAATTTTGTGTTCTATTTAAGCAAATTTTCATTGCGGTATGAATATCATTGCGCATATAATTTAGCGATTTCACGGATTCCTGCTAAATTCGCTAAAATTAGTACCCGCAATTAATAGTAACCTTAAGGTACAATGTAAGTCACTCACTGGTGGTGGTGCTGGGGGTGGGAATTGTTGAGTATGAATCTTGTAGTATACAGTATAGTGATGGTGAACCTTCCTCCGTGTAGATCAGGGAGAAAATGGATCTGATTGACTTGGAGGATGACACTATTGATGCAGAGGTCATGGACTCTCTGGCCGTCACTATGGATAACTTCAGAGTGAGATCTCCATGCATCCATTGTACATGTACATGTATATAGTTCGGTGATTGAGAGATCAACAGCTAGTACTGGTTGCTAGTGGTATAGGACAGTAAAACATCACAGTAAACAGGACACTTAATTCTAATGCATTGTTCAATCCATGAAATTCACCTTAGTAATCAGGACACATTCTTTTTGTCCTGAAGGTACATGTATATGAACTAGAAAATGAAGTAGATGTAGTGCATGTGTGTATGAGATGGTAGGAGATGGTGTGTCCTGTTGTGTGTGCAGTATTCGATGGGTCAGAGTAATCCGAGTGCACTGCGTGAGACAGTGGTGGAAGTACCCACTGTCACCTGGCAGGACATTGGAGGACTGGAGGAGGTGAAGAGGGAGCTCCAGGAACTTGTACAGGTAAGCATTGTGAGTTATTTCCTCTCTTCATTATGATGATGAGTCAGCATCAGGAAGCACTCTATAAATGACTTTAGCTCTTTAAATAAACTTCATGGTGTGCTGAAATGAACTTTGTAGTCTGGCTGCTGAATAAGCATAGCAATCAGTACCACACACACACACACACACACACACACACACACACACACACACACACACACACACACACACACACACACACACACACACACACACACACACACACACACACACACACACACACACACACACACACACACACACACACACACACACACACACACAAAATCATGTACATTGTACATTTTCTACACATGTGTATAGTATCCAGTGGAGCATCCTGAGAAGTTCCTCCAGTTTGGTATGACCCCCTCCAAGGGAGTGTTGTTCTATGGTCCTCCTGGCTGTGGAAAGACACTTCTAGCCAAGGCCATTGCCAATGAGTGCCAGGCAAACTTCATTTCCATCAAGGTACATGTACATGATGTTTAATGCAATTTAACGTAGGAATCCAGGCTCAGCCATGTCCTGATCCCGCCAGGTGTGATGCAGGCTAGGACAGGTTGAGCATGTGCAGTCAATCCATGCCCGCATTTGCATGGGCTCGCAGCATTTGTGAATACTGTACCAGTGACGGGTGTCAGCCTAGTTTAGGCAATTCAGTTCACCAGTTCACCCTGCCATCCATCCCAAATACCACATATAGGTCTCTATCCATGGGATGTGATACCTGCATTAATGTCCAAGTTTGCCTTCATAATGATATTCATCACAGTATAATCATATTCATTACATTACATCATCCTGGGAGATAGGGTTAGGGCTAGGGCTGAGGCTAGGGCATATTGTAGGGGAATTTCCCTGAAGGCAAACCTGGACATCCCTTGATACCTGGTTGGCATCATATAAGGGAGCCAACTCCATGCTCCTCCCACTCAGGGGAGGAGCTTGGCGCTAACTCCTCCCCCAAAACTGTTGGGGAGAAATAAGTGATCATGTGATCACGACAGCAGGTCACGTGCATGGCACATTCTCCGTCATCCAATGACGTAACTGTCAATCACATGCACTAATGGATCAACAACAAGCCATCAATGGGTACCATACTAGTCTTTGGCCGCCTGCCAAAGACTAGTATGGTAGAGGTGTTGCCTATGACTTCCATAATATACTAGAGTTTACATGTACATTGTAAATGTGTTGTTGTTGACCCATTAGTACATAAGCTGACACAGCTGTTGGCTTGTGTGTAAGTAATTATAATAGAGTCTACTGTTTGCATAGTAGCCATGTACAATGTACTCAGACGTACATTTGTACTATGCTTGAACTACATAAACAGAATCTAGGAAGGTACCTGGGGCTTTCCCTTCTACATGCAACACACACACACACACACACACACACACACACACACACTGCCCCACGCTAGGGTCCTGAATTACTGACCATGTGGTTCGGGGAGAGTGAAGCTAACGTGAGGGATGTGTTCGACAAGGCCAGGGCTGCAGCTCCGTGTGTCCTCTTCTTTGACGAGCTGGACTCCATTGCCAAGTCTCGGGGAGGCAATGTAGGAGATGGAGGTAGGTCAATCTGCACACACTTCCTGGCTAGAATTACTGCTTATGAAATATGCATTACATCAACTTACATGTATAGTAATTGAAAATAGAATTTGTCCATGTTAGGGAATTTTAGAGGAAACACAATTGTATAGCCAGCCATATTAAACACACATGTGATGTGTCAGTGAGAAAGTGCAAAGTAATGTGTCAGTGAGCTGTTTGTCCAGCCAACTTGGCTCTGCACATAAAGCTCCATCCTCTCTCTCCTTCCCTTACAGGTGGTGCAGCAGACCGTGTTATCAACCAAGTACTGACTGAGATGGATGGGATGAGCACCAAGAAGAACGTGTTTATTATTGGAGCCACCAATCGACCAGATATCATTGACCCTGCCATCCTACGTCCAGGCAGGCTGGACCAGCTTATCTATATTCCACTGCCTGATGAACCAGTAAGTACAGGGGCTAAGTACAGATGTACATGTACAATGTTAATCACCTTAAAATGTGCAAAACATGCATTTACAGTTGTATGTACATAATGCTGCCCGTTGTATAGGAGTTATAGTGCAGTTTCACAATAAGTCATGTACTTTCTACCAGTGTGAAGTTTCAGTAGTAAAATTTCCCATATTCCATATGAGGAAGTTGTATATTATAATAATTAATGTTTGTTTCAGTATTGCATTGTTTTCCTCCCCTCCTTCCTCCCCCTCTCCCACTCCCCCTCCCTCCCACTCCCTTCAGTCTCGTGTATCCATCATGAAGGCTGCCACTCGCAAGTCACCCATTGCTCCAGTGAGAAGCTGTTTATCAATAGTGGGATGGCTTGGGCTCTTATATACATACCATGTTGCTGGTCATGCAGTTACACCATCCATATTATAGTCATGCATACAATTCCCTTGACATTATAATATTGAATGTACATGCAAATAAGAATGAGGAGGTATCGATTTGACACGTCTCAGATTGTGGGATGATCTTTAACTTGTGCTGACACCATGCATATTTGCTTCCCCATGATTATGTTTCCCCATGATTATCTATTTCTTCAGAATGTAGATCTAGCTTACATTGCCAAGATCACTAAAGGATTTAGTGGAGCTGACTTAACTGAGATCTGCCAGAGGGTATGGAATGCAGTATATAAATCCATAGCTGTATATTTGTGCTATTCTTCAGGCATGCAAACTGGCTATTCGTGAAAGCATTGAGGCTGACATTCGCAGAGAGCGTGAGCTTCGTGACAACCCTGACCTGGAGCTGGTATGCACATGTATATATAAACTGTACTGTGTTTTGTCACTATTAGTATAAGCCACTGATGAAAATCAATGTAGTCATACTAGCTATCAAAATATTGCTGCTCAGACATCCAGGTCTTTGTACATGTATATCCACTCTCTTGATCCACTCCCCTCTCCTGACTCCTCCCTTTCTCTTAGGAAATGGAGGATGACCAAGTTCCCGAGATCCGCAGGGAACATTTTGAGGAGGCGATGAGGTTTGCTCGGCGTTCAGTCACAGACAGCGACATCAGGAAATACGAGATGTTTGCACAGAAACTGCAAACTGCACGAGGCTTTGGACAGTCTTTTAGGTGAGACTGTGTTTAATGCATTTCACATTCTAAAGTGCAGTGTCATTTCACTTGTTGCTATAGAGTTACAGTTCTAATCACCTTGGTGGTGCAATAACCTTGCATCATGTGCAATATTTTTTTACTTTGTGGTTGTGCAATTTTCAATTTATGTCTGCAGGTTCCCCCAGGGTCAAGGTCCACAGGGATCTCAAGGGGGAGGGGCTGGAGGTGGAGCATCCAATGCTCCCGTACTAGAAGAGGATCAGGAGGATGATCTCTATAACTAAACCTCACCCTGATCAAACTGACTGGCTTCATAGGCATTATTGTTATTATGCAAAGTATTACTATGTTCAATCACTGGTTTATTACTTGCTAGTAAAAAAAAACACTGAGCTTTTGCCTAGGCCTATATATGAATGAATTGCCTCGTGCTTCCTACGCACGCGTGTTCAGATCACGTACGTACACGTATACAATTTCTGCATGTCACACATTCATGACCACGTGACCTCTAAACTGGAACTCCCTTGGAAACTCCCCGGGGAACTCCCTATAACTTTAAACCTTCGTAACACTAAGTTGGATACATTTTTGTGTCTTATTCACTTCGGCAATGCCGGGGTACGACGTAGCTGACTCCCAGTTCAAGAATAACACCAGTGAAGGTATTTCCAAATACCGCTGCCCTGAGTGTTCTCTCATTCTCCGTGACGCTGTTCAGCCGTCGTGCGGACATTGGTTGTGTAGCAGCTGCGCTGACGTTATTTTCCAGAAAAAGTGAGTTGAAAATTGTATAAACTAGAGCTGTAAACGTAAATTAGACTCGTCGCAGTAAACGCGTAAGTTTTAAATAGCGTCATTAGCAACTCTTGATCCCGCCCAACCAAGAATGAATATAGTGAGTAGCATTAGTTCCAAGAGTAATGTATGTAGGGCGAGCTGCACATGGACCCTCCATGGTACCAAATAGGCGACGAGTTTGACAGGGAATTAGTTACCTCCCTTGAATGATTGACGAAAGGTGTCCTAATGGCAGGGGGGGGCATTATGTATATATACTACAGACCAACCGACCAGCGTACATAATGTGTACTTCATATGGACCTCCAGGGTGTCCCCGCGCTACATGCAAACCTTGCTTCTTCCGCTCACCCACAATGTGTAGCATTCCACTAGTTTATAGTTGTTTTCCTCTGACACACACACACACAGAAAACCCCATTGCCCAAGAGATGACTGTCAAGAAGAACTGGTACCTGAAGATGGACAAAATGTAAGGCCCAGCACAGCTGCTGTAATGCAGATTTAGTGCCTGGCTCTTGTCACTGCACATGATATGCAAACTTCAGATGTTCAAATCATATTGTTTAGTCTAGTGGCAAAATTTCACAAAGCCAATGATATTTCAGCCTAGCCTGCATAGTAAGCTATGTACATGCATGCTGGAGGGAGGGGGGGTAGGGAGGGGGAAAGCCTGTGTACCAAACTATGTAGGAGGAGTATATGAGACTTAGCAAAAATGCAGAGAGCTTGATAACTTGCTTTGTGAAATGTACGTCACTGACAGTATGTGATGGACGTTAAACTCTGGAGGTTTTGTGCTGCATATCATTTGGTACATAGTGACTGAAGCTAGTGGCCTCTGCAAACCCCCACTCAGGGTCAAAGTTTGAGTAGGTGTGAGAGTCACACCAACAGGCCCACCCTGCCTAATGGGAAAACACTTTGTGTGATCACATTGATCCAAGTGTTGATCTAGTCCCACTGAGACTAGAGCTCACTTCTGTCTTCTGACGACTGTCATGGCCTGCGTGATGACCCCTGATGGGCCATACAGATACTCAGTCATCCCTGAGCTCTTCCGGTACCGGTACATTATAGTGGACTTATTTAACAGAGAAGGCAGAAGTGTGAGTGGTATATCTGTTCTTTCAGTTTTTCCCAGATCGTTTTGTCCGCCGAGAAATCCTAAATTTTGCTGTGACATGCTCAAACAAACCTCTTGGATGTGATTGGGAAGGCACTTTGTCCAAACTTGAGGTACCTCCACAATACATTTTGCTGTGACTGTATAGATAGTCTCAGTGTTGAGAGACAATGTCACATGATGCATAAAACAATTGTAAACTATGCTGATTGTATACTCTACACTCTTGCAGAGTCACCTCTCCGAGTGCACTTTTGCTCAAGTAACATGCGAATGTGGAAAGACGATGCCACGAACTGAGGTAAGTAAGTGTCAGGGAGAAGATGTGTGAGAGAGAGAGGAGTAGTGGACAGACAAACACTAACAGACTGACTCACTGACTGACAGACGGACAGACTGACACACCAACAGAGGGAAAGGAGGTAGAATGGAGCATTTGCACAATCCCATGCACACTCCTAGTGCATGTGTATATTTCCCTCTTCTCAGAAGCCTATTTCTAGGATTTCAGACTCTGGAGTCTTGCCACACACACGCACACTGTACACTCCATTACTGCAGTGGAATAAGTTGACCACACGTTGCCTTTATAGCTAGAGCAGAATACCATTGTGTTTCCTTATATGTGGTCACCTTTGAATTCCTAGGGCTCATGTACTTCCTCTAAAACTGAAGCTGTTTGTCAGCATCAATTTTGACTGATCACCTGTCAAATTAAATACTACATTAACCCTCGGCGTGCTTGTGCAGCGAGGGTTACGGTAGTCGTCCATGTGTGTGTCTGTCTGTTAAGTAACATCTCACCTCTGGAGCGTCTGTTCATCCTGAAAATACTGTCACGTACTCAGCAGGCAACGGAGGTCGAAAAATTTGTGGAGATTTCTCTGAAACTGCTCCGTTGCAGAGATACGGCGCTTCCTGCGTTGTAGGGTACTGCAGCGACATTCCGTGCACTTTTTCGACGGCAGAGCTTTCCAAGGGTCCTAAAAAGGCTAACAATAGGCTAAACTCTACCTGGAATACGACTTGATGTAACGCAGCAAGCTTCTTTCTGTTCAGTCTCCGTCTTTTGCCTAAAGTCTTCTGTATACTTCCCGTTAACGTAATTAGAATGGTAATAGATCTAGCACATGCGCTTTCAAAGATTTGCGCACGCGCATACACCGAGGGTTCTGCACTTTTGTGCATTCATTTCCTCCAATGTTTACTGTAAGAGATGGAGAAGGGGACTGCTGAGGGGGTAGCCAAGAGACTTTATGTGCCGGAGGAGGTAGGACTTGGTCATGTGAACACATAAAGAATTCGCATAGAGGGAGACATTGATGTCTACTGTTCATTACCTGCTCTTACTTAGCTACAATTCAAGATTACTCTTGAAAATCTTGTAGAGAGCTGGACGATGCATCAAATATTGGTGTTACTGGAAGAGTTGAGTGAAAACTGATGTATTCAGAGAGCTAGAGCACTTCTTATATGCTACACTATAACTCCCTCACTAACTCAAAATGCAGGAGCACTCTGAATGGCTGAATAAGGTAAGTACAGCTGGCAACTAGATCCTCTCTCAGCTGCACTAAAATGGGCATCCCAAAATGCTTTACTTTCAATGGTGAAATAAATGCTGTGTCAGCAAAAATTGGTTATCCGTCTGTTTTTATGCTGTATAAAGTACATGTAGCGAAGGTTGGAAGTCTCTTCCTGTATGGTGTGGGGGCAGTCTTAGCTGAATACATACCAGATATTGTTCAGATGCCTTGAAACGAAACCAGGATGTCTTAATTGTGTACTAGTATTGAGTAGACTCCTCATTCCCAGATTCCAGGCTCCTACCAAGTTTCCCTCACATGAGTTAATTAATTGGCCTTGCTCCCATAATAATAGAGGGAGGAGATCCTGATATGCAGTTTTGACTTCAGATGATACTTCTAAACTGACTGACTGTCAGTGGCATTACATTGCCTTAAAATACCGGTGGTCTACAATCACTGGACTGGACCAGTGGACTGGACTGGTTGACTGGACTTGTGGACTCATTGAAATCGTCCGTAAACCCGTTACCTGGCATGAATTTCAATAGTGTGGGTTAATTTAGAGTACTCACAGGATTAGACCTGAGCAAGACAGTGATTTTGTGACCAGCTTTTTAAGTGTTACTACGTTGTCTTGCACCAGTTGCGTTGTGCTATAGTCTTGCACCAGACTAGTAGTAAGCTGTGCTACGTTATGTAGCTCTGTGTGATGAGCTTGCAGGAGTTGGAGTATATGTAGCATGTTTATTTGTGCTGGTACAGTGGCTGTAGACACATACCTTAGTACACATGTACCTAGAAGTATTAAAACGACAGTGTGCCTCATCCAAGAACATACTTCACAGAAAAGTCACTGTCTTCTTCCATTTATAAATCCCTCTAACTATTAGAATTCAGGCATGGGAACAAGTTTGTGAACGGTTTTAATGAGTCCACCAGTCCAGTCCAGTGATTGTAGACCACCTAAAATACCCCAGGAAGCATACCCTGGGGATATCCCTGGCTGGCTGTTGTGTAATACTAATTTAGGGTACTACAGCCTGGGTAGATCCCTGCTGGCACGTACATTGTATATATGGCTGAAGTGTTGTGGTGGTTTGTCTTCTATGGTCTGAGCATTTATGTAATATTGAATAAGTGTGTGCATGCTTCCTGCTAGATAACCCGCGGCAAGTTCTTCTCACACACTCCCTGGACTATGATTTAAATATCTTCTCAGTGGATTGAATTGCTTCAGCCGCAGCAATCCAGGACAAGCACCTCGCAGTGTACACTTGCAATGCCTCAATATTTGATCTTACGTGTGTCCTCTCTTCTGTTGTGTCTGGCGATTATTGAACTAACTTGCAGCACACTCAGTTTCTTGGCATCGATTCATTCTGACACACCACCTCTGGGTTGTCTGGCTAGGAGTATATACATACCTGAAATTCCACTACTAATCCTGCACAGAGATAGAGAGGAAGAAGCACACTTAGACTGGTATGGTGTTACACAAGACCTGAGGCTTTCACACTCCATTGCATCAATTATACACATATCTTCTCTTCATGTGTTAATTAACTGCAACAGCATACCAAGTGGAGCCAAATGTTTTCACCTTTATTAACACCACCTATGCCCAAAGGCCAGTACTTGACCAATTTGTTCCCCTAGTGACCACAGCAATACATTTCCTTCTATGTAGCTGACAGAACTCCCTCAAGCTCTAGCTAATTGTCAGAACACATTACCACCTACCACTTTGTTCTTTTACCGATAGAGCCCTTCCTTGTGTTGTTGGTTTCCAAAGAAACGGTGGTAAATTATTTAGCAGTACTAGCCTTGGGATTTACAGACTCCCTGGCTCCCAATGGAAAACAGTACTGTGGGTGTACCTTCACCACAAATAGTGTATACTATACTGCAGACTCCCTACAATGCATTATTGGAGACTGACTCTTGTGGTTGTGGTTTTTGGGGCGCCATTAACATAGTCATTCCTCATAATACTGCATCAGAAAATGTGATTAATTTGGCACTTTTGGTGGTTCACATATCAGTCCACTGGTGTATAATCCACAGTTGAAAACCGCAAACTTTGTGTCTGCCAAATGTTAATCCATCAGAGACTGCCTGTCTATCCTTGATGATCTCATCCTCATACTCACAATATTTAGTATCTCATCCTCACAATATTTTTGGGAAATAGTTGCTGCTGAGTACTGACAGAGTTGTACATGTATCATATTTCAAGGCCACGTGTACAGTGAAATGATACCTCATCTACATGTACGTATATATCTCTACAGTTACCAGGACACAAGAAGACCAAATGTCCAAAATCTAAGAAGCAGTGTCCACTTTCCAAGATTGGCTGCTCACTAAAGGCAGAGGTATATTGCAATCTGGCACTGGCAGACACTTGTATTTCTCATGTTGTGTACAGTTGTGTCGTAAGAGTACATAATGGAAGGGTGCAATTTCAGTCGATGGAAGCTGGGATTACATGCATTGCAAGGCATGAGTACCATATTTGCAATAGCCTTGTTTACTTTGTGTTGCATTACATACACGCATGATAACTCCATCAAAGAGATGCTTGGAAGGCAAGGCAACACAGCAACAACACGACAGAAAGGCAAACCATGCATGTAGTTTGAATTGCTTAACTTAAAATTTACTTCTCTCCACACAGATGACACGTGAAGATCTCCATTCCCACTTCAATGACACTGAAGACATCATCGAACACTTTGATTTGCTGGCTTCTTATGTTCACTCAATGTATATGGAAAGGTCTACCACCGTTCATGTGCCACTCAAACGACCTCCTGCAGATGGAGCTGACCTCACTGCCGATAGTGGGTACAAGTCAATGGATGCTGCCCAACCAAATCGTGTGTTTGATGTGGAAAAAGATGGTGGTGGTGAGACTACTAAAGGTCCACGTCGATTCAAACCACAGCTGGGTGCTCTTGGACCAGAAGCTGTTATTGCACATGTTGATGTTCCATATGGAGGTGACATGCATTTGAGTTCGGCATTTTCAGGCACCCACCTTCCGGCTTACTTTTCAAAGGTTCTCCAAGATTCTGTTGAGAAAGTTCGGGCAGACCTGAGGAAGGACTACATGGGAGAGATTGAGCTAAGGGACAACAGGATCAAGGTGCTGGAGACACAAGTGGCACAAATGCAGAAAACAATTCAGACCAAGAATTCGGAGATCGAAGATCGAGACTTCCGCCTGTCACTGATTGAAAACAGTAACTACGATGGAACAATGATCTGGAAAATTCCACAGTTTAGCCAACGAATGACCGACGCCAAGACAGGGAAGTATACCTCCATCTTCTCACTTCCCTTCTACTCCAGTCGTTACGGGTACAAGATGTGTCTTCGTTTGTACATCATGGGGGATGGTATTGGTAAGCAATCACACATGTCCCTATTTTTTGTGATAATGAGAGGAGAGTTTGATAATATCCTCCCCTGGCCTTTTACCCAACGTGTCACATTCCGCCTGATCAACCAGGGCAATGGCCGAGATATTGTCGATACTTTCCAACCCGACCCAATGAGCAGTTCCTTCAAGAAACCGAAATCTGACATGAACATTGCCAGTGGGTGTCCCCGCTTCATTTCACACGACAACCTCAAAAGTGGTGGGTACATTGTTGAAGACACCATCTTCATCAAGTGTGTTGTGGACAGGAGCACCCTGTCGCACCCCTGATACGGAGCAGGCCAGTTGGGAGGACTATACTGCCTCATGGCTACAGGGGAATATATGCAATCCACACTGTGTGCAATCTTTTCCCCAAAAAAAGACTTTTTAATATTATTTCAATAAATGATTTAGTTACATATATCATATAAAATACATAAACAAAAATATATAGGAGAAGAACACACAGCTGTGGGTTGCATACCCTTGTGGCCCATAGGGCAGCTCCTTCCAACTGTTCTGCTCCAAATCAGGTGTCGAACACCCAGACAATTATCCGAAACATTATTTCAACAGTTTTTTATAAGGTTTTTATGTGTTTGTGTAACAATATTGTGTAGTATATTCTGCTCTAGATTAGAGCCACACATTAGATTTTCTGCTGATGTATACAGTGAATTAAGTTTTCAATTTTGTTCCAAAAAAATTGAGACATACACAAAGGAAGAACGTGTACATACAAGACAGATAAATGATATGTGCATAGGATGCTAGTAATATGATTGTAGAAAGGACTTATTGGAGCTAACAGTGGATAGAGCATAGGTCATGGTGAAGGTTTAGTAGCAGATTGGGAGTAGTTAGTCTGAGCTTCCTGGGAATCCGTGACATGTTTAGTTTGCTCTTGATGGCCATGTGCTGCTCCAGATGAAGTTTGACTTTCCAGGGTGGCATATTGGGGCAATGCTGTAGTAACATTGCTATAGCCCCTGTCACGTGTGGAGCTGCCATTGATGTGCCACTCTTGAACTCAACACAGTCATTGCAGTTTTTATTTGCACTCGGTATGGTCTCGCCTGGTGCATAGATATCTACACAGAGACCTGCATTGGAAAAGGGCCATGCATAGTCTTGTCTTGTGCTGGCAGCCACAGTGATGGCCCCACGGACTGAGCCGGGAGTAACTCGACACGAATCCCGTGGCCTGAGTCGATTGTTGCCAGCTATTGTGACAACGGTAATATTGTGACGGAGCAGTTCTTCAATTGCCCGTTTCACAGCTCTTGTCTTCTCTCCAAACAGTGACATGTTCACTACGGTAGACTTATTGCGTTGCTGAGCTCGTTCCAAAACACAGTCGAGACCCTCTACTATGGCATTCCATGATCCAGTCAAGTTGCAACTTAGCACTCGAATTGAAAACAGATTAACTCCAGGAGCCACCCCATAATCTTTCCCACCAACTATTCCTGCTACATGTGTTCCATGGCCCACACAATCCCAGCCTGTCATGTTCTCAGCAGTATTTCCAATGAGGCTGGTTCCTCTAAACTTCAGCGAGGTTTGCGATTCCACATCTGCTGGATCACAGCCTGGGTGCTGTGCTCGGCCCTCAAATTGTTTATGTGAGAAGTGGATACCAGTATCTACCACATAGACATCTACACCTTCTCCAGTGAGGTTGCAGGGTGCACGATAATATAAATCTAAATTGTTGGAGGGCTGGTCCAGTCGATCCAATCCCCAGGAATAGAAAACATTACGTGCTGAACCTGCTTTCGCCATCGTGTCAACATTATGTGCTGAACCTGCTTTCGCCATCGTGTCTTCCTCAATAAACTCCACTGAATCCTGTCTCCTTACCTGTAGAAAATGTGTGTATGTGTGTGTAAATGAAGGATGGTTTTATCTCAAGAATCCCACAGATATGAATATACACCAGTGCAGTTCCAGTTAAGTGACCAGCTACAGGATGTGGCTACTATTATCCATTCTCTCTGCACCTCTTTAAGTGCTCAGTGACCTTATTACAACCCACTGGTTATCATTGGTAAAGCACTTGAAGCCCTATTCAACCACCACCACCACCACACACATTCATGTAATGACTAAACAACAGTTTTTTTCCTCTAGGAATGTTTCCCCCCACTCAGTAGGGCACTTGGTGTCTTATTGTTCAGCTACTGGCACCAGCAGTGTTGCAACCCGTATGTTAAGACAGTGTATGCTTTCTCACTTCATTTCACTCCTACTGATGAAACTGGATACCACAGGAGGCATACGCATGCACACACACACAGACCTCACACTAGCGTAAGGGATATTCAAAACTATCCAAATATATAGTCTTGTTGAACTCAATGACTCGCATGGGATAGCATTACATGTATACATGCTTCATAGTGTAAAGCATTGCATGCATGTAGTTATTATGTGTGTGCATTTCAAAGCCTTGGCAACAGTGAATAATTATGAAATACATAGGTGCCAATTTGGTGTGGTGACACCAATTTCTGGTGTTCTGCCTACGCTCATAGCCCCTGGTGCTCCGTCTAGTCACATAATAGTGTTTGGTTATGATCGAATGCACAGAAATGTTCCATTTATATGTTTGTGACCACTTTGGGTTGATTAGGCCCCACACGTGAAGTTAAAACTTTATGTATAATATAACATTATGTCTCTATCCCACACAACCGCAGAAATATATCCCATACAACTACCTATTGGGTATAAACCATTGTGTTCACACATACATGTGGACCTATAGAGGTAGCACTCATTCACTCTATGTGCATATAATAAAGCTACATCATCCACTAGAGAAATTGCAACAGCTTAGTATGCTATAAAAAAACCTACCCTGCAGATTTAATTGTTAATATGCAAACTTGTCTATCAAGTGGCCTGAATGCAATGAGAATCTTGAATGGGCTAATGTGTATCCATACAAACTGAGATGATAAATAGAAAGCTTCTTTTTTTGTAATTAGGAAGTCTAGGTAGACTCTCTGTGGGAAGCATTAGCCTTAACATGTAATGGCTTGAAGCTGTTTCACTCCCTAATTGTAATTTATGTGTCTAGATGACTTGTGTGTGTCCTGGCCTAGATTGTATACAACTTCCCCCACACACTGGAAACATTTTACCAAACCAGTGAAATACCATTGCAATTACATCACAGACTGTAGCAGCCTCTCCTACTCAGCATTTAACACATTGTTAGTGCAAAATAACTGACTCCTCAGAGCACAAAGTTAACACTAATGAGTATCTGAGTCTTGTATATACTATACATCAACTTGGAACTTCTAAAGAAAGATATGATTGCAAATAAACTGCACTTGTATAATTAAGGCTTTAATTGCTTCAACAGGAAAAGGAACATTCCAACCACTAGAGGTTTATAATTACATTGGATTAACACGTGGATCCACTAATTCACTTTACCATACATTTAATTACTTTATGAACTCAACAGTAAAGTGCAGAGCAGTCTTTGTTGTTTACATAGGCACATGCAGCGGTTTTCTAACAATTTCTCTTTATTTTTTAATGAATTGTAATGCAATAGTTAGAGGTCAAAGTAAGCACAATGCATTGTAGACATGCCACCAAGTACACAGCAATAGACTGGCATCCCAATGCTTCACTGGTCAATACAAACAGTATCACAATAATGTTCACTCATCCCATGCACTTCTGACTTATGTGGAATCCAGAAACAACATTAATGATAACTTGCTAAGAATATACAGCAGAGTATATATATTAGCTTGATATTTCAATATGAAAAATAATCCGTTGATAAAATATTGATTTACTTACATAATTGAGTGCAGCTCGTGAGAGTTTGGCTGAAAATCCATATCCAGCTCTTGTGATGATGCTGGGAACTTGAGCTTTGAAATTTCCTCCTTCACTGCTACGTCGATGCAGCTCCCCTACCAGCTCCTGCACCTTCTCCAGCTCTACGTGGTTTCTGAGGTGAACAAAGTAGGAATCAGGCACTCTTGCTCGTGCATTTGCTCGTAGTAGAGGTCTCTTGGCATCACTGCTGATGATTGTAGTGAGTAGTATGATAGAGGCTGTTACTATCCACCATCTTTGAAGTAGAAGTGCCATATTGCTCCTCTGAGTGGGTAATGTTATCTGGTCTGTTTGTGTTCAATTGAGTGAAGATAAAGATTAGTGATAAAATTAATTAGTGCACACAACACTGTTTTGTTACTGAGTAGGTTGCATGCTAACAATAAGGATCAAAGGAGTTTGCTTGATTTCTCAAAACCGCTCAATTTGCAGTGCACGTGTACGCCATATCTTGCAACTAAACATCCACGTTCTCAACGTACCTTGCTGCTGGGCTGTAAGCTCTCCTTGTATCTCAGTAACGACGTCCGGAAGAAACTGCACTTTTGTATCCGCGGTAATGTGCGTACATACGTGGGTGGATATCTGCGCATGTAATAGCGCGCGCGCGCTTGATTGAGCACGAGTTAGATGCGTTTTACGTAATGTAGATCAATGAAAGGGAGGTGGTGGAGAAGCTACAAACACAGATTCACACCGTGGTTGGCTCTGAACTGGTCCACGCGGTGAGTTACTACTATGTAGTGTAGGACCATTCAACCACACGAAAAACGTGTATTTGAGCATGCGCAGTAATGACTATGCCATAACTGAAAAGCATCGTATTGCACGTCTATATACAGCACACACTTACACAGGAATATCTGGCCTGCACGTTGCACAACATAATTGGTGATATACGAGATCACAGTACAAATTTGTTATAGTAGGTGTTACCTGGTCTATCACATCCATGTTTGGCCATAAACTCAACTTTTGTAGGACAAGGAGAAGAAAGAAAGTTGGAAATTGGCCAGTTAATAAACGTTTCATTGGTATTAGTGTTATTGATATTAAAAGGTAGAGGCTGCTGCAGCTCCTGGCAAGGTACCAGTACTATAGCGAACTTATCTGCATTTGAAAATAAAACGTGTTTGTTCTTCATGGAACAGGGAAGAGAGGAGTGCCGAATATCATAATCACTAGCCATGATGATTACATTCTTTAGTGAACATAATTACTTTTAAATAACGTTCTGGCATAGAGTCTCCACGTACCTGTATTGTAGTTCATAAGTGTTTATACCACTAGAGTGGTTTACTGTGGCCACTGTTACATAACAGGCATACTTTGCTCAAGTGTAACTTGGCTCTCACCAAGAGAAGGAGATGTTGTAGTAGTTAATTTGAGAAGTGTTAGGTAAATAGATTACACAAGAGCTAGTCACATGGAGATGAAGGACTGAGGTTTCTGAATTTGCCCAAGTATGATTTGTATCACGGTCATTATGTAACCTCCTATGAGTGATGTTCTCCAAATATAAGAGCTCTATTGTCACCATAAGGGTGATGGGTAAACAACACCCATACCAAACCAGTGGGGATCATTCCTGCATTGTGTGAACACGTATCAAATTCAACCTTGACAACATGCATGCACATGTATGTATGTGTGTTTTAAACATAGTTTGTATACAAACCTAAGGATGTTTGTGCATGAGGTTAATAAATAGGTGATGATGCCTGCGAAATTTCAATAGTTGGAATCCTTATTTCATACTTTCTCATCTCATCAGATGTATAAATATGTAGATTGATGGTTTCATGGAATCATATCGTCTATACAAATTATGTACATAGCTTTGCATGAGTTTAAGTTAATATACCTCTACATATAAACACCTCCCACCCTAAGCAGTACAATGTACCCAACCTTGAATGTGTATTGTACATTAATTCCCTGAAGTATTTGCAGCCTTCGAACTATTCTGCTTGTATATTAGCTGCATCACACGCTTACTCTGCATGTGTTCTATACACTCTGTATGTGCGCATCAAATAAGTGCCTTTATCATTGAGCTGAATGCAATTTAAGATGTCCACTCAGCTTGTATGTACACAGGTTTAACTGCTTCTGCAACAACCCCTCCACGTGGTCATGTTTTAACCTACATAGAATAACGGTAGTTCCCATTTCCTGTAGTATATTCCATCCTTAGCAGATAATTCTATTAAGCGATGGGCAATCCCGCTTACCGAGCAAAGCAGCAATTTTATTACTTTATATAGTCTCGTGTGGCAATGTATGTTTGCAAGCATTCTAGAGTGAGCAACTATTGGATGGAATTGGAACTTGTGTATTTCCTATTCAAGTTGTTACTATAGACGCAAGAGCTGGCATGGTGGATGTATCGCATGAGAGATCATGTGTACATCGGGCAAACTGTCGTGAGCTTGGAGGTGCTAAGTTACTTCATACTATGCACAGCACACGCACAATATGACTGATGGATCAATTCTGTAGCATATATGATAATGTATATACATACATTCTCTTCAATGTGTGTATACACCTTGAATGCATGTAGTATATTTTATGATGCTCCATACTTGATGAATGGACAGTAGTGAGAAAGTGCATACTTGATTCCTGAATAGACGTGTATGATTTCAGCTCAATTACTCTCAGCATGTACAGCTGTGGAGGTGTATTAATGTTTGCGAGGCTGTTTCTCCAGTTCGTGTGCAGCTGTGTGATACTTCAGTTACTGAGGCTATTGCTATGTCATACATATGTATTGATGACTTGAAATGTTTACAGAAAATATGTCATAGTGCTGTGTAAGGAAACCTCGGTGAAAGGCTCTTCCTTCATTGTTCGGGTATTTAACAGCTGATAATAGAATGTGGCATTTTTGATGATTGTTGAACTTTTGTACTGCTTGATGTGCAATAGAAACCCTTTTTAATACATTGTTTGTTTACTTGCTGACTTCATTTCTTCATGAATTAAATATTTAACGTTTGCGATTCACTATAGCAAGTTGGACCACAGTCTACTCAACAGCTGCAACTCATTGTCAGCATATTTATGTCACACGTGATGGACTTGTGTACTGTATAAATGCAAGTGTAGGATTGCAAAGTGATGTACTAGTGTGGCAAGCAACAGCAAACCCATTACGTACATATTTAGCTGTCTTTGATGATAGAGTAACCCTTTCAAATGGTATTGCATAGTTCATTGCAATCATGATAGGCTATTACAGCACATTATCCCACCTGATGCAATCGTACGTTGTACAATCTATATACCCTTCAATGGTATATGTATGTATGTACATGCACGTTTGAGCATGTGTGCATGTACATACAGGCATTACTTTACCCTTAGTTAAGTCTACACGTTGGATAGTCCAATGATGGACACTTTGGCAACCATCCCATGCAATGTTATGTAACATGTATAGCATCACATCTGCAAGCATTTTGTGGCATGTAACTACAATCCACCTGTGTTTTCTCAATACAACACGTGTCTACAAAAAGTATGTACCGTACATAGTGAAAATATCAATATGTACACACCTGGTATGGTGTATACAATCACTGTGGTTTTGCTTGGAATACGGCAGAATCCCTCTAATCACGACTCACAAAATTAAATCAGGACATGTTTTGCCTTTCAAGGTGTTTGCGACGCCTGAAATCACTAGATAGGAAATCTCTCCTTTCCGGTAGGTACCTGGTTCCACTGTAAAACAGCAAAATAATTGCTCTTTGGGGGATAAACTACTTCCTCTATCCTCCTATGTGGATTTCTGAGAACACTGGCAGTCCATAGAAGTCAGAGCAGGTCCTAGGTATTTCCTGTCCAGACGCCACTGATACTAGACTGTCTAAAGATGGTACTATGGCAGACGGTAGTAGATACTAGCCAGTGTGAGTGTTGTAGTCTATGGACGTATGTGCAGATGCCTGTGTGTGAGGAGAAAGGTGTGTGTGTGTGTGTCCATCAGTCATAACATTGGAACTAGTGGCAGAATACAGTGTAAATGTTTTGTGGGTGTGTATAGGGAGAATTGCCTGCCCTATGCAGCTGTTGTATATATACGTATATTTGTATACAGGCTACACATGCTAGGAAACTAATGTATTTACACAGTTCGTGTTTCCCATGCTCAGACAGCCCTACCCTTTTCACGACTACCCACCCCTATCAGTTCACCTAACTGTCTCCCTACCGAAAATGGCATTGTAGTGCACTCATAGCCTCATTAACTCAGAACTATTAGAAAGTTATTACCTATACTAGTGGAATGCTAAGCATTGTTGGCGAGCAGGAGAGTGTGCATGTACAGTTCAGGTTACATATATATATATATATATATATATATATATATATATATAGAGAGAGAGAGAGAGAGAGAGAGAGAGAGAGAGAGAGAGAGAGAAAATCGCCAGAGGGCTCACTATGCTCGCCAATGAAAGTCAGGGCTAATTTCTCATCATTGAGTTGAAATCATGTGTGTACCTATTACACTTGGCTCTTTCGGTCCTTAAATGAAGTATCTTTGTTCCACTTGGGGATGGAAGTGCCAAAAAAGTATAGAAGCAAGGAAGCATCTATGCAGCAAACCAGGGGATGATGGCATGCAACAACAATAACATGTGTAACTCACTCCCCGATCCCTACATCTTCCATTTATGGAGCTACACACGTTGTTATTGTTGCATGCCATCATCCCCTGCTTTGCTGCATACGTAGATGCTTCCTTGTTTCTATACTTTTTGGCACTTTCATCCCTACATCCTTCAACATTTTAAATGAAAAATGTGTTTACACTTATAAGACATGAGTATTAAATACGATGTTCATTAAACACCTTGTCATTCAACAATAGTTAAATAATACGCCTACAGTTGTGGTTATGTATTTAATAAGTAATGTATTTGCTGTGCCTAATTAATGAACTATTGGTCCAATTTTGGGAGAAAACAGGAATGTAAAACTCCCTTAGTGTGCAGACAAATCACACATTCACATACCATTCTATGTGTGAATGTACTTTCATGTTGAAGGGAGCCAAATATCGGTCGTGGTGGTTTCAATCGATTAGAAGCCTAGACAACTGTAATTACGTTCATTGTATTGCATAGTAGGGAGGGGATGTGTGGTAATGTTCTGAGTGTTCCTCCCTATGTCCTTGGGACTATGGTATTTGTCTGGTGGCGAAGCAAGGTTCTATAGGAATCTACGCTATGCATCAAATACCTTCAATGTTTGTATGTATTATCCACAATGTGTATGCTATCCCATATTTGCACATACATACATATGTGTCTAACTAGGAGCTCAGGCAAATGTATCATTGTAACAATAGCAATTGTGTTGGGTACAAAGGTGCTATACCAAGACCTCACACATGAATCTACACTATTAGTATGTGTTCTGTTTCTGAGACCTCACACATATAATGTATATGTATATAAGTCATTATGAGTGTTATGCATATTTAATGTTAACATTGTCCTCAGCCAAGTAAAACGTACTGATGCTAAATTGAATGCAGTTAAAGAGAAGCGAGCAATCACGCAGCTCTCCTTCCTAATGCAAGCACTGGATGTGGCCCTACCAAGATATACTGTGAAGGAATACAGAACTTTATTACGGAAACCTGATGAACTGCACACCTTCCACGTGAAGGGGATGAAGGTGATGGCCGACGTATTCGGCTTCTCTGTGGAGGTGGGTAGGAGCAGATTGGAGGGAGGAGGGAGAGGGGTTTTGGTGACGGGAGGAAGAGTGCCCCTTGGACATTTAGTTGGAATCTACCCTGGTAGGGATTGTTGTGTGTGTGGTGGTGTTACTATTACCCCACCTGTGCATTTGACGAGATTCACTATATTGTCTTCACTTGCCCTGGCGGTTTAGTGGGTACAGCAATGTCCTATTGTCAGCTGGAATGCACAGAAGGCTCTAGTTTTCCTTGGAAACATACTGAAGTACTTCCCTTTAATTTCTCGTGGTTGAAAACAGGTCAACCGCAATGTAGTAGCTTGCATATCATATTGTGATATCATATTTATGTTTGTGTATTTATGAGTGTGTGTATGTGTGTGTGTGTGTGTGTGTGTGTGTGTGTGTGTGTGTGTGTGTGTGTGTGTGTGTGTGTGTGTGTGTGTGTGTGTGTGTGTGTGTGTGTGTGTGTGTGTGTGTGTGTGTGTGTGTGTGCATTCTTCTCAAATTAGCTGGCATACAAATGTAGCACAAAGCATCAATGTAGTGTCAATAAATCTAAGTGTTCCGGCATCTACAGCTGCTTCAGTCTGGTGGATCGTAGGTGTACTAGAAGCTAGGTGTACTAGAAGCATCAACTTTACACATTTGTACATTTTGAAAGAAGTGGGTGTTTTAGAAATTAGTTATCAAACAAACTTCTGTTTTCTGGCAGCTCTTGGTGTGAAATTGTGTGTTTGAACACAAGTTAGCCTGTGCCACTGAGAGGTATTTCCGATGGGTTCATCTGCACACTGATCATTAAAATTGTTATGGCTAATGATCCCTATTACAATAGACTCAGTACTCTTCAATTGTCTCATACATGACTATAATTAAGGTGTTCCTATTTCTACCACACCGTTGGCTAATATCTTCACACAAGCAACAGGAAACCATTCCTCCAATGGGAACAGAATATCTTGTCTGTCTCTATAGCAATTATAGTTATATCTGTGCCTTACAGACTACATAGAATTCATCCCCGTACCAACATAACATGGATGATGTCTGAATATGTGGCTGCGTTCTGATTGCTATTATATCATGTGGGTGCAAGGAATGTGTGGAATGAGGCATTGTTTGCACTTGGTGTAATACAACCTGACCTCTCCAATTGGTGTACAGCTCTATGTGTAGCTATGTATATACATCAACATTATGTTAAAAATATCACCAGCAGTACTTTTTGTGTACCTATATGCTATACATTAATTTAATCATCCATGAGATGCTTAGAAAGACAAGGCAAGGCAACACAGCAACAGAAAAGACAAAGGAACTCATCACAACTCACCCAAAGCAGTTATTTTTCATTTTCTGCCTCGGGTGGGACTTGAACCCACGACCATCTGCTTTCTAGGCGACGCTCTTACCAACTGAGCTACCGAGGCAGCTCAGCTGGCTGGGCTCGAATCACATATACATGTACAAATCAAGACAAAGCAACCAAAGCATCATACATGTATGTATATGCAGGTACAGTGTATCTACCTCATGAACCACTGTTCTTTCAAAGTCTATGGAATCCATTTATCTTTCGATGTGCTGATGGTGTGATGATTGACGGTAATCACAGGGGACTCTCTAAATGGATATACAAGTGGGTGGTGATGAGCTCGTATATATGTTGCTATGCTTAATCAACACACACACACACACACACACACACACACACACACACACACACACACACACACACACACACACACACACACACACACACACACACACACACACACACACACAAAGTATTTAATAGTTCACAAACATTTGGATGATTAGCATGAAGCTCCTTCAGAGAGCAATACGAAGGCAAAACACATCCCAACCAAGGATGTGGTGTGTGATTGCAGTCTGTTCCCAACTGTCGTGATTTGGCATGATTAACTTCAATCTAATTAATTACAAATGTATAAAGAAATTCTATGAGTAGGAGGCTGTTAGGAAGATGTATTAATTTTAACTGATATTCACATAATCTGTCGATCGAGAGCCAACTCAGAGGCACCCTCCAGTCTGGCACAATATGTCACCTTGTGTGGGGGGAGAGTCGGCATAACAGACAAAGGTCTACGTACTTATATACTTTGATACAAATGCATTAATATTTTAAGTGATATTAAGAGCTACATACAGAAGAGCATTAGAGATTGAATTTGATAATGTGTGAAGCTGCCAATGCTCTGTATGAGGGAGGGAGGAAGAGGGAAATATAAGTCTACCACTCAGTACCAGGCGTATAGTCCTGTGCAATGGTGACCAGGTCAAATGTCATTTGCTTGGGAATATAGCAAATTTTGATGGTTAGCATATGAAGGACCTTGAGCAGCAAACAGACATCCCACCCAAGCATGTGGTGTATGATTACAGTCTGTTCCCAACTGTTGTGATTTGGCATGATTAAGTTCAGTCTAATTAATCACAGATAATTCTAACATCTGCGCCACGACGACGACTGTATAAGTAGGAACCTGTTAGGAGGATGTATTTAACTTTGATATGCACATATGTACACTAGAATCTGTCAGTATATATATACATGTATGTCCTTCGTAGTTTGAGGTAGCCAACTCAGAGGCACCTTGCAGTCAGGCACAATATGTCACCTTGTGTGGGGGGAGTCGGCATAACAGGCAAAGGAATACGTATTTTATATTGTAACCTTTGATACAAAGATTCTGCATTTACATACATACATTAATCTTTGAACCTCAAGTGATGATAAGTGCTATACATACCACACCTTGATCTTTACATTAGTAGCCTACCTATAAGTACAGCCATTTGTTGAGCTCATTGAAGGTACACCAATGAAGAGCAATAGAGATCGAATTTGATGATGTGAAGCTGGTAATCGCCATGTGCATACAGGTATAACTACACAAGTATGGACAAGTATTGTCACTAAAATGAGTCATCACTTTGTAGCTATAACTGGTTGGACAGAGTCGGTAAAGGTTCCTACCATTAAGTATTAACGTCAGCTTCCATTCAACAACTGATTTACATGCATACATGAAATATCACACTACAAGCACACCACAATATTAAGGACTTATTTAAGGACTCACACACAGACAGAACTCACACACACACACAGGACTCACACACAGACAGGACTCACACACAGACAGGACTCCTCAAACATGCCACCATAAGGGCTATACATACAAGGCATGTATAAAAACAATTCAACTGCAATCTGTATACATGTATGTTTGTATCTGTGTAGTATAAAGCAAGGGACACTATATAACTTGTACACGCCTGGTGTCCAACAAATAGACAGAGAGGACACCATCCTCCTATCCAGGGCCCATGTTGTGTGTTGTAATGAGAGCACTTAAGTATTGAAGGATGTAGGGAAAAAACAAGTATGTAGGGGATAATGGCGTGCAACAACATCTCCTTGATATTGCATGTCTATAGGCAGATATTTGTGAAGTGTGTGTACATACGTAAGTGTCCATATGTAACATGACCACTACAGTTTAAAGAGAAGTAACTTACGTACTTATCCCATAGATTAGATTCCAATAGACCTTTAATTTATAGCAACCATAAGTAATTGCTTGACAATTATTGTGTATTCTCTAGGTTGGCCAGCAGTTCAAGTGGTATGGTGTGCCCTATGACCTATTGTGCTATTAGCCAAAACAAATGGGATATATTAGCACTATGGCCAGGTCAATAGTAGGCCTGAGACCAATCCCTTCCTGAACATGTATATACACAGAACAATGGATCTTAATTAGTGGTAACCCTAATATATGCATATACTAATTGCTACGTGCCTATACGTGACTCGATCACACTGTACATACCATAATGTTATATGTACTTCTACTTTTGCGTGCACACTCTCCCACCTGCCAACAATGCAATAGCATTCCACTAGTAATATACAAGTGGTGGTTTGTGTGTGATATATGCTATGTGGGCACTCACACACACACACACACACACACACACACACACACACACACACACACACACACACACACACACACACACACACACACACACACACAGACTCTCCGACTAGACCTACACTACTTGTTATGGCTAGTAGATCAATCCAACCAGTGCAGAGATCTATGCTCATATATCTGTCCTCTGTGTAGTTGACAGTTTTCCTCGCGTACAAAGTAATTGCAACTTACCATTAATATTGTGTGCAGGAGAGAATTACTGTAATAGTGCACATGTAGAATTAACTGACTGTACACTGCAAAAAATATACATGTGTACATTTGTTCTCCTTTAACAACTACAGGTCCTGTGCGTATCGTGATGCTGTGGGAGGCAGTGTAGTGTGTGACATCACGTGGTTGTCCATGCTTCCATACAACCCCCTAGCAGTTGGCCAGTTTGTTAATAATCATACTCGAGGTATGTATGCAAGTGTGATAGAGTACAGCACAGCTTTAGAACCACAGCATACATTCATAAATTGACTCTTCATATGTCCTTCCCACACATCGGCAGTCTACATATGAGGATGCATATACATGACTGCCATAGATACCATCAACATTATTTATGTTTATACATACACAAATAATCCTCGTCATAAGGAAAATAGTCACACACTTTTAGAATGATTACACATAGAACAACTGTCTAAATACACATAGGAGCATAGATCTCTGCACTGGTTGGATTAACCTTGAGCAATAAGCTGCGAGATCTCTTAACAACCAATAATATGTTATGCTAATTCATGTACAAATGGTGGTACTAAATGTATTAATTACTAAATTAACATATTTGGCAGTTTGCTCAAAAGCATAAATTAACGTCAACTATTAATCAATCACAGGAATTAGGTAGCACCTATACATATTAGTGTACATGTTAAAGCAGGGAAGGTCTGGAAGACAGACATCTATTAATCAGCATAGATAATACATGCTCCATCACATATAATATGTGTACATATTGTAGTATTATACACAGTACATACACACATACTGTCATTGGAGCCCAGCCCACTGAATTTTGACTGCTGCACAAGTACATGCATATCTGAAATATCCTAAGAGTATTGTAATCTCCAATCACGTCATCGTGTATGTGTGTATGTACATGTTGTGTATGTTGCATTTAGAGTGTAGAATGTGTTTCCTTATTTTAGAAATTGCTAGCAATGTGGAGTATGCTGAAGTCACTCTAGCATCACATCATCATCTCAGATTCATTCCCAATACTTACTATGGCACTACACCCGATTGGAAGTAAGCATACATACATACATACATACATACATACATACATACATACATACAATGTACATACATACATACATACATACATACATACATACATACATACATACATACATACATACATACATACATACATACATACATACATACATACATACATACATACATACATACATACATACATACATACATACATACATGCATACATACGTATAATATACACACATACAGGCTGAACAGAAATATGCTTGTATCCACTCTCATAGGCTGATCAAAGATTAGTGACCCATGACTAGGTGAATGCAGTGCATTTTTGGCAAGCAGAGCAAGTCCATCTAGTGGTGACAATGGGATGGACATATGGAAATGTCAGAGCACATGTAAAATAGAACTCACGTATAGCATTACAGTAGGTACAGTGTGGATCACGTATATAGAAAATCTCCCATTGAAATGACTAGGTAGGCTTGTTCACCTTGCCAAGGAGTCCTATTAGGTCCTATCCCTTTCATGTATGTTTACACCATGCTGCATATCTATACAGCAGGTTAGCATGGAAAAATCCATACACATAGCTACTAACATGTGTATGTAAGAGTGGTAGAGTGCTGACATGTATGATCCAATGGTGACACTGCCCTTATGGTCTCGTTATCTATAGTGTAAGTACACACATGGGGTGTAATTGTAGGTGTTGTGTGCAGACACCTTTTTCTGCATCGTGTACACAAAAGAGGGGGTGGAGTGATTCTCCCTCCATATGGAAAATTGGTATGTGTACATGTGTCAAGAATTTACATGTGTCATATATTTGCAATGCAGTGGGCAGGCAGACGGTAACATGCGATGTGTGGTGTTGATGAGTACAAGAGACATTGAAATTGGCGAAGAACTCTACTCCTCTTACCTGACACTCGTTCACAATGAAAAATATAATCAGACATGATGGCTGTGTATGTAATATATTGGCATTATATTCCACATATACAAACATTCAAGTCTATGTATTTGACGTAATACAGACTTCAAACATGTTTGAATAATGTTTTCTGCATTGTTTACAAAGGGTGTGTGTGTGTGTACTACTAAGTGGAGTCTACTGCAGGAGACTAGTAAACACACAGTACACATGCTATTTACCTCTTACCCAGTGGTATGTTAGCTATGTGGAGGCCAGAAAAAATGCAGTACAGAGGTTACAAGGTGGGTTGTGGGGAATAACTAGTTCAGATAGGGCGGGGGTAGTTTACCATTATATGTAAATACCACTTCAAACAATGTTTTCTGCAAAAGGATTCTCTAGTAAACAAGCACTAATCCATCACATGCATGCTCTCTACCTCTTATCCAACCAAGTACAATCTACATAATTCTGATCTGGCACAACTATAGAGGGATGGGATAAACTTAATGTAGTCTGCAGGAGGTTCAAATTCTATATGCATCAGTAAACAAGCACTGATGTGTGCTCTCTACATACCTCTTATCCCATAGTAATACCACAACTCAAGTTATGTACATGTACAAGTTCATGTGGTATAATTGATCTGGCACATCTATAGAGGGATGGGATAAAATAGTGTTGCTGCATAATGAATGTGAGCCCCTCCCTACATATATGTAATGTGCATGCATAGTTATCTACAGCATAAAATACAATACAGAACTTGATGGTTAACATGTACATCTGCACATTTTTCCCCCACCCAATCACATTTCACGAGGGATATCCACATAACACTGGAATCTGGACACCCATGGGATATGTGGAAGAGTGTCCTGATCAGTGAGGTGTCTTGATTTCAGAATTGAAAAGTCAGTGTTTGAGGGTGCAAAATGCATCCTGTCTGCATTTCAGGGAGTCCAGTTTTCACCACCATACCTCATAGCTGGCATACAAAAATGTATACATATGTATTCCTATACATTTTGAAGTAAATATGATGGCAATATTTCAATGTGTTATATCAGTATATCTGTACTCTTGTAGTTCAGTCCTCTCTGACTTAACACCACTGTGGAATAAGCCCTGGTCATCACTAGTGTTAATGGTACGAAGTAGCTGCACAACAAGTAGAGTAGCAGAATGAAGAGGGGAGGAGAGGGAGAAGGAGAAGAAGGAACGAGGGAAAACAGTAACGGATTATTAAGGGCTGACTGGTGGAGGAGCTCACCTGGTAATCTCCATAGTCTTCTTCATCATCATCCACACTTGCAACGTCCAGAACTACCGTCTTGGAGCCTGGACCAAACCCATAGGGCAGGAACTTCTTTGCCTAGAACAGAATTCATAGTGAAATCTGTTTCTGCACTCAGTGAGACAAATAATCCGGTGTCCCATTTTTCAGTACCTTCATCTCAGGGTGTCCTACTTTTACGTAAAAGCTACCCTGCTTACTCTTGCTGCTAGTCTGGCCCTCTTCTGCTCTGCGCTCTCCTCAGTACACTGTGTGCCAGTGTGTGTGGAGTTGAGGAGGGAAGAGAGAGGAGGGGGGTGGTTCTGTTTCTTAGATCCCTGTCTCACTACTATCACATAGCACGGGAGGACCTGTGAACAGGGAAAGAGAAGAGAAAGACAAGCAGGAAGGGGGGAGGAGATGTGACATATACATATATATATTACGTACATACGTGAGATGTGGAATTGTGGATGCCTGTGCCTCGGTATATAGCTCAGTTGGCAAGAGCGTTGCCTAGAATGCAAGTGTCGTGGGTTGGAGTCCCAAATTTTTCTTTGAAAAATAACTGCTTTGAGCGAGTTGTATCATGATGCTTTATCTCTCTGTTGTGTTGTGTTGTGTTGCTTTGTCTTGTCTTTCTAAGCATATCATGGATGATTAAAGTCATGCATTATGTTGGCTGGAAGTTTGTGTGTACTGGCACCACTCAAGAAAACATAATGTGCTACTCTACAGTTCTTTTCATGATGGATTTTCAACTATGCAAAATGCATCTCTTCTCTGATTGGCATACTGGCACACTGGCGTCGTTGCTGTGAGAAAAGTTCCGCTGTTTTTGTTGAGCACATTGTCCACGTACATGACTGGCTCAATGCTGTCTCCCATAGCAACCATGTGCACACAGCCAATATATCAATCATGGGATAATCGCAATACATGAATTTCTCTAATACTTTCAACTGTAGGCATACCATATTGGCATAACTGGTATTTCATGTGTTTAGTTTAAAAGCACACTCTATGGAACGTAACTCCATAAGCAGTCCTCTCCATTAACATACATGTCGGTACTCACCAGCTGAACATGTACTGACATTCTTACTGTTCTACGTGTACACTCATAGATTCACGTCACCTACGTACCTTGTCCTAGCTAGGTTACATAACGTTCCAAATGTAACACGTGCATACATACAGTACATTTTTACAATCATCTTTAAAGAGCACCTTAATAATTATAGAGCCGGCCAAAGTGGAATCACATTTGTCAATATTATGGAGGAATGCAATCTTCTCATGTAAACATAGTTGTTTGGGGGTCATAAGTACACACACACATACCGAGGCTCTATGGCACCTAAAATAATCCGATACATGTACATGACATGTATAGATAGATGTACCAGTATGCTACATGTATATAGGTTTCATGTCAACACATTGCAACACAGCTGTGCGATATGCACCACTGCAGTGCCCCACATGTAACAGCCATTCAACGTACGTACGTATGTGCATAAATATACATCACATGTAACTCTATGCATGTAGAGTAGAAACATGTGTATTAGAGGTTTCATATCCACCACAGCTGGGCACTGTGCACTGTGTACCATTGCAGTGCTCCGAAATTCAAAGCATATTCAATACATACATAGACACACATTGAATATGCAGTTGTCTGTAATTAAAGGTTTCATGTCTACAGCTGTGCACCATGAGCCACCCACTATCCTCAATATCATTCACTATAATGCATGTATGCACATGTATACCACATGTAATGCGTATGCATGTGCGTGTGTGTGTAGTTAAATGCTTGTATATAACAGGGGTTTCATGTCTAAGCATTGGAGTGCAGCCACACATGATGCCTATTATCCAGACACAAATACAAGCATGATTAAATTCAACAAATTTATTATTTAGTCACGTTTGCAGGCATGATCAAGGTGTACACATAGCTTACATACAAGAACAGGTATATACATTTGTATATGTACAATGTATGTGTATCAATGATGTGGTATAAGTGATGACATCATGTTTGACTCTCACTTGTGCTGCATTGAAGAACACCCATTCTTCCCCACATACCAGAGCATTATACCGACTGTGGTGTTCTGTTGAGGATGAGAGAGATGAAACAGCCATAGCCTCAGCGACACATACAAGACACATTGGTTCATACATGCACATACATGTATAGGTATATATACTCATGCTTTGAATAGTGTGATATAGTGAACAGTTGTTGTTCTGTGCTCTTTCAGAGCCAGTGTCTGCAACACATTCATGCAACATCCATCTGTATAACCAGACAACTATGGTAGCTAGCTGACTGATGGATTCCTAGGTGTTCTGCTGCTAGGTGACTCCTAGGAACTAGGCTAGCTGACTGACTGCTAGGAACTACATGCCTTAATCATTCATGAGATGCTTAGAAAGAAAGACAAGGCAACACAACACAACTCGCCCAAGGCAGTTATTTTTCAAAGGAAAAAACTGCCTCGGAAGGCTAGCTGACTAGCTGACTGACTGCTAGGAACTAGGCTAGCTGACTGACTGCTACCTTTAGTACCCTCATTGCCTGGTTTGAGTAGCTATGTATACGTATATGTACATGTACGTACATACAATACAGGAATGAGCTTACCGTCAGTCATAGTACTGCCAATGGCATAGACTCTCCCAAGGAAAGCAGCACACACTATCAGCCTGTTAGAGTCTGTGTAGCTGGAGAACATGATGGTAATACCTCACTACAACTCCCCCTCTTGTGCATATTACAGAGAACCCCTCATATCTAGGAACCCAAATACCAACAAGAACACCTAATGTATGTACACTTATCACTGTATAGCATACGTACATGTATGAATTTGCATGTACATACATGTAGGATAGGTTGGAAGGTGATATACATGTACATATCATGACATCTGGTGTGAGTGTGAGTCAGACAGACATGTAGGTAGCCAAGGCAGGTGTGGTAAAGGACTTTAACTAAATCACGCATTATGTTCCGTGCAGGGTTTATTTCAGAAAGCTTGACAAGGGGGGCGAACCGCACATACGAGAAATCTTGGGGGGTAACATGAAAACACATCTGGCAGTATACAAGGAAGGTCTCTTTGACTTCAGGGGGGTAAAACTTTTTTAAGGGGGGGCAAACTTTTTAAGGGGGGGCAAATGCCCCTCTCCCCCCCCCCCCCCCTAAAGAAACCCTGCTATGTGTGTACAACATGCCAGGCACATGCAGCCTGTATTACCTGAGACTAAAGGCTGGAGAGGGAGAAAGGTAGATACCAACACCAAGAGATGAGCCACAACGAACTTTGACCTTGTTCCCTTCTCCCGGAATGACTAAACCCTTTTCAACTGTAAGTAAGCAAGTGGATCTCTTGTACATGATAAAGTTGTAGCATCACTGTGTATACACATGCTTACAATATATTTATTTTATGCACAATAGCACATCTCATGTGAATGTGCACTTAGAAAGAGGACCAAGGCTTACTCGAGCTGCTTTCAGGTGGGACTCAAACCCATGAACTGAGCTACCAAGATATCTCAGCTGGATCAACATCTCTAAACAGGTGAACTCATCGTATCGATCCGACACACACACACACACACACACACACACACACACACACACACACACACACACACACACACACACACACACACACACACACACACACACACACACACCAATGGAAGGTAGACTCTTCCTGAGTGTGCCATGGAAAGCAACTTGAGTCTTAAGATTGTACATCTGGGGAGCCTTCCTCTCTCTATTGGCTAGGGAAGAGTACATGGCTTCTCGGCACTGATGAAACCGCCTAGCCAGATCTTGACGCAAAATATTCTCAATCTGTATGTGGAGCATGTGATAGACATGGAAGCCATTGTGACCTACTACTGCATTGGGAATATTTTATTTACTCTTTCTATCTGCAGTCCTTCAGGAAACTGCTTGAGAATGTTTGAAATGGGACCCACAAACTCAGCCGGCTGAAAGTGGACATCGCCACGCTTCCTGTAGACAGCAACCTCCTCCTCCTCCTCCCTCACACCTCCTCTGTCACTGCTGTCACCATCTTTGTGAGGAGACTGCCCATCCAACAGAACATCCCACATCTTAGAACCAATAAACATTATACACATGTGAAGAGTTGACGTATGCATGTACAATCATCTATATGTACATGTACATCCATATACTTTTGACAGACATAAAAATTATGTAATCATAAACCACTACTGCTCCTAGTCCATAGGTCCAACATATATATATATATATATATACTATGTTGCTATGGTAACGGCAGGTTTACATATTGCATATACACCTCATCAATATTCAACATAGTATATATCGTATAAACCATGTCCAATCAGTGTATATTTTCAGATATACACCTGCTATGTTCGGAAGTTTATTTGTGATATATCCCTCGGGCCGTTGGCCCTCGGGAAATATCACAAATAAATTCCTCACAGCAGGTGTATATCTGACATATACACCTCTTGGCCATGGTTTATACATTACATATATATATATATATATATATATATATATATATATCCATGGACATTGAGCTGATATATTCACATGCTACTTGTACAGTATCTCACTTCTCTGGGCATTCCAGCGATCTTGGCATTGTTTCTGAAGGCCTCCTCCAGTTCCATCGTCTCCTGCTTTTCTCTGTCCTCTCTAGCTTGCCTCTCTGCAGCTACACGCTTAGCCTCAATGAGATCTACGACAATATTTCATGATGTAAGTGTCATCACACATGCAAAATAGCCAACAATTTATCTTTGTGTATCCCTCCGGTCAGAGGGAGGGAGGGAGGGAGGGAGGGAGGGAGGGAGGGAGGGAGGGAGGGAGGGAGGGAGGGAGGGAGGGAGGGAGGGAGGGAGGGAGGGAGGGAGGGAGGGAGGGAGGGAGGGAGGGAGGGAGGGAGGGAGGGAGGGAGGGAGGGAGGGAGGGAGGGAGGGAGGGAGGGAGGGAGGGAGGGAGGGAGGGAGGGAGGGAGGGAGGGCTACCACTCATTACCAGGCATATAGTCCTGTGCAATGGTGACAAGGTCAAATATCATCATTGCACCAACTCTGTTGAGAGACTCCTTCATCAAGAGGTCAAAAAGGTCATCAGCATCCTTGTAGCTGAATGAACCAGAAGTATTTGCCTCAATCTCAAACACGACAGGGACACAAGGATAGGAGGCAGGGAGACTAGGTAGCATCCGTGAAAAAAGACAGAGGGAAGGAAGACAGGAGAGGTGAAGAGATGAAGTAAATAAAGAAGAGAGAGAATGAGGTGGAGAAAGAGAAAGAAAGAGGAAGAGCACCATCAAACAAAGCACATAGAGGCAAACATTTACCTCTACAGACATTAATATAAGTATTTTCCAATCATTGTGTACCCCATATGCATATGCTGTACCTGAACCATATTCTGATGACATCATCGTCTTTAATCTCCTCCGATAAAAACCTCACGTTAATGAAGAAACACGTACCCTGCTCATTAAGTGGTGTCATATCAGTGCCATATATGGCAGTCAGCGTTTCCACCTCCTCCATTTGGAGGGCATGGCAATCCAGAGGTGAAAGGTCAACCAATGGGGGAGGAGTTCTCAGTGTGTTCTGCCATACAGAGTGTTAGAGAGAGAAGTAATAAAATTATGTGTAATACTAGCTCAATATAGAGCAGTATGCTATGCAGTGAAATTCATTCCTTACACTTACATGTACCTGCCAGGACCCATGAGTGATTATATAGGTGAGGGGTTGATACATAAGACCAACATTTGTTGATTATTAGTTTCTCATCAAAGTGTCGCGTGAATTACATGAGGGCAGGAGGTTCATTATCATTATTCATTAAAGGCAAGGTGCACAACAAAGAACAATAAACAGATAGAAATGATATTAAATAATG